>OZ024914.1:31342636-31682636 GCA_964017125.1 Flabesymbios commensalis
CGGACGTGCCGCAGCTCGCTCTCGCCAAGTCCATAGAGACGTGCCATGCGCGGATGGTTGTGCATTGTTGTTATCGCATGTTAATCAATTAAACATGACAAGAGAGAAGACAGTTTCCTGGTTTATTTAATACCGTTGATCGGACGGAGAAGGAAGTTATTTGAGTTTTGATGGCAAGATTGGGAGGAGTTCTTCGTCGGCCGTTGTGACCCATAACGGAACCCCGGTGTAGGTTTACCACGACATTTTGGTTAATCCGACCATCTCACACGCCATATTGGTGTCCCGACGTGCTCCAACTCGCCATATTGGTGACCTCGACGACTGATTGTTCACGCAACAGTGTTTTCACCTAGACACCGGGTGAAAACTGCTGTTTTCAAGGATAGTTTCATAATTTTAGGGGATTTTTTTGAAAAAAATCATTCGCATTTTTTTCACAAGGTACGTGAAAGCTGTGGGTCAAAATATATGTATGCCAGTTTTAATTAGTTAGAAAGTGTTACCAGACGAGAAGCACGTTTTTTTTGCGTCGAAAACGGCGTAATTTTCTAAATTTTTGGTCGAAATTCCACGTGTTTGGCGCCTTTTCAAGATGGGGGCCTTGCCGATTCTCTAGAAGAATCTAGAAAATTACTCTTATAGACATAGTCTATCATTTTTTATAGTAAGAGTTTGTTTAATGCCTTCATCCTACTAATGCCACTGTAGGTGAGTAGGAGGGGGGTATTTTCTATAACTTATTTTTATCGTTGATTACCATAATTAGGTAACTCGATCTTAAAGTCCACAGACGAAATCTCGTCAAATTTTTTCACGATTTTTCTAAAAATCGACAGGAATTTTTACTACCACTTCGACTCGGGTAACCTTTAATAGGTTTAGGGCCAAAATTAAATTGTTTCCCTAAATGAATGTCAATAAACGGTCTTATTTGGTCTGCTAAAAATATTCCCAGGACCGTAGGTCAATATTTTGTACTATTATCATATGTTATTTCAGAGAATGCTGAATATTATATTTGTATTTGGTAGGTGAGCGCCATCTTGGTCGCTGGTTTCCCTAACTTAGCTCAAAGTTCGCCGTGGGCACCCACGTGTTCCCCCCCCTACCCGGCATGCATCGGGACAGTGAACCTGTGTCGCCGCAACACATTAGCATAAAGTAAGCCGCCATTTTGATTTGGTGGAGATTATTAGTCACGTGTTCCAAATTTTACACGGACAGTTTGTAATAAAATTTTTTTTTTAATTGTTTGTAAATTTTCTTTTTCAACACGATTGAGGGAGAAAATATGTAAATAAGTCGTTTCGAAAACGAAATTCTGTCACTAATTAGTGAGATTTTTTTATTCACTTTGAAACGCTTTTGGTGCTTGTAATCGTGCTAGGCTATTCAGCGCCTTATTTGGGCACGCAGTAGCTGATGAATATGCTAATGTGAGGCGAGACAGGGATGCTGACTGTATACTATGTACGCATCGCTCAAAGCTTATCGTCACAGACTATAAGCCACACGCTGCCTGCCGTACAGGCTGTGAGCGCCGATCATACACACACACACACCACAAGCGACATAAACCAACCGCCATCGAACACAGTCGGTTTATACGTCAACCAATGAATCGATGCAAGCGATTGATTCGGACGTTTATGAAGTGATTCGGTGATGAACGTACCATTATAAAAAAAAAACGTGGAATGTTCGTCACAGATATCATTTTTCAGCGAAATGATACACTTTATCATTTATCAACATAGACTACTGTCAGTCACGTTTTAGATACTATTCTTAAATCACAAATGTCACTGTTTTTCTTCGCAGTCACATTTAGTCTATCAGTTTGAGAACGAAATTTTCTCACGATAGTTATTTCTGAAGTTTAAATTTTTTATAAATACAGAAATATTCGATTTGACAGTTGCGCTATCGCGAAACATTGCAAATATTTGAATGTGTTTTTCAACTTGTGTGAATTTTTTTTTTTTCACCCAGGTCGATTTAGAAAAAACTATTATAATAGCTTAGCATAGCTTATCACAGTTATATCTGGCATATTGTTTTTATGTACCACTGCGACCTACGGTTTTCACGCTACCATTTTGAATGTGTGTGACTCAGTGAAAACGTTTTATGTCTCATATAGACCTGCAGTTTTCATTTTAATTAATACATACCTTTTGTGAATTTGTGAACAGCACTTAGGCGGAATTTCAACGACACATATTTCTGCAACTAATCTGCAACCCCCGTTTCTCGCACCATGCGACATAGCATGAACATTTGCTAAAGTCTACACTTCTAACTTCAACATATTACAGTCATTTTTCATCTGATTTTTACGGCATTGCACAACCTGTCCGCGCACGGCGCGTCAAAAATAGTTGGCATGTGTTAATACGACATGCCATTTTAAACACATTTGGGGTAGGCACAGAGCCAATAGGCCAGCTACCCCAGGTGCTTCATTAATTAAATAATTTCACAAACACTACTTCATCATGTCAAAGCAGTACGACAGCGAAGGATTCATGTCATCGCCTCTAGAAGGTGCGGGTGCTAGACCAAAAGATAGCTATCATCCTGACAGTGAAGACAATGAGGTTCAATTCCGAGCAGCTGACGAGGAATATCAACGCCTCAAAGCCGATTTTGCCCGGATTACTCGGGATAAACGTTTGAATTCCCACTCGAGGAGTGACTCGTCACGGAGTTCTTCACCGCTTGGTAGACAGCCGCAGAAACGAGCTACGAACCTGCCCAAATTTAGAATTGCAACATTCTACGCCTCTGATGTGGAGCTCTGGTTTAATCAAATCGAGACGCAATTCGCCCTCCACCAGATCGAAGATGACGACGAGCGTTATAGCCTAACCTGCGCTGCACTTTCTGGGGAGATAGCATCAGACGTGAGAGACTTATTGCTGCAGCCTTTCAGGTCAAATAAATATGACAGCCTGAAAGCCATACTAATTGAGAGGCGAGGACTGACAACACCTGAAAGGGTTAATAAAGTTATCTCTGGCGAGAAGATTGGAAGCGACATTCCCTCGCGGTTCCTGAGACGTCTGCAGAAGACTGCAGGTTTCGGCACCAAAGCTGTTGTTGGAAAGGCAGTGATTCGACAAGCGTTCATAAGACAGATGCCCGCTTCCATCAGAGCCCATTTGGCGACGCAACCCGACAGTGCCTCCCTTGAGAGTTTGGCCGTTTTGGCTGACAGGGCACTAGCTGCAGAACAAGACGTTGAAGAGAGTAAGCCGGGGGTCGCAGAAATCAAAGTCGACGAGACAAGCAAATTAGTTGGTTTGTTAGAAGATCTATCCAAACGCATCAAGAAATTAGAGACAGTAACAACTTCTGAGAGGAAACGGAATAAAGGACGTGGACGAGCTAATAACTACGCTCACGCGCCTGCATTTGTCCCTAATGTACAGGCCTCAGGTTTCATTAGTAATCAACATAGCCAATATAGAGACGTTAAAGATAATGCTCGACCTTTCGTTCCGCCGCCGAATGTACAGGCCAATGAGTTTGTTAATAGGCCTAATTCAAATAATTGTACTAATGCACCACAAAATGTTCGCCCTTTCGTACCGCCGCCGCAAACGTCGCAAAATAATGTCGCACAACCGACCGACACAGCCACTGCACAGGTTTGCTACTACCACCACACTTACAGTGAAAAGGCGCGCTTGCGCAGTGAACCCTGTTCATACTATGTTTCACTAGGTCAGCGCGAAGTAGCGAATATCGCGTTATCACACTCTAAACTATTATATGTCACAGATAAAGGACACAAATGCAGATATTTGATCGACACGGGTGCAGCTGTCAGTGTTTTGCCAAAATCTTGCGCTAACGGGATTTCGGGCGCTGACAGTCTCCCCCTGGTGGCAGCTAATAATAGCACTATAAAGACTTACGGCAATTGTAAACGCGTCGTCGACGTCGGTTTGAAGCGCGAATATCCGTGGACGTTCATAGTGGCAGATGTCCAGCAACCCATAATCGGGGCTGATTTTTTAATCCACTACAATTTGCTCGTAGACTTGAGAAGCAGATGTCTTCGAGACATGCGTACAGGCTTAGCCATTGCCGCTCCATTATCTTCGATTAAACCTCTGTCATTGAACAGAGTCGATACAGTTCAAACCGAATATACTAAACTCCTCGGCAGTTCCCGGAACTGACACGCCCTACGACAAAGGGTGAGCCCGTCAAACATGGCATAACTCACAAGATTGTGACTAAAGGTCACCCGGTTTGTGCTCGACCACGACGTTTGGCTCCCGATAAGTTGGTTACTGCTAAACGCGAATTTGACGATATGATTAAATCAGGGGTCATTGAACCCAGCGACAGCGAGTGGTCCTCAGCGCTTCACATGGTGCCAAAGAAAAACGGCGATTGGAGACCATGCGGGGACTACCGTAGTTTGAATGCACAGACCGTACTGGACCGTTATCCGATTCCGCATATTCAAGATTTTACGCAGCGGTTAGCCGGATCGAAAATTTTCTCGAAGATAGACTTAGTCAGGGCTTATTACCAAATTCCGGTGGAACCGTCCGACGTACACGAGACCGCGGTTACCACACCTTTTGGCTTGTTTAATTTCACTAGAACCCCATTTGGTCTGAGAAATTCAGGTCAAACGTTTCAGCGATTTATAGACCACGTGACACGCGGACTTGATTTCGTTTTTGTTTATTTGGATGACCTACTGGTAACCAGCCCAGATCATAAAACGCACAGATACTGGCAAACGCTACGCTTCTGGTGCACCCAGATTCGACGGCTCAGCTTAACATCACGTGTGACGCTAGTGATGTCGCCGTTGGTGGCGTTTTGCAGCAATTTTTAAACGGTATGTGGCAGCCGCTTTCGTTTTTCAGCAAGAAGCTGAACCCAGCAGAGACACGCTATAGCGCGTTCGATCGTGAACTTTTGGCAGTATACGCTACAATTAAACATTTCAGACCCAATTTAGAAGGACGAAATTTTTTCGTTAATACTGATCATAAACCGTTAACATTCGTAATGTCATCCGTCACTGAGCGCGCATCCCTACGACAAACACGTCAATTAGCGTTCATTGCTGAATTCACCACCGATATTAGATATGTAAAAGGAGAGACACATTTCGTCGCTGATGCGCTGTCACGACCGTCAGTGTCAGCAATACACGATGGCCCAGTGATAGACTATAAAGCGTTAAGTCTCGATCAAGCTAATGACGCGGAATTCACACGTTTGAGACATTCGACTACGTTAACTATGAATTTCAAACTATTGAAATCATTTGATAATCAATTGATCTGGTGTGATGTGTCCACGGGACACAACCGGCCGTACCTTACCGCGAAATTTCGCCGAAAAGTTTTTTCAAACTTACACGGTTTAGGCCATCCATCGCATAGAGCCACCAGACCTTTGATTAATACCCGATTTGTATGGCACGGCATGAACATAGATATTGCTAGATGGTGTCGTACCTGTAAGGGTTGCCAGACCGCTAAAGTTTCACGTCATAACACTCCTGTTTTCGGAAAGTTCACTGAACCTACCGAGCGATTCGATCATGTCCACGTGGACATAGTCGGACCTTTACCTTATGCTGATGGTTTTAGATATCTACTGACTTGTGTCGACCGTTTTACACGTTGGCCCGAAGCTATACCTATGGTAGATATTAGAGCCGAAACGGTCGCCGATGCCTTCTTCAGCGGGTGGATAGCACGTTATGGTACCCCGGCCACTATCACCACTGATAGGGGCGCTCAATTCGAGTCCAAATTGTAGGATATTTTATGTAACCAATTCGGGATTATTCGGAATCGTACCACGAGTTATCACCCTCAGTCGAATGGCATGGTCGAGCGTTTCCACCGTCAATTGAAAGCCGCCATTATGGCGCACGAGTCACCGAATCCGTGGACTATCACGTTACCGGCCGTACTGTTAGGAGTTCGTTCAGCCGTGAAAGAGAGACTGGGCAGGTCAGCTGCTGAGATGATTTACGGGACAACCCTTAGACTCCCAGGAGAGTTTACTAAACAGTACAACGTCAACGCTAACACCAATTTGGAGAATTATTCAGACAAGCTACGCGTAGCCATGTCGCGTTTCCGTCTATGTCCGCCACGTGACACACAACAACACAACATTTTCCAATTCAAGGAAATAGCTACATGTACTCATGTATTCTTGCGCAGAATCGCAATTGCACCGCCTCTGACCGCCCCTTACGACGGACCATACAAGGTCGTCGCGAGGAGCGGCAGAGTTATGAAAATCCTAGGTAAAGGCAAGGTTGAGACGGTCTCCTTAGATCGCGTTAAACCCGCTCACATGGAGTGCGAGCCTACAACAGGTACGACAACACAGCGTAAAACGCCAAGCAACTCACGGAAGTCGACGGCTACCAGGATGTCTAGTAGGAATCCACAGGGTCCACCTAGACCTCGTAGTGCGGACACTCCGACGTCCAACGGGACGAGAGTCAATACAAACAAGTCGACGGCAGTCAGAAGCAATCAAAAATCGGCCACAGTCCCAAAGCAAATAGATGTTCAAGTAAACTTGTCCAACAGAGACAATGCTTACGTAGCGCCGCATTCGCGAGCCCCTGCCGCGTCCCGCGCTAACGGGAACGGCGGTGGTTTATGAACGTATTCCCGCATACCTTTACATTTACGGGGTGAAACCCCGGGTGCTGCTGACGCCGCAATCGACTCGACAAAAAGCAAACAAGCGAATATAGCTAATCGCGAAAAAAATTTCGACCGAACAAACAGTGCGAAAAACTAGAGTCGGACGCACAATCCAGACTCCTGCTCGATTTGTGCAGATGGTTCACGCCATAGTCGCGCCCAATGACGTCTATGGCGGGCCCAACCGCATACCTCGTAATCATAATGTTGTTAAATTGTAAATGAATATGCCAGGCCTGGCAGAATTGTGTACAGATATGTAAATGTAAAGACATTTTCTTTTAGCAAGTTCATTGCTAAAGCATTAATAGCAATTCTGTTAATTAAATGAATGAGTTGATAGTAGATGGCAGCACGTGAATAATATATCAAGGACAGTTGGAGTTAAGAGGATCGGACAATTCACGTATAATGCTGCGCTTTCAACCGCCCACAATGTAACCGCACCCGCTATATTTTTTTTAAAGAATAATATGCTTAGTATAAGAGGTTACATAATTGACAACCCCGCTACTTGCACGAAGCAGTCTCCTACACGTCAGTTTGGTCCTACGTTGTCACTCAGCCGGGGGTAATGCAGGATCCTGACATCGCTTAATCAATGTGGCGGTCATCCCCAGATTCCTGGACGCAGCCTGACGGAGATGACCGCCTCGTTGTCATACTGTGGTGACGTGCGCACGCAGAGCAGCGTGGTGCGGCCCTTAGTATTTTTCCCTCACTTGAAGCGTGATACTCATGACAAGAGAGAAGACAGTTTCCTGGTTTATTTAATACCGTTGATCGGACGGAGAAGGAAGTTATTTGAGTTTTGATGGCAAGATTGGGAGGAGTCCTTCGTCTGCCGTTGTGACCCATAACGGAACCCCGGTGTAGGTTTACCACGACATTTTGGTTAATCCGACCATCTCACACGCCATAACCACACGAAGAAGTTACTATAGGCCACTGAGAACAGAACTTATAACAAAACCAAATTTAAAGTGAGTTGTAATACAAATGAAACTTTGAATGTACACCAAAAAGGGATTGGCAACATGATTACGCCTAGTAAACAAAATACAATAAACTCCTCTAATATTGGAGTATGAGAACATCATTGCATCAAATAACAGCGTCACAAGTGGGGGATCGCACGTCGACACACACCAATTGAAGAGATGGGGAATCCCTTTCTAGAAAACAGCAGGTCATATTTTTTGGCGCAACCCAGTCAGCATTTTCAATTAGAACAGAAACAGGGTTTTAGATCTAAAAAGGGTAATTTGGGGTTTTGTAACCCTGTATTCGCTTTAACCCTTTAACCGCTGGTGTCGCATATATTCGGGTTTTCATTTTTTTATTATTACATTAAGTACCACCTTTAAACATGTTGAAGATTAAATGTGACATCGACCAGCAATATTTGAAAACATTTGACCTCCATTGTGTCAAATCTGAATAAATATCACTCACTTGAAATTGTGGATCGCGCCAGCGAGACACAATTTAAGTGGGTGAAAATTCAGATTGAATAATTTGGCGGTTGAAGGGTTCAATACTATACTATTATCGGTTCCAAAACAGTCTAATCGTTGACACACGAAGGTTCGGAGGGTCTTTAGACAATAGACACTAGTTTAATTAACTCGGGCCATACATGGTACAACTTGTGGTCACACCTCATTGATGCGTAAACAAAATATCATTCGGACGGGGCGTGGTGACTATAACATAACATTCACACTCCCCCCTGTGTCCCAGGACTTACATAAATGACACAAAGTTCATCATGTTGAATTTAGTTTTCAAGGTCATTCAAGGTAAGCTCGAGGAAAACCATCTGGGTGTAATTTGAAGGATACGCCTCATCTAAATATATCTTAATAATAAAAATGACTTCCGTTGTATGTAGATTATTTTAAATTGTAGGGAAAAACAAAATTAGCTGTTTGTTTGATCATTTTAGCGGCCATCTTGGATATATGTCTTAATAAGCTATCACTTCGCAAAGAAAAACATTACAAATAACTTGATTCTTCGTAAAAACCTAGATGTAGATATCAAAATGAGGCTAATATGTCAATCAGGTTTGAAGATAAAGCCAGTCTCGATAGCCATGGGAATTTTGGCGGCCACATTGAATTTATTTCTGATCATAAACTGTCATCAATTACTTTTGTGATCTTATTTGATTATATTTTAAATAAACACTACAGATAAGTTTCTTGACTCTAGAAACATGTGTAGTAGGACTGACGATAAAGCCAGTCTTAAAATCAGTGTTTTTTGGCGGCCATCTTGGATTTATCTTTTATTATGCTATGCTATATTACTTATCTGAAATGCTTACAGGACCCCCCTCACATCAGCTGATGAATTAATAGTACCACAAGCAAGTATGGTAATATTTTGAGATAGAAGTTTAAATGCCTATAACAGCCACTCATTGTTTATATATGACATATATGCAAAATAAATTGCAAACAGAATATATCAGATGTCTACTACAGTATAATTGTGTGCTCGGGTGCAGCTTTATAACGCTTCAGTAAGACCTTAAATATGTATACATCTATTTACGGCCTTCTTGGCGGCCATCTTGAGTTTTGAGCAGGTTCCGATGACTCAATGACTTGTCTCTTTATCTTCTTTGAAGCAGCATATCATCCTTGACATATCTGCCAAGTTTCAGAACTGTAAAATAATATGAACGATTCTGCTGATATTTAAAACCTCACCGCTCCACTATACAATATAATTCAAGTTAAATAATTAAATCTAAAAGTGATAAGCAAATCGTTAATTATTATCTAGTACCAAACACAAACCATAAATGACTGATATACAGTACATAGCATGTCTTTATATACAATATATTTCAAGGATGGGGTCAACACGCCACAGCGGATCGCAAATAATTTTAATATGTGCATGCTATGTGTTTCAACCAATTGGGCAAACTTCTCGTTAGGCCCATTTGTAACAAATTATATACTAGTTATCTATAGTGCCCGCTTCTTATTCACAAATGCTTTATTGATCAACACAACATTCAACTACACATTCCTTGATTTACATACTATATTTGTATTCTAAGCTGATACAATTTATCATAGTATGGCATTGAGTCTTTGATTGTATCGTGAACAATGTCAGGTAGAGTGTTCAAATCGGGATATGAAGATCTGCTCACTGACTGCCCCTTGTGAAATCGTTTCGTGTTTAACATGTCCTCAAAAAATGATGCATAAAACGACGCAAATGCTGGATGTTTCTTATCACTTTCGTCCCATTCCATCATTCCTTCTTCAAAAGGTATGTTAATCCGTTTGCAATATTCACGCATGATTCCCTCTACAACAGTAAATGTATTATATCAAATGATTATCAGCTGTGTAAATCAAAGGTATATAATTACATTTTGTTTCAGTGTGTTATGCACTAACCCCCAGAAGGTTAATACATGAGAAATGACTGTGATACACTAACCCCCAGAAGGTTAATACATGAGACATGACTGTGATACACTACCCCCAGAAGGTTAATACATGAGAAATGACTGTGATACATTAACCCCCAGAAGGTTAATACATGACACATGACTGTGATAAACTACCCCAGAAGGTTAATACATGAGACATGACTGTGATGCACTAACCCCCAGAAGGTTAATACATGAAACACGACTGTGCTAAACTAGCCCCCAGAAGGTTAATACATGAGACACGACTGTGATACACTAACCACCAGAAGGTTAATACATGATACATGATCGACTGTGATACATTAACCCCCAGTAGGTTAATACATGAGACACGACAGTGATACACTAATCTCCAGAAGGTTAATACATGAGATACGACTGTGATACACTAACCCCCAGAAGGTTAATACAAGGGACATGATTGTGATACACTAACCCCCAGAAGGTCAATACATGAGACACGACCGTGATGCACTAATCCCCAGAAGGTTAATACACGAGACATGACTGTGATACACTAACCACCCTAAGATTAATGCATGAGACAAGACTGTGATACACTAACCCCCCTAAGATTAATGCATGAAACATGACTATGACACACCACCCACCCTAAGATTAATGCATAAGACATGACTGTGAAACACTTACCACCCTAAGATTAATGCATGAGACATGACTGTGATACACTAACTACCCTAAGATTAATGCATGAGACATGACTGTGATACACTAACCACCCTAAGATTAATGCATGAGACATGACTGTGATACACTAACCCCAGAAGTTTAATACATGTGACATGACTGTGATACACAAACCCCCAGAAGTTAAATACATGAGACATGGCTTTGATACTCTGATCCCCAGAAGGGTAATACACGAGACAAGATTATGATACTCTAGCATCCAGAAGGTTATTACATGACCACTGACTGTGATCCCAGCAAACACGAGACGTTGAGCCAATGATGATTTAATGTTGGTCCAGCGTCGCAGACGGTGGACCGACATTCAAGCAGTATTGGCTCAACGTCTTGTCTTTACTGGGACTCTAACCCCCCCCCCCCTCTCTCCAAACCGACCAGAAAGAGGATAAATACATATGGAGCGTACATTTAACGAAACATACATGATACCCTAATATCTCATAATTAAATATTGATAAACAATTCATCAGGTGTCACGCTGGTGATGTTTTCCTTTACATTTTGGTTTGTTCTAATAACGTAATCATGTAATGGCTAGGACGCTGTACTTCGTTGAAAATCGTTTCGTTTCACGCGTTTCGAAACCCTCCATGACCAAATATTGACTTCAACATTCAGGTACACATTCCTTGATTTACGTACTATTTCTGTATTCTAAGCTGATATAATTTCTCATAGTATGGCATTGAGGCTTTGATTGTTTCATGAACAACGTCAGGTAGAGTGTTTAGATCGGGATATGAAGATCTGCTCACTGACGGCCCCTGGTGAAAGCGTTTTGTGTTTAACATGTCCTCAAAAAATGATGCATAATACGTCTCAAATTCTGGATGATTTTTATCACTTTCGTCCCATTCCATCATTCCTTCTTCAAATTGTATGTTTATTCTTTTACAATATTCGCGCACGATTCCCTCTACAACAGTAAATGTATTGTCATCTATTGTCATCTATGTAAATCAAAGGTATGTAATTACATTTTTCTTATTCATGTATCAATTCTTTACCATGGACAGAACATTTGTTTTCGACGCAAATAGTTTAACCCAAAAATGTCTCTCAAAATGTCCGAGTTTTTGCATTGCTATGATCCACGTTGAGTGCAGTTGAATTTTTGAAGCAAATGATTTTTGTTAATCTCATAAGTTGTTTTGATGTTAAATATTTTATCATTAATTATTTAAAATATATACATAAATTTGTTACGTGGATTGTGTATTTAACAGTGTTTAATTTAACGAGCTATACCTAAAGTACATACCGTTTGTAGCAGAAGTACATTGTATTCATAAATATTATTGTTAGTGGTTAGTGGCATATTTGTTTCGCTGACATCAGCAATAATCTGACTACTTCATCTCGTGTCACCTCGGTACTCTTCTTCCCTAGTACCATGAGTACCCGATGAATGCAGAATTGTTTTCAAAAGATTTTGATCAAAATTGCTGAGGCGTCACATAGCCTGCCACAAAGGATCTGGAACTTTGCCACTGGTACATAATCTGCCGGTAAACAAACTGTCAGATGCGACACTTCAATACCGACCTTTAAATGTGATCTACCACCTCTTATGAATAATTGTGTGCCAAATAAATCACAAGATGGGACACAAGTGTTTCCTTATATGGGGTGAATGGCTATCATGTGAGAGTCACATGATAGCCAATCACCCCATATGAGGACATAATTACTCATACCATATAAGGTGTGATAGATCACCTTTAACACGAAGCAGACCTTAGCCAGACCAACTCTAATAAGATTCTGACGCCAAGAATCCCCCGATGTTTAAATATGAAATGTTACATTTTTACTGCTGCTATAAACGTAAACACGGTTGCTTACCTGGATTGTTACATAAATCATCAGCGTCTACAATGACAGAAGGCTGGCCTAACACCGTGGTCACAAATTCATGTAATTCAAAAACCTCTTTATAACTTGCTTCACGCGGATCAAAGGCCTGGTTTGGACCTGTTCAACAAAATATGCGATAGAAAAGGTGGAAGGGTAAATGTGTTTCACAACAAAATCACATAGATAGCTAACATGTGTATTTTGCACATTGTAACCTTGTGCATAGCTACGCAGGCACGCGCCAATCATTCAGATCTAAATTAATTAATAATATTTATATTTCTTTCTTTGAAAGCGCTATTCCAACAATCCATTGCTGGTAGCGCTAAAAAAACGTTAAACCTGTTCAAATGATGAACTCATGTTTTAGTTAATACCAGCTGAACAGCAACTTGGCTTGTGCAGTAACGACATGCGATCTACCAGACGTGGATTTGCAATTATTTGCACCAAATATCATGTATATTGCCAATATCACCAAATTATTTATTTAATACAAACACATAGTATAAATTTCCTACAAACCGATGCATTCCCTGACACACCAGCAATGGTAAAGAGACTGCATTGACTTTTCCGGGTGGCGTATGAGGAAGGTGTGCTTGTATCCCTCTGGTAACACGTCTAAGTTAATATGATTCATGACGGCAAATGCGGAGTTCTTGACGACGATCTCATCATATTCTGAAAAGATAATTATTTTGCTCAAAGTATAGTTAGTACTACCTGTCCAGCAAAATACGTTAATCCTATATTGTTGTCATGCTTGTACACCGTCTGTGGTTTGTAAACCCTTGTGCTACTAAGACAAACAAATTGTAACATATATTGTGGTAGATGTTCAGTTGATCAAATAATTTAATTTGGGAGTGGTCTATTTTCCATAAAAAATATTATTTTTCATTCGTTGAAGCTGGAAATTGCGTTAGCAATTCCAGCTCCAAATTAATAAAAATGCTCACAAGCAATTCAACAGTACAAGGGTTAATCTGTTGTGAATTAAATTACTTTATAGATATTTTTACATTTTCACAATGACTCCTTGAACATGTTTGTTTGTTTCCTCAGATCAACCTGTATTGAAGGAAATTATTGATTTTAGAGTAATGAAGAAAATGCGGTAATTGTAAGATAACTAATGGTGATGGAAATAAACATCTATGTTTTAACTAAAATATAGACACCTAAGTCAATAATGGGAATGGATAGTATCAAATTGTAAATTAATTACATCTATGTACAGATGTAGATCGAGGTTTTAAAAAAACTATATTTTCGGCAAACACAAGTAGCGATAACTGCTTACATTTGCAATAAGCAGTTAGCGCTTTTTGACAAAAGTACCGGACTAGCTGTTTACATATTATTTGCAATAAGCAGTTGCTCCTTTTTACTTTTATATGTTTTATAAACCTGAAAAAGGCTGTTCCACTTTTTCTTTTATATCTTTATAAGACATTCCTTCTTGAGGAGGTTGATCTAGTTTTCGAAAACTCTGACGTTCTATTCCTTGGTAAAAACAGTCACAATAAGGCTCCATGAAGACCTGGCAGAATGATATTAATGACAGTCAAATTTAACTACAAACTTACCAACATAAATAATAGACTGGTCATTTGTATTTAAAAAATGAAAGTGTTGCAATCCTACTTCTAAACGTAGGCCTACATGGGGTTAGTATAACAATAACCAGATAACGGGAGTGTGTTGACCCTTTTAGCGCGGTGACCGTCTTTATACACCAGAATCCGACGTCTATAGACGTCAGATTCTGACGTATAAAGACAGTCCTCGCACTGAAAGAATTAAAACATTTATAATGGCCGTAGACCCATAACATAGGTGGTCAAATGAAGCGAAAAGAGTTATAGCTAAGATATTTATGACGATTTCTAATTTAAAGCAACCCTTTTGTCTTCATGGTTGATATGAAAATATTTCAGCGTTGTAAGGGTTCAAAGGTCAATGTGTTCAGACCCGCTATATGACACCTATCGCATTCATTTGACCGTGATATGGCTCAAATTGTAGAAGAAGGTAATCAAATTAACACTTTCACTGCTATCGCGACAATAATTGTATTTAATCTGTTTTATTATCAGGTTGGTGGGAATGAAATAAGCGTTTTAACATCAAGATTTACACATGTTAGGTCTCAATTTAAGCAAATATGCGGAATTTTAACCCACATGAAGTTTGTGTGTCGCGGCAGCGAGACACAACACATAGACGTCAGAATCTGACGTCTAAGGTCGGTCTCCGCCCTAAATAGGTTAATAAAAATACAGTTTTTTAGCTGAAAATATAAACCTTGCAGTTTTTCCTGTTGAGCATTGCTCTCATGAAGGCAGAGGAGCATGCGCGAGGTGGATGCCACAGAAGAACACGGGTCTGTTTTCTCTCCGCCATTGCTCTGTAATTGGTGGGATGGAATAATTAGGCCATGGGCTACTATCAACCTACGTGCACCACCCCCCCCCCCTTTACTTCAGATTACTTTAGATTATGACCGCTTATATAGGGGTAACCCCAAATCTTTCTAGAGTTAAGGCATCGGGCTACGTAACCATCTGTCGTTGCTGTCCTAGTTTAACAATCTACACATGCGATGTACATTCCCGTTTTTATAATATATCGCACATTACTCTGTCTCTCCACATACGTTCAAACATAATTTATATTACAAAATAATCAAAATCAAAAACAAAACAAACTAGTGAACATGGTCAATGGAAACGACATAATAAAACATAACTATTGGCCACATCCCTATTTAGCTGACGTTTTTTAACACAGGTATGTGTATGCTTAAAACTGAAACACAACTTCAAGTAGTAGATAATATGTCATTGATGGTACCAAGATTCATGTAGAAAGTGGTTAAATTAAAAGTGAGCAAAATTTAACTTCAAATTAGTAAACAATTTAATATTATAACTTAGCGCTTGAAGGGTTAAGAATCTCGTTAAGTTAAAATGCTAACTTTGGATTAAACACAGTTATAGAATAATACATTGGATTAAGGACTTTCATAGAACAGGTTTGCTAAGTGGATGTATTGTATATAATTAACTAGCTTAATGATGACTGGATATATAAATAATTTGTCATAAACGGCGTCTTTTCCCAAAATAAATGTGCTAAAATGATAATTTTCTGTACATCCTGTGTTGAGAAGACTTTTGTATAAATTGAATGTTCGGATGTGATTATTGTGTGATATCAACGTGAGCGAAAGTGACCATTCAAATTTTTTAACCAGAACACTTTCACTTATTATTTTGGTAAGACTATATATGTTGTATAATAGTTTAAGTTAACATCAAATATGTAATATTACCTATAATCATACAGACATAAATATAAATACTATGTATTTAATATTACCTTCTTCTTTTGTGACACGATATGAAAACTCCCACCAATTGAACAGTTTAATTTATCTATACACCAGACTATAATGCGACGAGACTTCAGACTATGTACCAGACCGTATTCTATGGTCATTATTTCAGAGTGTGGTATGTTAATAGTAGAGCAGGTAGTAAGGAGAAGGAAATTTAGAATCACTACTGTTTATTTATTCAATTGTAACCTTCGGCCTGTGAGGGTCATATATTCAGGAATAGATTGTAGTGTCAGAGCTAAATCTGCTGCTCACTATAATATGCTTAGGCAGCAAATATTGTACTTGATACTGACTGATTGATTGATTCATTGATTTATTCAGTATTGTAAGGCCATCGGCCCATAGTACAAACATGATAAAACAAATACAGATAATTGTATACACATACGTACATAGTCATAAGGTAAGCATGATGAGCAATTAACTATATCATGTATATATAGGCAATATTACCCGGTGTTTTCAGTATTGGCACTAGTATTTTGTTGAGATGCAAAATACGGCCACCGAGACAAAATAATAAGGCCAATACTGAAAACACAAGGGTAATGTTGTATTTATTATATACCTTGTAATTGTGTTTTGTCACCTGAATAGGCCCAACTTGCCGTTAGCTGGTTAGTCCCACTCGTGATTTTTGTTCGGGTCACCTCAGGAACCGGCTATCCTCCCGGGCTATCCTACACATCCTCACATAATCAAAAGACTAAGCCTAAATCTCACGATATGCTAGGCTACGTAGGGCCCTACCTGTAGCCTACCGATGACAGGTAGGCCTATGAATTTAAAAACAATATGTTTGACATCAGACATAATAAAGAAGACTTTTATAAAAATGCCTACACCTTACAACCTGCATGTGTGTAGGCCTATACTAAGGTGACTAGCACCCGCATATCTCACGGCAGTAAGCGGGGAGGGGGTGTACGCCTGAATGTACGCTAACTCATTTTCTTAATTTTACCTATTTATAATACTCTTTCAGTAATTAGTCAAAATACTTTTCTTCCAGCTGATTTTTGTATGCCTTGTAGAAATGTGTAGTTTTAATTCAAACATGTTCCAGAACAGTTGTTTACTTAAAATAAACACATATGGAATAAAAATAATGATTTATGTGAGCATATTTAATACTTGTTGTTTTTTGGTTAGATGTAAAATTTGCTCACTTTGCTTCTGGCTCGGGAAAATTGACCATATCTCACACTATTGCCGACTGAGTAGTCCCATTTTGAGTTATAAAAATATATTTAATATCAATAGAAATCTACTGACACAGACTTTACATTGATGGAAAATATGCTGTGTCCAATAATTGACAAATGCACAAGAGAGATTTAAGTTGGTATTAACTTTACCTATTTTTCATACTTTTTCAGTAAATAGTCAAAATAATTTTCTCTCAGCAGATTTTTGTATGTAATAAATGTTTAATTTTGATTCAAACATATTCTAGAATTATTGTTGACCGAAAATAAACCTGTTCGAACAAACACCACACTTAGAGCTAGTTCGAACACGGGATTGAGTGTGTCTGAACAGTGTTGAATGTACCAGATATTTTGTGGGGTTAATCTGAACAGCCAAGCGTATTTTGAAAAATTCTAGTTTAGAACTAACATCATGGAAGGTAACCTAACATGTATAAAATAACATTTTCTGCTACAGCAAAAAAAATACTTTTGACCGCTCAAATATGCAAAAGTGTTTACTTTTTCATAAGTTGTTTTGAAAAAAACCTTTCGAATATCACAGCAAACGCAGGACATTCACCCAGTGTTGTTTCAATGTTGGGCAAGCGTCGAAGACGGTGTGCCAACATTGAAACAACACTGGGTGAATGCCCCGTATTGCCTGTGATAAAATCAAGGGTACTGATACAGTCCTTCACTAGAAGGCAACACAGAACGAAAATACATTTACTGTCAAAATTATGGGTACTGTACTGACTAACCCCTGTGCGAACTAGCCCCGGTCTCCCCTTTATATGCACATCCTTTATTACAAATCCACAAAAAGTGTTGTGTTTAAAAAATGAAATGAATCGGGCTTTAGGCCACCTTTGTGGACATATAGGCTAAACTGGGCCAGGAGAACCTCCTGAGGATGGTGAGATGATTGAGATGACACTGTCCTCCAGATACAGGATTCGAAATTCGTGCGCTGGCGGTCTGAGGTCGAGCACGCTACCTCTCGGTCACGGAGGCTCCCCACAATACTGACTTTCACACGTGGATGGGGAAGAAACATTTTTTGTTTCTTTCAAACCGCCGAGACTGGGCACCGAACCTCGAACGCTGGCGTGAAAGGCAGCGGTGCTAACCACTACCCTAGGGCCCCCGCCCAGTGTTGTGTTTACAGAGGTCACTAGCCAATTAGCAGGGCACCGTACCGTTTGTGTAAACCCCCTATTTCTTTCTATATTTCGGCAATATATACAGGTGATTGCTAACGCGAAACATACAGATTAACTGTCGTACAACAACGGAATGTTTTAATTTACCTCTTATTTAATATCAGCTGATATAATGCTGGTATATCTTGGTTTAAGTGGAGATATGCATCACTGGATCCCACAAATAACGATAATCTAGGAATTCTTCCTATATATGTTGGATAGGCAATAATAATATAAGCTTAGTAGTAATTATAAGACGCTAAAATTCCCCATTTCCACAATAAATGTAGGTTATGTCTGTAATTACGGTTTAAAGTTAAACATAATAGGGCACACAACTTGATTATGAAGATAGTTATAAATTACAGTAAGACGTTACATTTTATGTTTGTTACCAGCCAGTGCTCTTGGCACTAAATCTGATAAAAAAAAATTAAAATAAAGTTTATGTTTGGAATAATGCAGTTTATCAACAAAAATATTTTAATAATGAGTTAGAAGCTGGTCTATGATTAATAAAATATATTGGGATAATGGTCTACAATTACTGTATTTGTATACCATTAAAACGGATATAATCAATATTACTGACAGATATTAATGTGTGTGTTGAAAGTGTTTGTAGGCCTACTGTACATAGACCTACTGATAATAAATACTGGCAGCTTGTTGGTTACAAATGGGGAGCATAAGCATATGTAGCAGCATGATATCAGACCCCAAAAAATTCAAATAATATTAGGATAGCTTGAATCCTTTTTTTAGAAAAAGCTAACACAGCTAGTATTTTATATTGCGCACCCGCATACATCAATATAAGCCCATTTCTACTGAAATATAATGATAAGTATACCTTATATATTTTACGCATGCATGTATATCCGGATGTAAAATTACAACAATAAGTAACAGCCACTAAAAATAACAATATTCGCCGCCCTAAGTTTTGTCAGTAAGAGGCAATTTGAGATGAAACAGTTATGAAGGCTTTCACTCCTTTAACGATTATAGTAGCACAAAATGCTGACTCAACAGATGCAATATATAGTGAAAACAAATCTTCCTTCTTGTATTTCAAGCATCGGAGCAGCCCCATTATGATTTTTAAGGCAGGTAGTTGCATGTGATCATCCTTCATAATATAAGCTATTTTATCTTTTGTTTTAATAAGAAAAATGATCCAACCCACTTCGCATACCTCCATCCCCACCCAGAAAAAAAACGTCAAAAATGTTTAAAATGCGTGCAATATTTTTATCATTTCGAGTGCAAAATACATTTTTTCAAAACAATTGACCCCCCCTACCCCCCTAGCCTTTCCCTTACAAAAATTACCTCGCCTTCAAACTTAAGGAGAAAAAATGTCCTACCCCCCCCCCCCCCAACTGGATACCCAATACCTTTAAAAACGTTGTAAAAAGCCAAAGTAGTTCTGCAACGATTTCAATTGCAAAATATTTTCTTTCAGAAAAGTTTACAACCCTCAGCCCTCCTCTCCAATTATTATGGAACAGCAATAATCTTCAAGCTTTACCGAGCTATGGGGGAGCTTGCAAGAAAAGCTAATGTCAAAAACGTCTGTCGTGACCCCAATTAGTATGGAACAGCACTCATCTACACCCATGTGTATTGTTTAAATCGGGAAATATTAGCGAGCGTATCCCGCTTACACGGGATAGACAGGGATATATCCTAACCAATCTAATAAACATGTCTGTCAAACTTTTCTCAACGGTTTCTATTGTTTTTTTTTCCGTAGATTTCAAATCTGCCAGATACCATTCGAGAATTTGCATATTTAAGTAACTAATTTGCATATTTCCAAAATGGCCGCCAAAAAAAAGTAATCGGCTATAAATACAGTCCAGGCAATCCTAGAAATGTGTTTTTTGGCCATAACCTCGGGTTTTGAGATCCCATAATGCCATTTTGACGACAATATTATTTTTGGGGTCATTGGAAGGTCATAGGTCACGTGACCAATGGAATACAATATCCCACCTTCACGTTTCAGCAAGACGTGCACAAATTGACATTTTTGGGGATAAAATGATGATTTGAATGCCTCATAATCAGAGAGCTACATCTCATACACAAGGTCTCACCACCCCAAATGCCAGTCCCATTGAAACGCATGTATAATGCCAACATTCCAAGGGCCGAAATCACCACTTTCATCCCTAGCAGCCCCCTTATGTTACACACCATAATAAAGCCTAAGCTGTCCTTTTTCAAAAACTGCTTCGAAAATGGTATGCTAACTTCCTGCGTTTTGAGTTACGCTCCCATGTTGGTAAAAAGGTCCGTTTTGCCCAGATCTCCCGAAATATTCTTGAGCCCATTCCCAGAAAAGACACAAATCCTTCTCACCGCATGTGTCCATCCGAAAATCTCACATAACAGTTATACCTCATTTCACAGATAGCGAAAACAGTGTGTGCTTACAATTTATCCACATAATTACAACATTCCTGTATTTTTCTTAATTCACCAGAGGCGGAAACAACCATTTAAAGCAGTAATTTGGGTAGGGATTCTCTAGTCAGTAGCCACCCGGCTTGGATTTTGGCTCATTTAGGGTGGTGAGACCATATAAAAATTAAATTATTTTTGTTTTATTTTTTTCAAACAATGATGGAACAGCAAGTTGTTCTGATCAATATATTTTGTAAATTTTTCGAAAACATCGAATGATGTTGCTTAGGGAGCTCTTTTATTAGGCACTGATATTGAGAAAATCAGCCCTTTTTCCGTAATTTTGCACTGCGGGAAACGTGGTTAGATGAAGTTGCAGTTCCTACTCTTATTTAATCACAATAGGTAGTTATGGTGACCATTTATTATTTAGAATTATGAAGAAAAATAATATATCAATTGGGATAAATGGTTAATGACATTAAAAAGGATTAAACTTCCCGTATTTTACTATGTATTTGTACCCATACAACAAGTCAAAATAGCAAAACAAAGCATGTTATCTACGAATTACCAACCAAAACACGCCCTCCTGGGCCTATCGTCCAGCTGTCACATCCATCCATCAATTATATGTCTTTTATTCGAAATTTTACAGCCTATTTTGTTGCATCGACTATCAGAATACAATTAAACACAGTTTGAATACTTTTTATTTCTATTCAACAGCAGAAACATTATAATATATAATCCTAACCCTGCTTCAATGCCCTATACACACATGGTCTCACCACCCCAAATGCCAGTCCCATTGAAACGCATGTATAATGCCAGCATTCCAAGGGCCGAAATCACCACTTTCGTCCCTAGCTGCCCCCCTATGTTACACACCATAATAAAGCCTAAGCTGTCCTTTTTCAAAAACTGCTTCGAAAAGGGTATGCTAACTTCCTGCGTTTTGAGTTACGCTCCCATGTTGGTAAAAAGGTCCGTTTTGCCCAGATCTCCCGAAATATTCTTGAGCCCATTCCCAGAAAAGACACAAATCCTTCTCACCGCATGTGTCCATCCGAAAATCTCACATAACAGTTATACCTCATTTCACAGATAGCGAAAACAGTGTGTGCTTACAATTTATCCACATAATTACAACATTCCTGTATTTTTCTTAATTCACCAGAGGCGGAAACAACCATTTAAAGCAGTAATTTGGGTAGGGATTCTCTAGTCAGTAGCCACCCGGCTTGGATTTCGGCTCATTTAGGGTGGTGAGACCACAAGACTATATTTATTAATACAAGATGGCCGCCATAATTCTAAATGGCCGCCAGCCGAACCTAAAATCATGATATCTTAGCTTCTAGATATCATATTTAAACGATCTTAGTGTCTATATTGTTTTTTTTTGGACCAAGGAATACAATGCCAGACATCATTATACTGTCAAAGGGTTTTTTAGAGGTTTCTGTTGTCTTTTTGATCTCTAGAGTTTGATATTTTGGCAAAATTGTGTTATATTCTAGTTATATTTGAATAACTCCCTCCCAGAACGAGGTTATCATCCGCACACTGTTCTGAATTCACATGCTAACATGATATAAAGTAAAACCATATACATCACATGTATATGACAGCGATAAAAAAGTTAAATAGACATCATTAACATTATAACACGGCACTGTTATTTTGTAGAGTATGTAGAAGTACTACCCGGGGGGTACATTACAGACAGTGGGGGGAGGGGCACTCGATTTGCAGCAGCAATTACCGTGTGTTACGAAACGGACACGCCCGACCTGGCACGGCGTGAGTCCTGCTATAACTTCAGCTGGACTATCTACGTTTGCCTGTTTCGTAGACTGTGCTAAAGCATTCGACAAAGTGAACCATACGCTTCTCATGTACAAACTACTATGTAACGGGATCCGGGGAAAAATGTACTTCACCATCAAAAATATGTATAATGACCTCCGCTCCAGTGTTCGAATTAATAATGTCATGACTGACTCATTCCCTGTTGAGAGTGGAGTCCGACAGGTTGATAACTTGGCACCGACGCTCTTCACTCTATACATCAACGACCTCATACCTGTAATTAACGAGCTCGACGTCGGAGTATCTATTGGTGACTCGAAAATAAGCATATTATTATATGCAGATGACATAGTTCTCCTTTCCGATTCTCCTTATGGTATACAGCAACAATTAAATATCTTGAAGGACTGGTGGAAAACTTGGCACATGAAAGCAAACGTGGATAAAACGAAAGTCGTGCAGTTCAGGCCCCGTACCACCAAACAATCTATTGCGAAGTTTTTTATAGATGACGAAAATGTGATAGTAACGGACTCGTATACCTACCTCGGTGTATTACTCACACAGCACATGGATTATAAACTGACCACAGGTCAACTAGCAAGAAGTGCAAGCCGTGCTGCCTCCAAGCTCATCTCAATATACTTTGAAAACAAAGGTTTACCATGGCGTGTCTTCACTCATGTTCATAATAGTGTGGTATCCCCTGTAATGGACTATGCTAGTGCAATATGGGGTCAAAAGCGGTATGGTGTATGCGATGAAATTCAAAGGCGCTTAATTCGATGTTTTCTAGGGGTAGGAAAAAATGTCCTATTCCATCAATGGAAGGTGATATGGGCTGGTTACCTCCATACGTACGTCACAAAGTGGAAACAGTCAGAATGTGGTGCCACCTTTGTCTACTGCCTCCTGACCGCTTAACACGCCGTGTATTTGACTGGGATTACAGGCAAGCACAACTCGGAATGAACACCTGGGCAAAAAATGCTGGTGCCATACTGCAGGACTGTGGTCTAGAAGCTCTTAAAAATACCCGACTGCTAACATCATCCAAAAAGTGGGTAGTTGATACGGCCATCACTAAGCTGACAGATATATTTGAGCTGCAGTGGGAAGTGGAAATAAATAATATGCCCAAACTACGAACATATAAGGAGTTAAAATCGACTTTTACTTGTGAAAACTATGTTAAAATGTTACAGCCGAGTTCGCGAAGCTGCATAGCTAGACTACGCTCCGGTGTGTTCCCTCTGGCCATCGAGACAGGCCGTTGGCGTGGAAAACCGATCGAAGAGCGTCTGTGTCCAGTTTGCCCACAACCCGTCGTAGAGACCGAAGAACATTTCCTGCTGAGCTGCCCCTTATATAAAGACATTCGTGCAAAACATATCAACCAATTAATAACATCATATGACTGGAACAATATTTTTAATAAAGACAAACTGATTCATCTCTTCAGTGATAACTTTGTATATGCAACTTCGAAAATGGTAAAAGATTCATTTTCAAGACGCATAAATTAAATATAATTATTCTTTTCTTTTTTATGAGCTTATCAAACACACAGTTACAAAATGATCAGTGCCATATAAGCCTGAGAGGCTGGACATCATAACTATTAAATGTTTTAATGTTTCTGTTTATATTATGTATATGGATGGCACTTTAATAAATAAAATACTACTACTACTACTACTACTACTATAACAATAGGCACGCCCGCCAGCCTTCCCGTCTGAACCCTTGTAGTACCATCACCCACATATTATACCCTCACACATTAAATTCTGTAAATTACAATTATGAGCCATATTTTTTCATCCTATATATCAATATATATGTTTGGAAAATGTTTTATCAATTAAACCATTTCATAGTGATTTAAAGAATACAAATAAACTTAGGTTCCCAAAGTTTGCTGAAAAGTTGAGTAGCGATAGTTATAATTTTATTTTAACTTGTGGCACTAAAGTTTATCTAGCAGATATATTGAGGGATGAAACAATCCAACCAAGGTAATCTACAACGTTTACTTACAATATATTATTCAACGTTAATGAGTATTTTGTGTTTTAAATGTATTCATGTTTTTAACCAGTAATATTATATTTTGTATTGCATTTGTTTGTTTTGAATGACTACATTTCATGTTCTATTTATGTGTAATGTTCCCGTCTGTTGCCATAATTTCTGCCATAATTGCATACGGTGGTCCAACATTAAACCAGCATTTAATCAAAGTGTCATGATTGTCTTACCCAGACACTCGCTAACAGACTGTTAGACGGTTGGCCTCTGAGGCGTGCCCTGCTGAGTTAGATAGATGTTTTTAGTATTTATAATGATACAACAAACTCACATTCCTCAGTTCATCGGTGACATTCATAGGACATACACCATCAATGAAAATGAAATTATTTCAACAAGACATTGCTTTCATCATAGAAAAAAACAGAGAGGGCTATAAAACGGCTACCATTCAGAAACAGCTGAGATAAAAAAAGACATGTAAATGTGTTATGGTCGGCTGTGAAAGATTTTGAAAATAATTTTGCTCCTAAAAATAACTTATATAAAAATGTTTTATAATTATGTAAAAAAACGTCAATATTCTAGGCACAGCGCCAGGACGCATATCAGATTATGGTGGCTGAAAAAATGTTTTCCGGGGATATAACTATTTTTACTGTGTAATTATACATTCTGTTACTAATTTAAAATCGTGTTCGAATGGGGTTTTCAAAGCATATGTTTATTTATATGCGGAGCAGTTAACACCTAGTGCACCCTTGGCTTCACAAGGTGCAATTACACAGCAGGGAAAGTCAGTGGTGTCAGTGCGTCAGCTAGGTGTCATAGACATCTCAATATAAATCCCTAATTTTTTAAATGTTCATCGTACAAACTCGTAATAAATATCACCAGAAAGCTTATTCATTACTCAAAAAAAAATGATATAAATTATATTATTATTGCACGTTAACTCGCAAAGTTCTTTATTTAGAAAGGTAAGCAGGGTTTATCAGTGTTTGCGTGGCTGAGACAAGCAGTGAGCGAGGGGTGAAAACACAGAACAGTTGTATAACATTCATACAATGTTCGACCAACGTCGAAGCTGTTGTGCCGGCATTCTATAAATGTAATACAAATGTTTTGTATTTACTGTGCGATTCAAATTCTTAACTTTAACTAAAATATAACGTCTTCGGCACGCGAGGAAAAGATAGGCTAGATCCAATCCGAGCAGCGTCAATTAAGTTGTATGTAAACATGCAGGCCTATACTTCCCTGAGACAGCAACCAACAAAACATGGGAACGACTGCGGCGTCCAGTAAGATAGTAGTTACATTAGCTAATTATCACTTTAGAAAATTAGTAAAAATATAAACATTGCCGTTGATAATATAACAATTGTGACTTATTAATAAATCATTGACTGGTATGAGAGGTCAGGGTAAACTGGCTTTTCTGAACAGCAGTCCATAGCGTTATCACCTCGTTAACGTCTGCGTTTGATCCACCTGTCGCGTGCCCCACCCTAACACCACCCCCCTGTGCAGTGTGACGCGACGTGGAGGTTCGCAGCGCCCTAACAAGTGTGACAGGGGTGTGCGTCGCTCACTAATGTCAGTGCCCCCCCCCCCCACTGTCTGTACTGTAAACATCATTTTTTCTAAAAAACTGACACGACGAGTTTTAAAAGTTTGGGCACCTGAAATGATATCTACTTATATTGAGGATCACAACCTAGGTGCACAACCTTGCAAATCGACTACTGGAAATTGGCAGGAGGCCAATAATGTCGTCATTACCGAATTTTTTTTGTCAATATCTCTATCTTTTTAGGGTCAAGGATCAATATAAAGCCAACCCTGAAGTGATTGTATGTCTTCTTAACAAGATAGTACACAAAGCTATGCATTGACAGTGTGAAATTGATGTTTTGCGCTAGATATTATTAATCACGTTTGATAAGAAAACATTTGATTTGATAACAATGGTAAGTTTATTGATTATAAGCTAACAAAAGAATTAATCCTTGTAGTGTTACACCACTTGTTACAATAATCACTTCAAAACATAATTAGCCTAAAGTTACATGAAACAAAAATTAAGAGCGTTGAAAATAATACTGTCGAAGGAACTAGCACACAACTACATTGTATAACGGTAGATGTGTATGACCAGGCAAAGTAGCTTCTTGTGAACACATAATCCGACTTCGAAGGCTGTGATATAGCTATATATACTCAGATTCATCAAGTTTAATAATAACAAATCACTGAAATTACTGCCACCCTCTTGCTTTCGAACAGCATCTAAAGCGAGCAGCATTGGCAACAGCACTTGACAAGTCAGCTTACATCGCCAAGCTTACATGTACATGCAAGCCTGGGGATTATGAACGAGTTGTTTAAAATAATAAACTGATCCCAGGGAAATCTACAAACCCACCAAGGCCACCACATATGACACACACAATTTCACGTGGCTGCAATAAAGGTTACAACAAAAACTGCTGGAGTAAGAGAAGAAAAATCCCCTGCTATGTGGAATGTGACTGTCAGAGATATCTAAGTAAAGGTAGCCATGTACAACAAATTGAGACCTTAATCGAAAATAAACATGATAATTGCAACACTATAACACTTTTTTTTATAAATTTTTTGTTAACCACACCCAAATTCTAAGATCCTCTAACATGTCTAATATATAGCTAATTCCTGCAAATAGTGGTTATTTTGATAGTATTATATTAAGTATTATTTAATTTTTTTGTATGCAACTTCAGGCTGACTACTAGTTGTCGTAGAATAATGCTTAACGTCGCTCGGCACTAATGGTCATTTAAGTGATATTATAATACGATAAAAACAGTAGCCTACAGTCCATTGGTGTCCATTGATGACCGATGTGCAGATGATGACGTGAGGGTGGGGTGATAGGTCATGGGGGTTGCCCGATCCCACGTAAGAGACCTAATGCTAAACACTATTGCCTGTAGTTTAGGCTCTAGCATGGCCAACATCAGTGCCTGCACTGATGCGGGAGCTGCATTGGCACCCCTATTGAGTGGGAGAAACAGGCTACCCTGCTGGCAATCCATCATAATATTAAAGCCAGCCACGTGTAGGCCGCAGCTTCCCATGGATAAGCGTTATAGACAAGTGATTCCGTACCATGCGGTACAACATGCAACAGACGGGATAGATCCCTAATGACCCTCCCAGGTGGGTGTGAAAAGTACTACTACTAGCAACCATCCTAGTACCCCTTAGACTGACTATGTTATGAAGTGAATATAATACCAAATGCTATATCACTGCATGGGCTAATACTTATTTTCTATCAAGTTTATGATCAATAAACATTATCATTGTTACGACATCGAATGCTCATGCTGTTTTCTTATCAAAAGTGATTATTATTATACAGTTTGAAACATTATTTCCAAAACATAAAAGCAGAGTTGTGTGTACTGGTAGGCCTATATATTTACAAAACATAACATCACTTCAGGACTGGTTTTATATTGATCTTTGACCCTGAAAATATTGGTCTAGACAACTTTAAAGGCAAATTTTCTTAAATATTGACCGATATATCGAAAAATTCTAGTTTTTTGGTAATGGCCGCCATTATTGGCTTCTTGCCAATTTCTAGTAGTCGATTTGCAAGGTTGTGCACCTAGTTTGTGATCCTAAATTTATGTAGATATTATTTTAGGTGCCCGAACTTTTAAAACAAACCGTGTCAGTTTTCCAGAAAAATGATGTTTACCCCCTGGGTAGTAGTTCTACATACTCTACAAAATAAAAGTGCCGTATTATAATGTAAATGATATGTCTATTTACCTCTTTTATCGCTGTATATACGTGTGATGTATATGGTTTTACTTTCTATCATGTTAGCATGTGAATTCAGAACAATGGTAACCTCGTTCTGGGAGGAAGTTATTCAAATATAACTATGATATAACACAATTTTGCCAAAAAATCAAACTATAGAGATCAAAAAGACATCAAAAACTTCTAAAAAATCATTTGACAGTATAATGATGTCCGACATTGTATTCCTTAATTCACAAAAACCCAATCTAGACACTAAGATCGCTTAAATAGGATATCTAGAAGCTAAGATATCTTAATTTTAGGTTCGGCTGGCGGCCATTTTGAATTAAGGCGGCCATCTTGTATTAATAAATATAGTCTTGTGTATGAGATTTAACACTCTCAAATTAAATATATATTATCAGGCATTCAAATCATCATTTTATCCCCAAAAAGTCAATTTGTGCACTTTTTGCTAAAACGTAAAGGTGGGATATTGTATTTCAATGGTCACGTGACCTATGACCTTTCAATAACCCCAAAAATAATATTGTCGTCAAAATGGCATTATGGGATCTAAAAACCCGAGGTTATGGCCAAAAAACACATTTCTAGGATTGCCGGGACTGTATTTATAGCCGATTACATTTTTGGCGGCCATTTTGGAAATATGCAAATTAGTTACTTAAATATGCAGAATCTCGAATGGTATCTGGCAGATTTAAAATCTACGGGAAAAAATCCAATAGAAACCGTGGAGAAAAGTTTGACAGACATGTTTATTAGATTGGTTAGGATATATCCCTGTCGAGGACACACAGACACGCAGAATTATTACTATGACAAATAAGTCTGTAATGACTTTTATTTCTGTCAATAAAATATCTGTCTGTCTGATACTTCTGCCCCCCCCCTTCCGCTTTACACCCAAAGGGCGGGGGTGTTATCAAAACAAATTCTGAGCATTATAAATGTAACAATTAAAACGGATCATGTAAATAATTAACATGGGGATAGAAAGCATTTTAGCATAATGATTAGTTTTATGAAATATCCAATATAGTGTCTCTGTTGTACCATGTACCTATAATTGTTCTAGGTGTACATGGATTATTATGTTTTTTTTAAGTTGAATATAGTTATATGGCAGACTACAGTTATATTGTATTCTGAGTGAATACAGTTTCTTGTAATACGGCATGGAGGATTTAATGGTGTCTTTGACAATGTCAGGGAGAGTGCTTGGATCAGAAAAGGTGGCCCTGCTAAAACGTAAAGGTGGGATATTGTATTTCAATGGTTACGTGACCTATGACCTTTCAATAACCCCAAAAATAATATTGTCGTCAAAATGGCATTATGGGATCTTAAAACCCGAGGTTATGGCCAAAAAACACATTTCTAGGATTGCCGGGACTGTATTTATAGCCGATTACTTTTTTGGCGGCCATTTTGGAAATATGCAAATTAGTTACTTAAATATGCAGAATCTCGAATGGTATCTGGCAGATTTAAAATCTACGGGAAAAAATCCAATAGAAACCGTTGAGAAAAGTTTGACAGACATGTTTATTAGATTGGTTAGGATATATCCCTGTCTAGGACACACAGACACGCAGAATTATTACTATGACAAATAAGTCTGTAATGACTTTTATTTCTGTCAATAAAATATCTGTCTGTCTGATACTTCTGCCCCCCCCCTTCCGCTTTACACCCAAAGGGCGGGGGTGTTATCAAAACAAATTCTGAGCATTATAAATGTAACAATTAAAACGGATCATGTAAATAATTAACATGGGGATAGAAAGCATTTTAGCATAATGATTAGTTTTATGAAATATCCAATATAGTGTCTCTGTTGTACCATGTACCTATAATTGTTCTAGGTGTACATGGATTATTATGTTTTTTTTAAGTTGAATATAGTTATATGGCAGACTACAGTTATATTGTATTCTGAGTGAATACAGTTTCTTGTAATACGGCATGGAGGATTTGATGGTGTCTTTGACAATGTCAGGGAGAGTGCTTGGATCAGAAAAGGTGGCCCTGGTGGCCGAAGGCTCTTTTTTGAAACGTCTTGTATTCAAGAGGTCCCCAAAAAATGGAAGCCGTGTCACAAATTCTGAGTGCTTTTTATCACCCTCATCCCACTCCATCATTTCTTGTTCAAACGGCATGTTGACACGCTTGCAATACTCCCGGAACATAATTTCTGTAACGAAAATATATTGATCATACTATTCACATGAAAAATATATTATTGGAAATAAAATATCAAATAAATTAATAAATAAGTATAGCACATGTAAGTAATACCTCGGCCAACAGCTTGTGAAGCCGTATCATGACATTGCATCTAAAGGATATGTTACATTTTACATACATATGTAGCCCAGAAAACATGAGACGTTGACCCAACTTTCGTTTATTGCTGGGCCAACGTCGTAGGCGGCGGGCCAACAGTAAACCAACGTTGGGCAAACGTCTGATGTTTGCTGAGAAAAGATGTAGTACGGTATTCATATAAGAGTGTATGTTTCAAAGTCAATATTTTGTTGTTTGGTAATGGAACGTATTTTTTTGGCGAGATATGTTCTCGTAATTCTAAGAAACGAGAAATACACGTTATCATCAAATTATAGAATGTATCTTAGAAAAATGAACTTCTGCTCAAATAACAAATAATATACTGTATCGAATTTGTCTCTTAAATTCAGATATTAGAAACATATATTTTTGAAATAATATATATATAACGTTACATATAATATAATCTTTTGAACACTGCCATTCCCATCAGTAGGGGCCTAGCGTTCAAAATGTGGGCCGTAAGGAAATTGCCGCCGCATCTGACATTTCACAGTTATGAAGGTTTTCACTCCTTTAACGATTATGGTAGCACAAAACTCTCACAAAAACAAATGCAACATATAATGAAAACTATATAAATCCGCCGTTGGTGCATTAGTCACGGCCAGAAATATACCAACATTGGGACAACGTCTCATACTCTCTCGGATATTTCAAAGACGAGATGTTTATTGCACAGAAGACATGTACTATTATTTTAACAAGAAATCTAAGTTAGGAAAAATATGCATATCATAAGCTCATATATTATACAGCTGAGTTTGAAAAGTTATCATGCAACCTATAATTATTTACTGGTTACAATGAGATGTTCGGTTTTTAATAGTTTATTGGTTAGATTTTAGTATGATATTGGCTGATAAGGTTGACTATTTCTGTCATTGTAGCGTGTATAATGTTTTGATTTCAACAGGAGTGCGATACCGATAACTCGCCAGTATATTAAAGGTATCTTAAGCGGTAATTCAGTAATTGTTCAGTTAGATACATGTCATTTACCAGTAACGTTATTTACCAGTAACGTTACTAGCTGTACTTGTTTGATTACCGTAGCTGAACTTTGGTGAATCCTGCCAAATGACATTGACAATATAACTGGTGGTGTCTGAATCCACGTCGATGGGATGCGAAGTAAACCGTATATAATTGTCATGTTGCATTTGGATTTAAAATAATTGTTAAAAAAACGTTACATACCTGGATTTTCACATAAGTCATCAGCGTCCACAATCACAGAAGGCTGACCTAAAACACCTGTCACAAATTTGTGTAATTCCCAAACCTCTTCATAACTGGCCTCCATTGGGTCGAAGGAATTGTTTGGACCTGTTGAGAAAAAGTGTATTAAATAATGTACATCTGAATGAACAGGACACAATGATTAATTACTACTCAAAGACATTTTATTTACTGTTTTTTGTCCGCTACATAATCAGCAATAATATGCTACAACGGTGGCCCAAGGAGGCAAAACAAAAGTTGTCATCAAGTGCAGCACAAATAAAACAATAGCAACACCCTAATTTTAAAAAAATGGAAATCCCCAAGCAGGACTCGTTCAAGTCAACGTCAATGTTGGAACATTTGAATGAAATCTCATTTGGATGACATGTCGAAAATTTAAAATGAGATTTATACAGAAAGACCTCATTGTAATAGACGAATGGTAATTTCAAGGATTGAGTAGTACTCATCTTTGATATTTGAAATCGAAAATAAACCTCTGAAAACCATAAATACTTGTAATACACTACATCGCAAATCTACACAAGTATTTCTTTAAGCAGGTAGCCTTAACCCAGTGTGTATCGAATATTTTTTTGTAGTTTGCCGAATAGATAAAACTGATACCAGATGGTAATAACTTTATTAAATTACATGCACATATGCTTTAATCAGGGTAAAATGTAAAATAACAATTATCTGATTTTAACCGTGGTGTTACATGCAAAGAGCAATCCTGTATATATTACTCTTGGGGTTATACGGGTATATATGTCGGATAATGTACATGCACATAAAGCCACTTAGTAACATTATACATTATACACGTGTCCTCCGCGCGACACCCCTAGATCAGACATCAAAGCTTATTTATTGCAATAAAAACTTTTTTGTCCTACATGGCTTACTTTCACACATTTATGCAGAGTTTGAAATTGGGAGGCAGACAAATCTCAACTACAGTTTAAAAAAGGTATCAAAATAGGTTGAAACGGCGTCATCGCATTCAGGGGTAGAGTGAGAACGAATATTTCTGAAGACTGCCGAATGTAAGAAACCAACATTAACAAGGCCATTCACTAGATAGTGTTTTTAAACAGTTAAAATTATTACAAAAAATTAAAAATAATACATTTCTAAATTCGAACCATCGCAAAACTGTATACTTATATTTCATGCATACCACCACATTCTTTGACACACCAGCAATGGTAGAGTAATTGCATTGATTTTTCTGGGTGGCGTATAAGAAATGTGTGTTGATACCCTTCTGGTAACACTTCTGAATTGATATTATTTATGACTGAGCATGCACAGTTCTTGATGAAGATTTCATTATGTTCTGAAACGATAAATGTTTTTTTTCTTGAAGAACATAATAATACATCCTGATCAGTAAAAATGTAACTTCGTTTGAAGCTAATATTCTGGACATTTATGTTCAAAAGTTCAATAGGTTTATTGTCTCAGAATAAGAAGAACAAGAAAACAAGTACAATGTATCATCAAATCAAGCATGACAAAAGGAACTGACGTCTGAGTGGGGTATGCGTCCCCAACAAATTAAACAATAAAGTACCCGGTTGTGTAGTAAAAACAAAGATATAAGTCTATAAAAAACTTACGATGAATATTAAAAAATAAAGACAATATAATAAATATTAAAACACATTCATAGTTAACGTTAATAATTATTGCCTGGGAAATATAATTACATTTAACATTAAACATTGAAATATTAAAACAAAAAGACAGACAAAATCATTTTTTTTACCTTTTGGAAAATATAAATATGGATGTCTGATAACACAGACACGAACAGTGACACATCCGGAATATTGTAATATATCAGATAAAATTTTAAAAAATTAAAACTCCACGAATGATTAATCAGATCTGAAATGGAGCTTCAGAAAATAGCATCATTATATTTCACGAATTGTTGTCCTGATGTTGATGTGAGTTGTCCCCCCATTGTATATATCATGTCTAAGACAGATAAACAGATACAAAACGTCTAATCTAGAACTGATGACAGTGTCATATCATCTCATACCTCAGAACGAATGTGAAACTACTGTTATCCCCCGTCACTATTCAAGGCAGTACTATAGTCGTTTTTTATTTGTTTTATAAATCGATCAAGTCATTGTTATTGGGTATGAAATGCGTGTTTAAGTATCAAAATGTCTATTTGTTTAGTGTCAAATTAGGTTGATGTGAGTAGTGCCCCCCCCCCCCCCCCACACGTGTGCTAGTGAAAATTACCCACTTTAATGGAGCGCTTCAAGGGCTATGAATTGGCTAACAATTGCGATATCGATTAATCAGATATCCACCATATTGACTTTAGTCTCTGTAAAACTAGTATGGAAGAACTAGTATTTCCAAATCATGCAAGTTATCGCAAATCAAACCTGGAAATGCTTGTTCCAATTTTTCTTTGACAGTCTTATAAGATATTTCTTTTTTAGGTGGCTCATCTAGATGTCTGAAACTCTGCCGTTCCTTTCATTGGTAAAAACATTCGCCATACGGCTCCATGAAAACCTAGATGAGAAAGAAATGATTTAGTTTAAGGTTTGAGTCTAAATCTAAGTCTCGAACATCCCAAATTATAGTTGATTAAATGCGCATTCCACTAAACATCTTGCGATTCATCTTATGTTAAACCCGTGATCCACTGTGGCAGGGACATGCGCTGACAGTCGGTAATCTGAGGAGTTTTCCGAAGTATAATTGTACATGTGTCTGTACATTGTATTTAAAAAAAATCAGGGGGAGAACTTTACAAAATCTAAAGACATCTAAAGACATTCGCCTCAGTGATAGAATAAAATAATTATTTATAATGGCCGTAGATATACAACATAGGTATTCAAAAAGCGAGCTAGCTAAGACATTTATGGTGATTTCAAATTGAAAAAAAAACCTTTGGTCTCTTGGTTTATATACACATATTTCAGGGCTTTAAGGGTTAATGGTACGTGCTGACAACCAAAGTGTTTTACATGCTAATTGGTGTATTTGCTAAAATTTAAAATGAGTATTCTTTTAACCCTTTAACCGCCGGTGCCGCATATACTCGGGTTTTCATTTTTTATTAGCACATTAAGTACCATCTTTTAAACATGTTGAAGATAAAATGTGACATCAATCAGCAATATTTGAAAACAGTTGACCTCCATTTTGTCCAATAGGAATAATTTTCACTCACTTCAAGTTGTGGATCGCGTCAGCGAGACACAACTTCAAGTGGGTGAAAATTCAGATTGAATAATTTTGCGGTTAAAGTGTTAAGGAAATGGTCTACACGTGTGTTTTAACCATGATGCTGTCTGATCATGAATAATGCAACTGTAGAGTGAAAACTGGTTTACTGCACATTGTGACAATATCGCGCCAGAAGTTAGCCCAAGGTCGAGACTATGCCCCTCTATTAATGAATTACCAAAGGTTTTTTACATTGAGTACCATTATAGGCCTAAGCCGCTCTGAACATCCAAGATATATTACAATCTTGGAGCTCTGCATATAAGCAACCACGCAAAGTAATCTGACCCGCACGACGTGGTTCGAAACTGCTACACCAAAACTACAATCAAGGTGAGTTTAATTATCTGCTTTTTAAACTACCCAGCCAACACGATACATTAATTTTGGCCCACCGTCGAAGCCGTTGGGCCAACATTACAACAATATTGGGTCAGTGGTTTGTGTTTGCTGGGTATATTGGCTTCTTTGGATTATTTCACTTTGCTTAAATTGTTATAATTATGTAAATTGATATATTTATTTGAATGTATTTTGTGTTTTGTTTGTTTACAATTTATTTGTATGCTATGCACTCCATGTTGCTAATGAGGAAGGAGTTTTCAAATAAATTTTTCGAGCTTGTCAAACATCATCTTGATATTGCCTCCCTGTGCACAAAGCGATGCCGCAACCCAATTCACTCAACAAGAAAACATGTGCAGCACTTCCCGATACTTTACAAACCTTACAGTTTTTCCTGTTGAGCATTGTCCTCGTGAACGCTGAAGAGCATGAGCGAGGTGTATGCCACAGAATAACACGGGTCTGCTTTCTCTCCAACAATTCTGTCTACTGCAAAAAGTTGTCAATTACGAATGTGTCACTGTATATTTTATTAGGACCGTGGTGTTTTCCCTCAGTTTACACAATGACATCTGAAATTGCATTCACATCATTTACATGATATACTGTATAATGTCTGAAAAGGTGGTATTGTATGTTGTATAATAGGAACATGTTTTAAATTACATGAACATGAATATGTGTGTTGATAACAATTTGCTAGCAAATTGTCTCTAGTGACTTTGAGTAACTATGTTGATGATCCCAACATAACAGTTTTCTTAGCTGGATTAGCTTCCCATGAAAATAAATAAATTACGCTGCGGTAGGCCTAGATGCTGAGAGATTTTAGTTAAAATTATATTATGGTGTGTACCGTTCTATACATTTTTTTTTTAAATAAAGTAAAAATTTACAAGCCCATATGTATTTTAAAGGTAATAAAAAACTAACAATATGAGATCAAAAATAAAATAAGAAATAAAATGAATATGTCTACTATTCACGGCGCTAATAATTTTCATTAGAATTGATATGACTATTGTCATGCTGACACCCAGGTGAAAGGGATACTGAATGCATAATAGGCGAACATGAAAGTGACAGTTGTGAAAATAACTGAACCTATGAACCTATTATAATAATAGTAGAAGCAAGAACTTCAGTAGAAATCAGATAGAGCTGCGGTGCATGTTTTTCGCGGATTACTCAGTTAATTCTCAGTGACTTCCAATAATTGTCCCACGCAAGTCTTATTGCCACAACAATGAAAATGTCGTGAAATTCGAGTGAGTGGTTGACATGTTGTGAAATTCAAAGATTAAAACTGAGTGAATCAATGGGTCATAATTAGCAATTTAGTGTCAAATTTTTCAACTATAATTATCATATTTTTTCATGAAATTGTCGTCAGACTAGGAAATAGTGAGCAAGCACAATTTTCATGGACATCGGTTGGTAATTGCCTGAGATACATGACACACAAAAGTGATAAATTAACGCGACTTCTACTATAATGATATACATTTCACGTTGCGAACGTTGCAACACAAATTGGTGTTTGATTTATTCGGATACCTCAAAGCGAGATTGTAGAACCATTATTTGAATTAATCAATAATACATGAGTCAACTGGATCCAAAAGGTAGAAAGTGAATTTATTTGTATAATATATGGCACTGTAGGTCAATTTAAATTAGACATTGTCATGTAATTATTATAGTATCGTGTATGCGAATCAAAGTAACTGATTAATTTTAATTAAAGTAATTAAAGAAAACCGGATATATCTTCAAACAAACGGATATTATTGAAATGTAAATATTGACCATGGCTTGAAAGTTTCCGGCGAAAAAAAACGATTACTTCTAGCACCAATCGCATATATAGATCTACTTTTCGAGTGTCAGAAAACAACACAATATAGCCACTGATAACCAGACAACCAGATATGTAGGCCTACACAATATATCTGTATAGGTTACGTATGTATGAGCGGTTTAATACGACACATTAAACACAACAATAATTATGTTAGCACCTCCGGCTCGACAACAAACAAACGGCGGATCATTGTCTAGCATGTTATAGGCCTATTCCCAAATCATATGTAGATATCACCAGCCTAGTTAACCCTTTCAGCGCGGGGAAATTTAACCGCCGGTGTCGCATATATTCGGGTTTTCATTTTTTATTAGCACATTAAATACCACCTTTTAAACATGTTTAAGACAAAATGTGACATCAATCAGCAATATTTAAAAACAGTTGACCTCCATTTTGTCAAATCTGAATAATTTTCACTCACTTGAAGTTGTGGATCGCGTGAATAAAGGGTTAATTAGCGTCACTCAATGCTTAATCAATGTTTAATGTGTCAGTTATATGTCGCTGAGTCATTATCAAATTCCATCTATTAATCCGAGCATGTCAACTGTAGATGGAAATGTTCCTTATTCAATTTATTTCTACAGTTTAATTTATCAAAATACGTGCTGAATATAGCTATAATAATGATAGTCAGTTTCACATTAATGGTGGCGCATAATCATCCTGATTCTAGTTGATCATTTTCGATAGATTTGCAAACCATTTTTAACACAGTTTAAAAGCAATTTCAATTCTCGTGTCGAGCACCTTCTAAACGTTTAGCGATTTAGTAGATATTTCATCAGTTATATCTTTGACATGTAATTTCATTTTGAGATTGGATTACAGAAGGTGGGCGTGGCATAACCTAAATATAACAGTAGGCCTACTTAACTATATTCGTGTTTTTTTCAATAAAAAATACTCCTAATAATTTCATCAAGCCCAGAGAATAATGTAAATTAGATTGATTTAAAAAAAAATATTTGTGTAAATTAAACGTCAAGGCTAATAATAAATATTTCTGGGCCACCACAGATCCCGGAAATAGGTGGGTTATCAAATTAATTGATGAAACTCCATTATATTTTTCATTATAAACGTTCCATTGTTCCATTGGTATGGTCTATTTCTCTGAAATTCCTAAGGGTCAGCTGGGAATGTACTATCTAATATACTACACCCACGGGGAAAGTAAAAAAAATAGCCATCAATTGACGGCAGGACCCCTCAGCCGTAGGCTCTGTCCATCAATATCAAGTAATAATGAGAAAAAAATGATCCCCACTACCGCCATGTCATTTTTTTTTAAATGGCTGCGGCAGCCATTTTGTTTTTAAGTTAATCAGATCATCAGAAATACCTAGAGAACAACCATACCAAATTTGAATGCAATCCAACCAACGGTTCATAAGTTATCGTGCCCGCGTTTGTTACAACAGTGGCTAATAAACTGTAAATAAAGTGTCTAAGCTGCCGAAGGCAGTCAACATTTTCAACAGTAAATTTATTCATCAATATTATAAGCAGAAAAGAGTTCTTCAATATGCTTTCTCTTTCTCTTTGCTCAGTGAAACCGAAGTGTGTAAAATGCTTAAAGGTTTATCACCTAGAAAGGCTACTGGTCTTGATGACCTACCTGCAAGATTTATTCGTGACGGTGCCGAAGGTATTGCCTACCCTATTTCATACATTATTAATCTATCATTAAAAACAAGTGTTGTTCCAGATGAAATGAAAACTGCCAGAGTCATTCTTTTGTACAAAAAGAATTCCAAATTAGAGCCGGGTAACTATAGACCAGTATCCATTCTAAGCACTCCATCTAAAATTTTAGAAAGAATTGTTCATATTCAACTTGAAATATATTTGAAGGAAAATGATTTATTTTATAAATTTCAATCAGGTTTCTGTACTTCTTTTTTTCGACCGATACATGTTTGACTTATTTAACAGACTATATTCGGCATGGTATGGATAATGGCCTTCACACCGGCATGGTCATGATAGATCTACAGAAGGCCTTTGACACTGTAAACCATTCTTTATTATCAGATAAACTTCAAGCTTTAGGGCTTAATAATGTTTCAGTTTCCTGGTTCGACTCGTATTTAACGAATCGAGCCCAGAAAGTAGATATAAATGGTACCTTTTCCAAACCCAGGATGGTACCCTGTGGTGTACCATCCTAATATTCCTAATAATGTTAATGACGTGGAATCCGCAGTAAAATGTAAACTCATTTTATATGCGGATGACTCTGCTTTATTAGTTTCCGGGAAAGACATCAAGGTCATACAGGAAACGCTTGGAAAGGATCATGCAAGAAAATCTGCAACTCACCATCTTTAGATATTAAATGTGGGGATACGAAAATTCCTTCAAAAAACTCTGTTCGGTACCTGGGGGTAGATTTGGAACAAACATTAAGCGGTAAATTGAGTTTGGAAAATATTTTGAAAAAAGGAAATTTCCGTTTAAAATTTTTGAGAAAACAAGCCAAATGTCTAAATTTAGCATCAAAACGATTACTTTCGTCAGCATTAATTCAATGTCACATGGACTATGCATGCTCTTCATGGTACCATGGTTTGCAAAAGAACCTAAAGCACAAATTACAAATCCTTCAGAATAAAACCATTAGATTTGTTCTAGATCTTACCCCACGTAGCCATATAGGGTACTCTGAATTTAATCGGCTAAATTGGATCCCGGTTAGATTTAGAGTACAACAAATTGTTTCAACTAACATGCATAGACTGATCCATAGAAATGCTCCTCTGTACTTAAGGGAGGGCATTTCCATGGTTCAGGAACGACACTCCTATCACACCAGAAATAGTGTTCTCCCTTTGGTCCTGCCTAGGGTCAACAGTTCGGGAGACAAATCGTCCTCATACATTGCTGCTAAGTTCTGGAACCAGCTACCAATCCCCAGTCGAGCAACTGAAAACCCTTTACATTTTCGCTTATTAATAAAAAAACACTTTATGTCATTCGTAAAAACTGAAGAAGAAAACATCTTTATTTAGCCAGCTAATTTTTGTTCTAATGGTTGGTAGCTGCGTCCAGGTCTGCCTTAGTCAGCTCAGTCATGGACTAGTCCCGTGGCTGGGCTGCCTGAGGTAGGAATATAGTAATTACTTATATTATTGTAATTTATCACTGGATATACATTCTAGTCTATAATTTATTTTTCGCTAATTAATATTATGATATGCTTATTATGATATGTTTTTATTGGGCATCATCCTTTTAATGTGATAGGCCTATGTGACGCCTTTAATATTTATTTAGGTTGGAAATATTTCCATCCTCACTCTTGCCGCTGCCATTTTGCCAACAGGGACCACTGTGGAAATAAGATTTTGTCACTTTTATCCCTGGTGGCAAATATGGTGGCACCCTGTATTTATATATGGTGATGTTTACACGTACTTTTCACTGAATAAAGCTATCTATCTATATAAGCTATTCAGGCAGCCATTTTATTTAAAATGGCTGCGGCAGCCATTTTGTTTTTAATGGATTCATTCCAAAACTTAATCAGATCATCAGAAATATCTAGAGAACAACTATACCAAATTTGAATGCAATCCAACCAACGGTTCATAAGTTATCGTGCCCACAAGCTATTTAGGCAGCCATCTTTGAAAATATCCGCTTATGGCTTGGTGCAAAAAAAATATATGGGATGAATTGCCCAGGCACATAGGTCATGTCTGTAAAAAATAAACAAAATTCATCAGTTAAAGTGACCCCACTACCACCATGTCTATTTTTTTTAAATGGCTGCGGCAGCCATTTTTTTTAGTGGATTCTTCCCAAAAGTTAATCAGATCATCAACAATACCTAGAGAACAACCATACCAAATTTGAATCCAATCCAACCAACGGTTCATAAGTTATCGTGCCGACAAGCTTTTTAGGCGGCCATTTTTTTAAAAATGGCTGCGGCAGCCATTTTATTTTTAATAGATTCACCCCAAAAATTAATCAGATCATCAGAAATACCTAGAGAACAACCATACCAAATTTGAATACAATCCAACCAACGGTTCATAAGTTATCGTGCCCACAAACTTTTTAGGCGGCCATCTTGGAAAATGGTCGCTTATGGCTTGGTGCCAAAAAAATATATGGGATGAATTGCCCAGGCACATAGGTCATGTCTGTAAAAAATAAACAAAATTCATCAGTTAACTTTTTAGTAAGAGCTGAATTAGTGACCGCCCGACCGCCCGCCTCTTGTGATCACTGTACCCCACAGCCTTAATGGATGAGGGGTAAAAAGTAAGCCTACGACCCCTTCCAGAATTACAAATCGCCAGTATATCCTACCACTGTCCTCATAAAATGTCGTTCATGGCGGAGGTTCGCTGAAACAGCCCTTACTGCCTATGACATTCATTTGAAAATCCACCCAATTCATAGGGTACACAATTATAATTGGTATGAGATAATGACCAAAATAGCTATTATATTATCATTTGTGGTTGAGCCATTTATTTTAAATCTCGTAACACAAACGGTATCAGGTGGATAAATTGTTTCAAACCTTGGGACAGTTATTTATATGCCGATTTAATAGATGAACCATGTATGATATTCACGTAATTAAGTCTTAACATACCTCTTTTATGACAGGATTGAATTGCATCTTAGTTATTTTGTCATCTTCTCATATTATGTTGTATCAGGAAAGTGTGCAATAAAAGACAACACTTACATTCAATTTCCTAAGTTTATTTATTATCCATATTTCAATTAGCTGTTACAGAAGAAGAACTAAACACATATAGTCAACTGATTCTTAGCGTTAGAACAGTATAGGCTACTTATATCGCGCAAAAGTGTACATGATGCATACAGTCACTATGGCTCAGATAGCGACATTCATACATCATTGTACTTTGCAATGATGTATAACTGTCACTGTTTGATTGGCTGATTGTCTACCCTGCCTGTAACAGCCTTGAAGCCCTGATTCACATGATCTACCATAAAAGTTTTAAACAGATTACCAAACGACCATCGTGATGTTAGGTGAAATTTAACCATTACATTATCATGCATGACCTTCGGTTGAAAACACATAACGAATTAAGTAGTTGTCACTGGTGAGGATCTTTCATATTAAACCGCCAAAAAGAGGCATATCTCAAACTGCGAATGCATGTATTTCTATTTAAATTAAAATATGGATCTTATATTCTTATACAAACAACACATTAAAAAAAATATCAATGAGTTAGAAGCTAGTCCATGATTAATACAATATTTTGGGATAATGGTCTACAATTACTGTATTTGTATACCATAAAAACGGATATAATTAATACATGTATTACTATCAGATATAAATGTGTGTTGAAAGTGTTTGTATGCCTACTCTACATAGACCTACTGATAATAAATGCTGACTGTTTGTTGGTTACAAATGGTGAGCATAAGCATATAACATTAGAATTGCTTGAATCTTTTATTTTATAAAAAGCTAGAACAGCTTGTTCTTTATATTGCGCACCCGCATACATCAATATAGGACCATTTTTACTTAAATGTAATGATAAGTATACCCTAAATATTATACGCATGCATGTATTACCGGATGTAAAAATTACAACAACAAGTAACAGCCACTGAAGATAACAATATCCACCGCCCTAAGTTTTGTCAGTAAGAGGCAATTTGAGATGAAACAGTTATGAAGGTTTTCACTCCTTTAACGATAACAGTAGCACAACATCCTCACAAAAACAAATGCAATGTCTAGTGAAAACAAATTCTCCTTCTGGTATATCAAGCATCGGAGCAGCATCATTATGAGTTGTAAGACAGTTAGTACAAAACCAACCTCAATTTGAATGTGCTCTTCCTTGAAAATATAAGCTATTTTATCTTTTGTTCTATTAATTTATCATTTCAAGTGCAAAATACATTTTTTTCAAAACAATTGACCTCCCCCCCCTAGCTTCTCCCTTAAAAAAATTACCTCGCCTTCAAACTTAGGGAGAAAAAATGTCCCACTCCCCCCCCCCCCGCCACTTGATACCCTAATACCTTTAAAAACGTTGTAAAAAGCCAAAGTAGTTCTGCAATGATTTTAATTGCAATTTTTTTTTTTTCAGAAAAGTTTACAGCCCTCAGCCCTCCTTTCCAATTATTATGGAACAGCCATAATCTTCGAACTTGACCGAGCTACATGTATGGGAGAGCTTACAACAAAAGCTAATGTAAAAAACGGCGTATCTCGCTTACAGCGAACACACAGACACGCAGGAGAAGGATACTTCCCCCCCCCCTCACACGCTTTACTCCGAAAGGGCGGGGGCGTTATCAAAACAAATTCTGAGCATTATAAATGTAACAATTGAATGAATCATGTAAATAATTACCATGGGGATAGAGAGAATTTTGGCTTAATGATCAGTTCTATGAAATATCCAAGGCATACGTATGAGGTAGGGAGCATTCTTCAATATACATGTACTGTCTCTGTTGTACCATGTACCTATTGTTCTAGGTGTACATGGATTAGTATGGGGTTTTTAAAGTTGAAAACAGTCATAGAGCAGACTACAGTTATATTTGTATTCTGAGTGAATACAGTTTCTCGTAATATGGCATGGAGGATTTGATGGTGTCTTTGACAATGTCAGGGAGAGTGCTTGGATCAGAAAAGGTGGCCCTGGTGGCTGAATTAAGGCTCTTTTTGGAAACGTCTTGTATTCAGGAGATCTTCAAAAAATGGAAGCCATGCCACAAATTCTGAGTGTTTTTTATCACCCTCATCCCACTCCATCATGTCTTCTTCAAACGGCATGTTGACACGCTTGCAATACTCCCGGAACATAATTTTTGTAACGAAAATATATTAATCATACTATTCACATGAAAAAAATATTATAGGAAAGTAAAATATCAAATAAATTAATATGTAATACAGGATACATGTTATCATCGAATTATGGAATGTATCTTAGAAAGATGAACCTCGCAAATAAAAAATAACATACTGTATCAAATTTGTCTCTCATATTAGAAACCTATATTTTTTAAATAACATAATATATTTGCTAGGAAATGTCATATATCATGTATACATGTATGTAACACTGACATCTCCATATCAGCAGCGGCTAAAATGTGGGTCGTGAGGTAATTGCCGCGGAAAATGACCTTTAGCTCATGGAAATCAAGCGTTGATGCATTGGTGGGCCAGAAATACATTGGGACAACGCTACAATTTCTCTCGGATGTTTCAAAGACGAGATGTTTATTGCAAAAAAGTAATATTTCAACAATAAATCTAAGTTAAGAGAACTGAGAAAATCATATGATTTTAGTTAATTATGCCAGCTGAGTTTGAAATAAAAATTCTAGTAGGATGTAGGTGGAATATTTCTGTCATTGAGCATTGTACAATAGTAAGTAAGTAAGTAAAATATTTGCTTTACTTCACTTTTCGGCCAGTATGGCAATTTAAGTGAAAATTCCAGGTATTACAATATCCCATATTGTATAGTTAAAGTAGTAAAGGAAAGACAAGGCTCATAAAAGCATGTTCGTACTAAAATATTCAATTTAAAGTGTTTGATATGATAAGATGACGATGCTCCTGGCACCTATATGTAACAAGTCTGATGACATGTTGAAGCGCCTGCACTACAACACAGTTTAATGGGTATAAAAATATCAGTATAAATAATGTAGAATATGAAGTGAATTTAAAATGAACGACTTTTCAAGTCACTATATCTCCATGAAATTGGAGTGATTGTGTAAAAACTACAAGTCTTAGTCAAAACAGTGTCATTGTCAAAACAAATATATAATATATACTATAATACTATATACTATAATCAAAAAAATAAACCCATTTAGACATAAATATGAATGACATAAACAATGAACAGAGAAACCATTAAGTAAGTAAGTAAATGTTTTCTTTACTTCACTTTTCGGCCAGTATGGCCAGAGAAATCATGAAACCACAAAAAATTCTCAAAAATTAAAGACTCACAGTGCCCCCACAGTTGGTAATAAGGTCTGTGATATTGGAGGACATTACAGAGCGATCACAAACCGTGAGGACACCGTAAGTCACCACAGGCTAATTGTACGGCAATGGCTTCTCTATGACATGCTGCATTATCCGCCAGGATGCCACAGAGAAACCTTTAAAACAATAAAGTGAAAAAATAGTTATATGGCAATGGTTTCTTTCGGACATCCCGTCCATCGCCAGGATGCCAAAGAGAACCACTGCAAACACAAAAACCAAATCATAGAGGAATTATGAGTAGACCTACAATGCCCCCACAGCTGGGGATCGGGTCTGTCATTGAGAACTAGCACGACAGAGCGATCATAATCCGTGAGAGCACTGTAAGGCACCACAAGTACAGTGAAAAAATATATAAAATATATAAATATGAATATATAGAGAATATATAAAGAATTTGAAATAAAAACTATTCGAAAATAAACATAACAACCTCAGTACCACCGGAGAGCAAACACAAAAAACTTCACGTCAAAAAAATAGAAAAACCTGGTTTGATGAAAGGTTTGGGTGTGCTTGGCCTTCTGAAGTTGCCCAGGGGGGACCACGCGGAGGTGACACCCTTCCACCCCCGCATTGTACAATAAATGCTTTCGATATGAACATGATTGTGTGTGATACCTATGACTCGCCACACCATTCAAATTAACAAAATCAGACCATTTCACATTATTCTGATTTAAATGTTTTATTTCGTACAAGACCACTGACAATTAATCTATTATCAGTATATTGAATGTAGCTATGAAGAGGTTTGGGAATTAATGAAGTGGCCGCAGGTTGGCCATTTTGAATTTTTTTATGTTGGAATTTTTCATGGTATATCCCTACATGGAACTGCACATTTTATTCTATGGTAATGGTCTAGCTATCTGGTCTGGTTTCCCATATATTACGCATATTAAAAAAATTATGGCCGATAATCGGCCATTTTGGCCGCCATGACCTAGTTTCTGTTCGAATGTTGCCCAATTGCGAACTCATCCGAGCTATTAGTGAAATGGATATCTGGTATAAATTTTGGAGCGAAACATGAACATTTTTTGAGGGAATCGCGTTAACAAGAAAACTTGTCGATCGGAAAAAAGTCAAGGTCATAGGGGTCACAAAAAGGTCAAATGTGAAATTAGTCAAGATTTAGTCATGATTAACCTGTATGTGAAGTTTAATGTCCATTGCATTTATGCGGAACAAGTTATAGTGCTACAAGTGGCGGACAGATGGTCATATGGACGGATTGACGCGCCTGGTGACAACAATAAGCATCCGCCAAAATTTTGACTGAGGCCTAAAAAGCAGATTTTTTATGCATGAAAATCACATTAATAATGTGATTTTCATACATAAAAATCCAGCTTATTCGATATTATTGTGATTTTCATACATAAAAAATCAGCTTATTTCACCTGAAACTAGTGAACAATTAGTCATAACTATTATAATTCACACACTGGATAATAAACAATGATTTAGCATGATTCAGCATGATATTCTATGAATATAATAAATTAATTACATTTATAATATAATTGTGTTCACAATTTCCTGAGATTTAATGCAATACACACCATATGTGATTACTTATGCATTTAGACGTTACACGATTTTAAGTGCTTTCAAACACAGCACTTGGCAGATCCAGGAATTGGCAGACTAAATATATTTTTGCAATAATTTATGCACACCTCAGCTGGCACAGCCAGTCTTTTATATGCTCCCCCGGAAAATTTTGAAATCTAAGGCCTAAAAATGACGCATTCTATAGCATATTTTGGCCAAAATATGCTCGTTTTTTGTGTTTTTTTTATACATAAATATTTATACATAATGATACATTCCTGATATTATGCAAGAGCAGTTTGAAATTTATCTAATTAATCTTAATGCCGTCAATCTGAACTCAATAGGCTACTGTTAGCCTACACTTGACCGTCCCAGGCATGCGCGTCTTGCAGTTGAATCATTCTTTAACATGTTTAATTACATCATTAAATGACGCTTCAATTTTTGAAGCCTCACCTCACTATTCTCCTTAATTTTTTTATTTTTTTGAAAAACAATGCAAAAAATGAAAATAGACTATGACCACTACCCTATGAAGAAGTTCTGGAGGCCATCACATCAGACCATTTGGAAAGAACAATGTGGGAATCCATGTGAGTCTCTAAGATTTGAGATACCTGGGGATGGCCGCATTAGTCTAGTTTGCTCAGGGTATAACCTGCGTGAAGGTTTGTTTGTCGGCCCTAGGCCCCCCTACGCTCCCTCATGGGGCGCACCGAATGTGAAAAAAAATTTGAAGTTTCTTAGACATAAGGATAAAAATTCATCAAAAATTTTCTTCCCTGACCCCCTTGGACTAAAAAAAAGGCTTAGAGGGGTCGGAGGTTTTTATGCCTAAATTTCTAATTGCTATGTGCATATGTGGTATATTTGCTACTGTTACTGTATTCGCGGGCACTCGTTTGGTGCCCTGATGTAACTAAAAACTAAAACGCTCAATAAGGTTCATCCCAGTAGTTTTCTTCGGCTGCTTCAAAAAGTTCAACTGTCTGGGTGATATTTTGAATCCTGTAGGCCTATCTTAACCAGGGGTCTGGCCGGACGAACGTTTGCCAACTGGTGGCTTCGTCACTCTCACGAAGCGCCAGCATGTATTCGTACGGAAGCTCATTAGAGTAACACTTAGCCATTGTGATATTGCTCATGTTGATATCATTTGAATACAGACAGATGTAGCATAATTACCTTTAAATGTTTTCCTTTGTGTACTTTCCATTCATTTGTTGATTACGTGTAATGTATGTTTTCACTTAAATCATTGGATTATTTTTTATAACTACTATGTAATCCTCTTGAAACTAGAAAAGGAGTTCCCGAACCCCCGAGGCCAGGCTTTAGTCTGTTTGAGTGCTATGGACAAAACATCAGTGTATCGGTATTCCTCATGGGCCAGAATCCTAAATGTTCAGGACATAATTAAGGAAAGAACCAAGTTTAAATATATCTTTCGCAGGTGCTGGCCAACATTTATTCGATGCTTGTCTGTGATGTACATGTACCTCGTAATCTACAGAAGATGTAGGCTTACCCATCAAATTCCGCTTCAATGCTGGGCCAGCATTGCAGCCCATTGGTAGTTCAATGCTGGTCAATCGTCTACCATACAGGCCCAACACTAATCTATCACCGGGTCTGTTGTATACTTTGCGCAAACACGTGACATTCAACCAATGCTGTTTCAATGTTGACCCACAGTCTTCGACGCTGGCCCGTCATTGGAACAGCATTGGGTGATTGTACCGTGTTTTCTGACTGCTTCATTATGCTGGTGAAGCTTTAACATCCTGGCGACACCAAATAACACGATACATTGATTCAATGCTCATGTAACGCTGGGCCAACATTATTCCAACCAAAACCCTCCAAGCTCTTAACCACAAATATAGTGGTCACTATTTTTTTATGAACACTTGGTAAAGACAAAAGAACTTAACCTAAGGTCCAGAAACGTTATATTGCACATGTTCATAAGGACTGGTGTACAGAAATGTGAACCGTTTCCCACACACAGCACCCCTCTTTCCCCTGAATAGAACACAAATTTAATAGGATACCAGCCGTAGGCCAGTCCTAATAAGTATGTTATTACCAAACTCAACTATTGTAACTAATACGGAAAAGTGAGTGTAACATCAGCCATTGTAACAGTCTTACCAATATCAATGAGGACAGGTGGGTGTAAAATACCCCATTGTCACAGTCATACCAATACCAACAAAACTGTAGATAGTTTGCCTGAACAAAACATCTTACCATAGTTATATCAATTAAAAGTTTTATAATTTTATTTATATAATATATTCAGATATTGGCAAAGGGATTTTTCATTATCACCCTTTTATCATGTTTATCGTACTGATTCTAAATTAATAATGCCCCCCCCCCGCAATCAGGCAATACCTTCACAAATCAATAAAATAGTTTAAATTGCTGTTATAACATATTTGATAGCATCATTTTATTATTTCTCTTTACAGCAAGTAGCGGCACAAGAGAATCTCTAACTGTAGTGCTGCTAGGTCTGGTGCTGATTTGCAAGACTTTCCAATGAGAAGAACAAACATTTACATCGAGAAAATGAGCATCCACCGACCGTCATGTGATGAACTATTTTTTCCGACTATGACCTCCCCATGGAATACCGATTTTAGCATACAGCGCTTTTGAGTCTCATATATCATATACATATATCATTACCATGCCTGGTTGCTGTTTAGCAGTCTTAGCTCTGCATTCTCTGAGCAAGTGAACCGTTCTCGAATCATCCATCAGCGAGCTGGGACGATCTTTAAAGTTAAGTTCATACTCGGACCCATCTTGAACCTGCATATTCAGGTTTTGTGTCCACGGCTAGGATCATACATATGTTGTCCCATTTTATCGCCATATGTGCGAATATCCCACAGTCAACTATAATGTAGTATGTCATATAATATTGTGGAATTGTATATACTTGCTAAAGATAATACAAAACAATACAGTATTATGAGACACGACATTATGCGATAGATTACTATGTTACTATTTTACCTCGTAACCCTGAGGAGGTACATTATTTTGTATCAAACGGATGTAACTTAAGGCTTACCTTTATCAGTGGTTGTGTTTGAAACTGAGGAAATACGGTGTATAAAAAGGAATGTGTGATGCAATTATCAGAAAACTAAGTCTCAACTTGTTGGTACACAGAGACAAGGAGTTCAAATCAATAAGAATTGTGCTTGTTTGAGAGGACTTGATATATCCACCCCGAAAATGCTAAGATATTATAATTTAAATTTTCACCTGCGACCTCATGTCGGTAAAATACTCATATTTTTTTTAATTTCAAACCGAACATTTTCAAATCTAGATGTCAGACATTGAACACACATTTTAATAATATATAATACACATGATAAAAACGATTAATAATGTGCCAACGAATCGGGAGTGCGAGTGTTTGATTAGTGTGTATGTAAAAAGTCAAGCACAGCGGCCTTCTGATATGGTACTCCCGCTCTAGCGCCTCGGTAGCCCTGATTTGGCCTGGATTATGACACATGAATTAAGTATTTGTGCGTCTTTGAGCTCCGTCCGCTGAAGATTTAAGCGCTATGGAAATATGATTGATTGATTGATTGATTGATTGATTGATTGATTGATTGATTGATTGATTGATTGATTGATTGATTGATTGATTGATTGATTGATTGATTGATTGATTGATTGATTGATTGATTGATTGATTGACTGATTGATTGATTGATTGATTGATTGATTGATTGATTGATTGATTGATTGATTGATGTACATACTATGTATCGCGACCCACAACTTCAAGTGGGTGAAAGTTACCGGTAAATAAATATAAAAATGTAAGTCAAATTGAAGCGATGTTACCATACATTGTAAATCACATGGCTATTGGATATCGCTGTTATAGATCTTATTATTAGTTGCATTTATTATTTAAAAAAAAATCCCCGCACGCAAAGAGTCCTAAAATATAGTTTTTTCTAAACTTATTATTTAGAGTGATATTTGTATCTTAAATAACAATCATATAACTGGACAATTGAGCATATATGTTACACTGGGCAAAGACGTAAATACGGCGTTCCATTAAATTTCGTAATTTTGGGCGAATTGTATATAGTCTGTGGTTATCACTGTTGTAACACTGATAAAAAGGATACAACTAAACCACTTCAATTATTAAAACTATCGTCATCGACTGATATTATATGGCCGAATAATATTTGTGTTCAAAAGTCTGTAGACATATTATTAATGATGTGATATATCAAACCAAATTAAATTGTCTTGAAAAGACGATATTTATTTGTCTACCAGCTAAAATGTACATATTAACATGATTAATGAAATGCTTGTGTTCGTGTATATAGTGCAATTTAAAGGTGCGTTTTATTTAGGTTGACAACGCATATCTTTAATAAAGAATCGGTGTATACGAAATACTGCAAAATTATTTATTGGTAGGCTACATTTTTATTCCCATATTGTCATAGCACATATTATTTAGCTATAATACTACTTATTACTTACTATATTTTTAGCTACATTTCATTGTCAATAAATAATAAATGTGATGTGATGTGATGTGTAAGGTAAATGACGTATGGATAATTACGATTGTCATAGTAAGGACGTGCTGGTTACAGTCATAAATGTTAAACAGAAAATGTATCATTAAAGTTAACTTTTACATCTTATCCCACATCACATGTGATGGTTAATTGAACGATTATAAAATTTGGAATCGACTTTAAGTGTCTGTGTCATTGTATTAACTGTTACATAAAATGCATGAATTGGAAAGCATTTGTAATTCTATCGCGTTCAATTTGTAATAAATTATTTCAAATAGGAACGCATTTGCAATGCAGTTGCTCTTTAATTGGCAATGACATGTTGTGAATTGTCAGTACCTTTTAAATCACATGCAGAGAACACTACCATTGTGACCGAGGGGTAACGTTTTTTGCCTCTGAAAACCAAAATTCGGGGCAAAATTTCTGTGATATTGATGGTCTAGTTCACTCCATTAGTGACGGTAAGGTAACGTGTTTTACCTCTGAGCTGAAGGTTCTGTCAGATCGAATTTACCTGGTTAATTTAGAGTAAATATCACTTTATGGCTCTTTCATCAATTATTCAAGCTACTTTTAATCCGCAAAAACCCGAGATAAAAAAATGGTGTCACACTTGATCTGTCACCATTTTTTTATTGATCTGTCGGGCGGGGGCCCTAGGGTAGTGGTTAGCACCGCTGCCTTTCACGCCAGGGTTCGGGGTTCGGTTCCCGGACTCGGCGGTTTGAAAGAAACAAAAATGTTTCTTCCCCATCCACGTGTGAAAGTCAGTATTGCGGGGAGCCTCCGTGACCGAGAGGTAGCGTGCTCGGCCTCAGACCGCCAGGGCCCGAATTTCGAATCCTGTGTCTGGAGGACAGTGTCATCTCAATCATCTCACCATCCTCAGGAGGTTCTCCTGGCCCAGTTTAGCCTATATGTGCACAAAGGTGGCCTAAAGCCCGATTCATTTCATTTTCATTTACTTGATCTCTCCGAGTCCTAATTCATACAGTCTAGCGGCCGTATTCACAAAAGAGATTTTACAAAACCCGAGCTTAGCGTTTAGACGAGTGTAACTAAACAGACGTTTAAATAAACCGTATTTACAAAAACGGTTTTGCTCCATTTTAACAAAACTTTAGAATGCCGTTTGAACCGACAGGTTCATGCATTCAAATGATGGCTACCCACATACAAAACGCATAGGCCTACAATTTGTGTACCAGTATACGCAATTGAATAGGCCTACTCCGGTTTAAAGCTCGGTCCATATAACACGAGACGTCAGCACAATGTTTGATTAAAGTTGGGCCTGTTTCGCAGACAGTGGTACATCATTAAACCAATGTGGGCCAATGTCTACCGTTTACTGGGTCGAAGAAATATCATTTGCTCTTTATAGAGCCCGTAATTAATATCATAATTATAGAAGATAATTATTCTGATATCGTTTTAATGCGGTATTGCATACATCTTTTTGGGTCACATTTTAATTATACATGTTACAAATATCCCTTGGATAAAATAATTAACATAACTTCCCGATGATAATCCTTGCTGGTCCGATAGGACGGAGGCCCTGGTGCAGTGGTTAAAGATGAAACTGAGTGCCTGATTGGAAAGTCGGAGATCGCGGGTTCGAACCCCACTCTGCCATTGGGCGGGCTTAGAATACGATACTGAGTACCCCAAGACAGGTGTTTTGTGTAAGGAAAGGGATTTTAACTGGTCCAGGAGAAAATGAGAAAAGATCGAATTAATACTACATGTGTGTATGTTTATGCCAAAATCTGACCATGCAGGAATGTCTTAAGTAAAATGCCTTATGTTAATAATAGACATTAAACAAAATATATAATGACAATACTATTTACACCGAATGGTTTACCTCTCAGATCTGTGCTTTACATTTTTTATCTTTTTATATCATTTTATCCAATTCAAATAAATACTTATCAATCAACGAAAGGAAAGCACATTTATAATAAATAATCAGTCTGTGTATTTTTTATCCCATTCTCTCCTATTTCGTATATTTATAATGCGCATTCCACTCCATGTTAAACCAGTGCTTAAACTACCCCCCTGAGCAGGTTTAACTTTTGGTCGATAAACTGCCCGGTTTAAACCAGTGTTTGGCCTAAACTCCTTTTGTGCATACGGTTTAACGATAAACCCGTGTTTACACCAGTGGTTTGGTTAAACCACTCTTAACCCTTTAAGCCCTCACGATGCAATAACCCTTTCACTACTGGCAGCTAATGTTCTCCCAGTACTGGGCCCTAATGTATGACGTCATATAATTAGGCCGTCGTGGCGACGGCCCACGTACTTTAGTGTACACAATTTAGGCCGTCGTGGCGACGGCCCACGTACTTAAAGGGTTAAAGCATCATCTTACATCCCTGAAAACAGACTTGATTTTCCTACAACCAAGGATTTTAGAACGAAAATTTTCATGAAACTGGTTTACCAACACATGGCAATTTTCTTTAATTTTTCACCAACATTAAATCATCTTCATCCACTACAAGTCGAGAATTGCGACAGCAATTCGCGGATTGTAGTGGATGAAGATGACAATTGTAAATTCAGGCTTGAAAGGGTTAAAGCTCCTTTGTGAATACGGCCGTAGTTGTTTTTGAGTTTTTAAGCTACTGAATTTGTGGTCTATGACAAATAAATCTGGATTGACTTTCTTTCTGTCAATAAAATATAATTTCTGTCTGTCTGGTCACATGTTGGGATGCATTGTTACAATCTGGAACAGAAATGCATTGCAAATGTGTGCCAATATGCACTGAAGAAAAATTCAAGACACCTAAATCAGGTGAGATCAATTATTTTGAGATTGACAAAGGCCACAGTCACTCATATACCAACATATTTGGGTACCCATTATAAAAATCATAGGAATGGGACATAAGTTTTCTTTATAGCGGCCCGATCTGGGCATCATCATCATGCTAATGATTAGTGTGCTTCTGAGATTCGTTCTCTGAGAATTGAATGATGACTGTGTACCTGTCCGCCTGCCTATTAACGGTCAAGGTAAAATATGTAGCACGTTCTCAATAATGATGACCAGTTTAATCATTGTTGAATTAATGTAGCATGGCGAAATTAATTCAGCATGGGGTCAAATACTATTGCCGCATACGGTTAGCACATGTAATTTACTCAACAAATAATATTTATTATTAAAAAAACGGCAGCATTTTAAAGTACAATGTATTTTGATATTTGAAAATTATACATTATTGCGATGTAAATTAGGGTGAAAATCCACAGAGGGCGAGTGTGGACTCGCACTACCAAATCCTGAATGACCTAGACGGTAGATGATCAGATGAGAAGCAATGACTCGAGCAGAGAGTGACACAAAGCTTAATCAGGCGCAGGGATGTTTTATTCCTTTCATCATGTTCATTCCATCACTTACACACACGAATTCAACTGTGCTCTTGACTCCACCAAATCTACGTTCAGAGTGATATCACAAATTTAATTTCAGTGTCTCGAGAAAAAAAGCATGGCTAAAAGACAGCGACTCAAACCCGGTGGGACGTTAGCCACTACCGAGCATCGACCCAATGGCACACAAACATTCATTGCCAGCCGAAGCAACATGTGATCAAGCACACTCATACAAGTAGTGAGGAGCGATTTAAAAGTCAAATCCAAAAGGTTTTGACAAAAAGTGATTATTCAGTGTTAAAATATTGATTAGTCTCTACTTCAAAAAACAGTGATAAAAATTGACTCAAAAAGACTTCACTGATAATCGTGTTCATATGGCTCCTGACGTAAACATGGACACCTCATCATTGGTCAAATTTCTCATATAGCCTGTAAATGGTTAATTTCAGCCCTAAGGATAACGATGTACGAAATAATACAACATTAGGCATATACACTCACCGTTGTAACGATTATAGCAAACAAATTGATACCAAATCAAGTTTTAGAAAAAAAAATACTTGATGTAAAGGTACAACCCACAGGCGGGTCAATGCCCCCTGACAGGATGTCATGCTGTGACATTATTCTGTCGCATGTCTACAAACTTAGGTACCATCTTCGTAGAAAAGCTTCCGTTTATTATGAAATTAAAATATATTGTAAATATTACAATACAGGCATATAATATAGCAGATTGATAACTTTATGTTTTAGCTGAACATTATTATTATTTATCAAGCTTATGTGTATACATTATTTCATACAGGTAATATTACTTACAAGTAGCATACTCTATATGATTATCATAAAAGTTGTAATAATGTTATGTAAGATGAAAAAAACTATACACTCCGATACCGAAAACAGGCGACCAGTAAGGTATCCATAAAAAATACAGCATGTTAAAGCATGCATAGACATATCATATTATACATGTATATTTCGTCGCCTCGGAGCTAAAGGATCCTATCTGACACTCGTCAAAGTGGCAGATAAGATCCTTTAGCTCCGAGGCGACGATTTGTGTTTACATTATACATACAAACTATAATAATAAGTACTAGTTAAGTTAGTGCACGCAGACATTTGGCATCTGCATATACCGGTCCAAGTACATAAATATTATGTTGCTGCAATAGAAATCGCTAAATTATGGTAAAACTGTTTGAGCTGTGTACTAAAAGTATAAAATGAAACGAATCTGTTGATCTAATATCACAAAGTAAGTGTTCCACAAACAAACAACTATACTGTTAAAATATTGTTTGTAGGTTTCAGTCTGAAAATGCTGGGCCTACATGCGTATACCATTATTGTTGGAACGCAAACTTACACAAACTTAACATTTTTATAACATTTAGCATCATCAGCAAGATTAGGGTGTCGTACAACTAATTCTTACTCTTGACATCATACCTGAAGGCAAGATTAGAGACTCTCTCAAGAATATGGGCACTGTCATATCCGGGCGTTTAGAGAAAAATGTTGGTGACACATGGCCTGACAGACAATGAGATACTAGTAGTAAACATGCTCTTATTGTACGATTTAGTGTTGGATGACGTCACCATCAACAACGCACCGTCGTTGCTCAGCAACATCAGCTACACTTTGGCATTATAGACTTTCACACAATGAAGACGAGACGAGGCGAGATGAGAGAAATATTATGTAAAAGTAATTAATACTAGACATTAACCCTTTCAATCCTGAATTTATCATAGTCATCTTCACCCACTACAAGCCGCGAATTGCTGCCGCAATTCTCGACTTGTAGTGGATGAAGATGATTTGATGTGGTTTGAAAATTAAAGAAAATTACCACGTATTGGTAAACCAGTTTCATGGAAATTTTCGTTCTAAAACCCTCTAAAACCCTGTTTTCAGGGATGTAAAATGATGCTTTAATGCATCGTGGGGGCTTAAAGGGTTAAACACAATGTGAGGAGTGATAATCTGATAATGTAATATCGTGTTAGTTGTGTATGGTGTCGAGCTTTGTGAAACAAAAAAGATAAATGTTGGCTTTGTCTGCAATGCTAACTTGTTACTTAATTATCCATTTCTTCCTACCTATTGTATATGAACGTCAGCATCTTCGAGTTGACAGATGGACATGAGTGATGTGATCAATATTGACAACTCGTCAAAATATGGTCTCTCTTGCAACACTGTGTCCCAGCACTCCAATAACATGTAATATCTGTCAAACAAAATTGAAATATCATGATTACACGAATAATAGACGGACAGCCATATATCACATTAGTGCCAGTGACTTGATATGAGTCGATGTGCATATGCTGTCTGTATGGTTGTTAGTGTTATAATTATTAAGGTAGATAAAATCATCTAATAAAAAAAAATCACTTTGGGCCTATACGTAACTATTATGATAATACATGAGCATATGTTAATACATCAGAATAAATAAATAACTTTCCCACAATAGGTACGTACAATTTACTTGGGCAACGTTTTGGTTTTCTAAGTCGCTGTCCCACTTCTAAATATGGCACAAGATCAGGTACGTAGGAATATGGCAGGTCTCCTTGACTGAAAACTTCCCACACCAGCACCCCGAACGACCACTGTAACGTTAAACATGGTAGGCGTTGTTAGACCTCAGAGGTACCATAAAAATAAAAGTGTGCCATCAGGTATAAAGCATGTACATGAAATACCATATCATCACATAGGCCTAACATTTCAGCAACCGCAATGAATTAAACATGTTAAACCGTTAAGATTGAATATATTTAGCATTTGCCAAGACCTGGTGTTATGGAACAATGTGCTATTATTTACAGTGTTCGATTTAAATCCTTTGAAACGGCTTATCAATTCGCATAATTCGATGGGTTAAAACAATAGTGTGCTAAGTGACATTTTTGGCCTTTAGAATAATAACCAGCTAAGTCATCTATAATATGTATAAAGTTTGAATTTATTCCAAATTCAGGTTAAAACAACAGATCAAATCGACTTAGCACATTGTTATTCTCGGGAAAAGGAGCACATATCAGCATAATATCTGTTCAACACAGGACCAATTCGACTTGACACATTGTTATTCTCGTGTTATATGCTTATGGGCTCTGTTTCTGGGAGAACAACGGTGCAAGTGCACTTAGCGCATTCTTATTCTCAGACATGTGGAGACAACACAGGGGAAATGCCTGGACTTAGTTTATTGTTGATCTAGGAACAATCTCTGTATATTCTGTGTTCCTGGTGTAACAAAGCGCTAAGTCAACTTGGTGTCTTGTTGATCCTAATTTTGCTTCTGTAAAGCACTTTTGCAGGTAAAAAATACTCTGATAACTTCACTTGATCTACTGTCAAATTCCAATCGCTGTGTGTTTCATCATTATAAATCCAAGTCTACATGCTGATAAGTGGATTTAGCAGACTGTAGTTCTAAGCAAAAAGATAAACACAATTTCGCTGTCAAGTCGACTTGACCCACTATTGTTTTAGACCATCGAATTATACGTCTAACGTTAGATTTATATCGCGATTTCCACGCGAAGTTTAGTCTATTAACGCAAGTATATCCTGTGTTCTGAAATTATGGTCGAGTTGCATGTACACCGCATGTGTGTCGCAACATGACCAACAATTGCGAGCGCATCACTAAACAAACCACTTGATATATTTAAAAAAATGTCATATGAGATATTGTGTTGTTGACAATTTTGAAATTTGATTGTGTGGAATATACTGCTACAATAAAAACACCACAATGTAACCTTTGATATTTTTTATCTATAGTTGTTAATGTTAATAAATCCGTGTGTAATTTCAGCGATGGTATAGTAAGTTTTTGCTCAAATTATTATGATGATCCAAAATACACCCAGGTATTTTCAGCTGTTTTAATAGTTTCGTCAGTGAAACTCACTAAGCGTTAGATATTTTTATCAAAGGCCATAAATTCTAATGATGACTGAGTAGGGTGATCTTGAAAGACCTTTTTAATTGAAATTCTTCCATTGCTGGCAATAAATTCAATGGAACCCAAACCTCACCTCTTTGCTTTCCGCGTTATTGTTTCGTTAACTGGATCACTATTAGTTTTTTCTCAATATTTTACATATTTCTTAAAAAAAGACCAGCGTAGCCAGCTGCGATATTATGTCCTTGTCATTGTCTTCAAAAACAACTTGCCATACCTCTCGTTTTATTTCTTATAATACCATCTTCCCTAGGCAAGGTCTCACTCGCGAACCCACAGTTAATTTTGTCGGATGTGACACCTTGCCCAGGGACATTACTAATTCTCGTCAGACTTGATTGTGTGCACTTGATAATATTTGGCATTAAAGTCAAGAACGTTTCTTATAAAAAAATATACATAATAAGCTAGACGAGGTGATATAGCCTAGCCTCACCACATCGGCAGCAGGCGTGAAAGGGTGTCCTTTAAGTATTTCCAATGCCATCCATCTGTAGGGCAGGAGCGCATTAGGCTTGATCGTGTACCCTGCTCTACTGTAGATACGACGGGACAGGCCAAAATCTGAAATCTTTACTATGAAATTCTCATCCATTCTGAAAGAAAAACAAAATTATGCAATAATGAAATGTCCCCATTATAAAATATTATTGTACTTAAAATTAATTTACATGAACAGTTAGCTAGTTTGTCGTTATATAAATGTTGATAGAACACAAATGTAAATTAACAAATTAGATAATTTGAAAATAACTAAATTTACATCAAGTTGAATTTTGAATGATTTTATAATCATTAATTATCATAATATAAAATAAATAAATTATTTTTAATAAACTTCCGTTTTCTTAACTACATAACTCCATATTTGCTAAAAAAATTGAATATAGTGTGATTTAGTATCCATGTTTTTCTTATCCTTTCACCATTTTTTTGCTGTACTGGTATATTAATGAAATGTTCTTAAATATCGTGGATCTATTTTCATGTTACGTATATAGCCTCACGTACGGGAAGTTATCATTACAGATCACAGACGTACGAGACCCCCTCACATGTTCACATTTCACTGTGCTGACCAGAATGGATAGATAACATGAGAATAACTCACTTACAGACAGTTTCTGGCAGCTAAATCTCTGTGAATTATTTTCTTTTCTGCTGACAGATAGTGCATACCGCTCGCCACCTGCCGGCAAAACTCCAGCAACTGGAAAACGCTGGACTTCTGGAATAAAACCACAGGCGATAATTTAGAAATATACCATACTAGAACTTTCGAGGCTGAAGTAGGCCTGGTCTATTTTGTCACTCATCAGAAAGGATCACTAAGTCTTAGCTACGAAAGGCGACTTTACTGTATTTATTCTAGTAAATTTAGAAAATTAAAAAAAACATACAATAAATAAAACAAAATTATTATACATCCCATACGATACAAAATACAGATTTTGCATAAACAATCATGTATAAACTATAAATTAATGACATGTAATAATATTATGTTAATCATGCGATTAAATACAACACGAAGCAATGCAACAAAACAATGTACATTATGATTCAATGCAAAACAAAATCATGCAATGCAATGGAATGCAATAAGTGACAAAATTATTTTAAATTAAAGTTATTTCTTAAAGCGCTCAATTGAAAAAAAAAAATTATCACCCACACTTAAATGGACATGCCCAGGTCTAAAATCATAAAAAAAATCGGTGATTTTATTTTAGCTTAATAATATGACCATATGATGTAACCATGTCCATCTGTCCATAGGCTAGAACTTTTTCATTTTTCATTTTTGTGCTGCGCATTCACCAGTTAGTCTAGATATAGAGACGAAATTCCTGATTTCGAATTATTGACAACCATGTCAAAAATAAGAAATACGGGAATTTGGTCTCTATATCCAGCCTAACTGGTAAGTGCGCAGCACAAAAATTATAAAAACTTTGCAGTTCTAGTCTATGGACATGTTTACATCATAAGGTCATATTAAGAAGCCAAAATAAAATCACCGATTTTTGATGATTTTAGACCTGGCCATATCCCTTTAAAGTTGTCTCTCTCCGAGTGAGTGAAAGTAACTCATATTGATATAAGTTGAGATCAAATATTTTCCATTAAAATTAATTGATGCAAACTATGCTAATTAGTGCATATTTGCAAACACAAGATGTTGACTAAAAGCTGGTTTGGCGTTGGTCCATCGTCGTCAACGCTGGCCCAACACCAAACCAACATTGAATCAACATATTATGCTTCCTGAGTGTAATCTCGTAGAACAATGTTGTTGTGCAAAGAAAAAAGGTTGTAACTGCGTTCACTTTTCAAGTATGCGATGGCCGATTTTGGCTTTGCAGAGCGGAACATCACATTATAAAAATACGACGCAAAAAACCTCACATTCCCATGGGAGGTGACATAGGTGTGGAGATCAGCCCTGTGCATGAATGGTAGTATGATGCGCGGTGCCCCCTTGCTGTCCATACTGACTCCCTTCAGCTGCATCACGTTAGGGTGCTGTAGATCTCGCATGATGGCCGCCTCCTGCAGGAATGCCTCACGGTTCAGGCCGTCAAGAAAATCAGCTAAAATGCAATGATTGTGTAAATACTGAAGAATATACAGTTTTTTACTGTCAGAAGTGAGATCTAAATAGACACAAAAATGACAAAACATAGACAGTGCATGTGCATTATTGTTTTATCTACAAAACAGTATACATTTCGAAAATGACTAAAACTATTAATAATCGCAACACGACATACACATGTAAATATTATTAATCTTAAATATAATCTTATCGATCAAAGTGTAAAAAAATTGATGTGCTCCACGAAACTGCAAGCAATAAAATATAGGGCCTACATATTGCAACGCAAAGACAAACAAAAATAACTACTGACTTTACAAGGAAGCAAACATGGCTGATGTACGATAAAATAAACAGCAATTGGTCAAAAGCTGTGAGTTTTAAAATTTAATTTAATGGTTAAAAAACACTGAGACAGTACGTTTATTAGTTTTTGATCTGGCTATCTAACATTATCATGATTAAAGGGACATGCCCAGGTGTAAAATCATAAAAAAATCGGTGATTTTATTTTAGCTTAATAATATGACCATATGATGTAAACATGTCCATGGACTAGAACTGCAATATATATTTTTTAATTTTTGTGCTGCGCACTTACCAGTTAGGATAGATATAGAGACGAAATTCCGGTATCTCTTATTTTTTACATGGTTGTCAATAATTACAAATCAGGAATCCTATATCTAGCCTAACAGGTGAATGCGTAGCACAAAAAATAAAAAAAACTTTTGCAGTTCAAGTCTATGGACATGTTTACATCATATGGTCATATTATTAAGCTAAAATAAAATCACCGATTTTTTTATGATTTTAGACCTGGGCATGTCCCTTTAACGTACTTTATAAATAGAGCTGATTAAAGAGCTGATAAGGACATGGGACCAGGTAGGCTATTCATTCTAGCCCCGACCGATGACACAGTTGCTCAAGACAAGATAATACCGCCGTCATTCAATTGTTTATTTTAATTGGGGATAGAATACCATACTTGGACCAGAAAATGATGTCCTAATAGAACATGTACATGCATAGACGGATAACGGCATACGTTCTAGTTTTTTTTAAGATAATTTAATTTAATTTAATGCTTGATCAACGTTTTTTCGACGCTGGCCCAGCATTTAACCATTATGGCTCTGAGGTAATACATTTAAATTTACAGTCATTTGATATTTTGTCTCGCTATCGCAATCCACGACTTCAAGTGACTAAACTAGCTGATTTTTTTTTAAATTTAAGTCGAAATGTATATGATTATCGCAGATTTTAGACAGATTTAATTTAAAAATATGGTTATATTAAGGCCATAGAAACAATACTCTGGTCGACATCAACACTCTAGGTGTTAAACAACATCGGGTGAACGTGTTATGCCTTCTGACATTGATCGGTACCAACTCCGAGAAAAACACCATACATGGATTTTATGTAGAGCAAACGTGTCCCACAATTGAGTCTATATAAAGTAATGTTATTTGTTCTCAACACCTGTCTATGTACATGTAAATTTCCTTTCATTTTTGTCTATGTACATGTACCCCCCCCCCCCCCAATGGCGTATGCAGCGTTCCAGAAATATCACACACCATAAAGCCTCGGTCCAAGTCTTGTATTCTATCCTCGAACAATCGAAGAGTGGTTCAGCCTGTCACATGACAAGATCGGCCAATCACGGCCGTCATTCATTTGTTATTTAAATTAGAGGGTATCATACGAGACTTGGACCAAGCCTCTTGTAGGGCTACTTTACATCTACTATTTGAAGAAAATACTTCAACAGATGTAATAAATGTACCTGAAGCATAAATAAATGCATTTGATTTGAATTGAATTGAATTAGTTACCGTGTTTGCTGATACTAGTGAGGGGGTACTGGGATAATTGCTAGTAGAAGCACTTTTCGCCCCCATCCGAGGAAGCACTAGTCTACAGCAAGCATCCAAGGGAAGCTGCAGCCTCCTCGTATCTGGCCATAATCTTCGGGAGGATTGCCAGTGGTGCAGTGTTTCATCTAGGATTCAGAAGGGGCATGGCGCCACCGATCATTGGGGCACCTTACTATACACGCCGGGCATCCGGTTGACTGGTGTGGGCATTCCCATCACCCATCCTCCCCAATTAAGGGTACTGACAGAATCAGTTAAGCAAGTAAATATCGCCAGTTATTACCACTACATGTATGTTATCAGGTATTGCGTCATAGGTGTGAAAGCGTGACATCAGTGACTGGGGTGTTTTCCATTGTCACAATGGCCGGGATGGATTAACTATGACGTAACAATAGTTCAAAGAGGCATATACTGCCTGCATATTAGAAGGGCAACATGGCGGACATAAAAGGCACAATGGCGCACATGAAGGGCAACATGGCGCTCACGAAGGGCAACATGGCGCTCATAAAAGGCAACATGGCGCTGCGCCATGTTAGAAATGGCTAGATGAAACACTGCAGTGGTGTACCCTGGTTCCTCCATCAACTGCGGTGCCAGTGTAGCTCTCGCATCAGTGCAGGCGCTGGTGTAGGCCGTGGTAGCCTTAAATAACCAGCAATAGAGTGTTTGACATTAGGTCTCGCATGTGGGATGAATGGAGTTACCCTTCCTATTGTTACTCTGGGGACTATCCGACCCGAGAATAGCGGAGCCGTGCGAAATGCCACGGAGTTTCAGCATTGAATTGCATAGCGAAACTCAGATCTCCGGCCGTCTGGGCATGTTATGTCTGGTGGTGAATCCCCTAGACATGCCCAGAACCCCTTATTGGGCGAACGTAGGAAAACGCTCTCAATAACTCACCATGCCCTATCACCCCCACCCTCACATCATCATCTGTACATCATTCATCTCATCAATTGACTACAACGTTTTTATCCTATTATAAAGTCACTTAAATGACCATTTATGCCGAAAAGTGCCGTAAAGCAATAATTTACTACTACGACGAGATAATCTTGAGATATCTAGATATTGGATTCACGGACGCATTTATTGGATTGATTTAATTATGATTGATAGATTAATTAATTATTTTATTCGCTCATTAGTCCCTAATTCGTTCGTTTGTATGTTCGTTCGCTCAGTTGCTCTCATTATTTGGTCCAAATATTTGTTCGCTCATTTATTCGCCATACGTTCGTGTATTCGTTTTTGTTTGTTTTTTGTTATTTGTTTGTTTGTTTGTTTGTTTGTTTGTTTGTTTGTTTGTTTGTTTGTTTGTTTGTTTGTTTGTTTGTTTGTTTGTTTGTTTGTTTGTTTGTTTGTTTGTTTGTTTGTTTGTTTGTTTGTTTGTGTGTTTGTTTGTTCTTTTGCTTGTTTGTTTGTTCTTTTGTTTATTTGTTTGTTTGTTTGTTCCTTTATTAGGTCACTGGGTTACAGACTCACGCTTGATGGTTTTGACGGCCACTACCATGAAGGCAGACGCCTCGTAATCCCACAAACTCCCTTCAAAAACTGTACCAAAATGTCCTGGAAAGAATAAAACAATTGCATAATTACCCCTTTATATTTTGCTATGAAATGTTTAATCACTTGAAGCTTTGGCTCGCTACCACCATCCAAAACTTCAAGCGACTGAAAATAACTTGGGTGTGTGAGATTTAAATGCCCACTTCGTGTGACAGATTTAAAGGAATGAACCACTATTCATAATACGCGAGACAAGGGAGTCCCACAAAGCACCGCGCCATAGCATCATAGACTACAGTCGGTATTCTGTGTAATTTGCAAGGTATCATCATATACATTCCTATGTGTGAAAAAAGTTTCTACAGAACGCTTTTTATCGTGAGAGATTTAAAATGATGACCGACTAAAAACAATTGGGTATTGCATCATAAATTATACAGCTCCCACGCTATAGCTCTTATTCCGTAGAGAATGTTTTAGCTCATACAATGTACAATTATGATGATACCACGGAAAATTACTCAGTTTACCGACTGGCAGTGCATCACCCCTGCTATAGTGGACCACGGGTTTTACATACGGGTTCGCTAATAATAACATCGAAAGACTAGTGCAGTCCACATCAGTGGTATAGGGAATACGAAAAGAGCAAATTAAATGTAATGAGTGGGGTTTTAGACCACATTTGTGCCCATGTAGGCTAACCTGGGCCAGGAGAACCTCCCGAAGATTACAAAAATAGAAAGACAAGTGGCATCACCTTCTCCCAGCTTTTTGCCGACATGTATATATTCGTCCAATATATCTGGTGCTTCCCTGCTGTTCGGCAATAGGTCATCAAACGCTTCTACAACTATATTAAGACATACATTATTTGTTAGCTCATGAAATTAATTGACAGTTCGATATCCTCAAGCCACTGACTACTATCTTAGGTTAAAACAATAATCACAATTTTTATATTCTAAGCTTATGCTTTCACGCGGTTTTATCAATAATAATTTTTGATTGTTGTGATTGACATTTTCAGTTGTCGAGTATCACATCAGTTGCATTATAATTGTTTAGCTTATTACGCCCATTCAAATATATAACAAAGATGTAAAATCTGCGTGCTAAACAAATTAATTTGGAAATTTAGATTGTGAAAGATTGTGCTAAAATGATGCCACCTCAAAATAATATATATATATCAAAATCCTGATATCAACGCAAACAATCTTTTAACACTGATAGCGACGATAACGCCCAGCTATTTCATGTATTTCTTCTGATTTTGATTCAACTTGAAATAGGGCAAGCGTGGGGACCGTCTGTATACGTCAGAATCTGACGTCTAAAGACGATCCCCGCACTGAAGGAATTAACCCTTTAACCGCCAAATTATTCAATCTGAATTTTCACCCAATTAAAGTTGTGTCTCGCTGACGCGATCCACAACTTCAAATGAGTGAAAATTATTCAGATTTGACAAAATGGAGGTCAACTGTTTTCAACTATTGCTGATTGATGTCACATTTTATCTTTACCATGTTTAAAAGGTGGCACTTAATGTACTAAAAAAAATGAAAACCCGAATATATGCGGCACCGGCGGTTAAAGGGTTAAATACGCATAGTGGCCGTAGAACCATAACATAGATATTCAAATAAAGTCGAAAGAGCTAACTAAGACATTTATGATGATTTCCTATTGAAAAAAACTGGCTTTAAAATACAAGCAAATTCCGCGTTGTAACGGTTATGTATTTTCTTAGTGAATCGTTACTTACAAGGCGCCCCGACGACGTCCTCGTGAATGCTGATGAAATCTATCCTGATGTGGAGAATATTCACCCTGACGTAATAACCAATTGCTGTGATCACCAAGTACAAGACAGTACCGGCAGAGAAGATACCGAGTACAACGGCTGAAATGTGAAATATAAAATTGAAGTGAAATTTAGAAAAGGCAAAGAAAGAAAAGTAAATTAAATATAAATTTGCCAAATATTCCTTCCATGCTGTCAACGACTGGGAATTTAATTACTCAAGCGATTTCTAGCTTTAAATGAATAAAAAAATTCTGAAATGTAACAAAAAGCGATAAGCAATGATAACGTTCTGGGTAAATCAGTAAACAAATGAAATAATGAAATAATATGCATACTACAGTCATGGCAATACATTAGACCAGTGACGTCGTTCTAATTAGGCCTAGACATATTTGGTTATTCTATTATGGATAAACCATGGAAGGAGAAAATAAACATGTAAATAAGCGGCGACGTACAACCTTTAATAATATAAAGCCCGAGGTATTATTACTAGGAGATTTTGATATTAAACTAAATTATAAGAACGATAAAAACAATACTAATATTTTTTTTACTTTTTTATATAATATTCCTAGTGCAATCATTGTTTTCAGTGTATATTTTTTGCCCAAAATAAAAATAAAATAGGACACTAAAACCAAAGTGCAACTGAAACCAGTCCTAAGATAGGCCGATACAATAGTTTAACCCTTTAAGTCCCTGAAACCAGACCTAATTTTCCCACAAGCAAGGGCTTTAGAACGAAAATTTCCATGAAACTGCTTTACCAATACGTGATAATGTTCTTATATTTTAAAACCACATCGCATCATCTTCATCCACTACAAGTCGAGAATTGCGACAGCAATTCGCGGCTTGTAGTGGATGGAGATGACAATGGTAAATTCAGGCTTGAAAGGGTTAATATAAAATAATAATTTTAAAGCTACTCACCAACAATGAAAACTTCTTCTTTTGTATCATCTTCTGGGGAAATTAAACAGAAAGAACATGAATTATGTTTTGAATTCCATAATAAAAGAAGCTATGCTGATTACATCAAAACATTTTTTCTTATAATATGTCCTACACAAATACTTCAAACATGGAATTGCAAACACCAACGGGTAATAGTTCATTACAAACACGGATTACAGCCACTATTGATAACTAATGATATTAAGATCATAGTTCTAGATTGATTGATAGATTAAGCTATCAGTCAATAATTTAATTTATATATATGTAATTATAGAGTTTAATTGTTAATGTTTTATTTTCTTATTTGAATAATATATAAATCAATGTAATGAAGGTGATGTGGAGTACTAGCACACAGAGTGTCATATCTGCCACTCAAATAAGTGGCAGATATGACACTCTGGCTGCTAGGAGCCCATGTAACAACCTGGTGCTTCCTCGCAGGTCCTGCCGTCTTCTGCCAGCAGCTGTCCTGTAGGACAGACACAGGTGATCGGGAGGCCATCCCAAGAGTCCCCAAACTCCCCTGAGGATCGACGGCGACACTCGTAGGAGCAGTAGTCACTGTAGTTAGCCAGACACGGGTTCACATCCAGTGGTTGCAGTGTATTGTGCAGTATGGCCATAGCGGACCTCGCCCTTCCTGTCCTGTGACAGCTCAGGGTTCGAGGCTGAGCCTCGGCAGCATTCTGTCTTCTCAGGGCCTGCACGTGCTGCACGGCGCTCTCCTGCATCTGCTTCACCCAGTAGATTTCCTCCTGGTGAATACAACACAGGCACAACGAGTATTACAAAATAATGTGTGATCTAACAAAGAATATTATGTATCATTTGAAGGGAGTATTGTTCAATATCATCATGGGCGGGGGCCCTAGAATAGTGGTTAGCACCGCTGCCTTTCACGCCGGAGTTCGGGGCTCGGTACCCGGTCTCGGCGGTTTGTAAGAAACAAAAAATGTTTCTTCCCCATCCACGTGTGAAAGTCAGTATTGTGGGGAGCCTCTGTGACCGAGAGGTAGCGTGCTCGGCCTCAGACCGCCAGGGCTCGAATTTCGAATCCTGTGTCTGGAGGACAGTGTCATCTCAATCATCTCACCATCCTCAGGAGGTTCTTCTGGCCCAGTTTAGCCTATATATGCACAAAGGTGGCCTAAATCCCGATTCATTTTATTTCAATATCATCATAACTGACAGTTAAACGCCAACTTCGATAATACAATTGAAATCATAGAGGATAATCACAGAAAGGTAAAATTGTACATGCATTTTCATGACGGCCCCAGTAATTTTAAATTCCCCTGCATGTGTTAACCCTTTGAGCGCCAAAATATATAATTAATATTTTCACCCACGTAATGTTGTGTCTCGCTACCATGAAGCACATGTTCAAGTGGTTTGAAAATTACCGATGCTTGTTCAATTTGACATCAGAAATTTGCAAATCTTAATGATTGAACCCTCATTTCGTTCTCGATAACAGTGATTTGATCGGCTGCTAAAATAGATTAAAAATGACTATAATCGGGCTTAGCAGGTAAATGGTTATTGGTAACCTGAAAAACTATGAGGTTGCGAAGCCATCCATTTTCTCCTATCACTATGTGCAGTGGTTTGGAGTCGCTGCCGTCAGATCGCATACTGTGCAGGCTGTATCCGTTTCTACTATTTGTGAATTCTCTCAATGAAACCAGTGTCCGGTTGTCTATAAAGTCTGCAACCATATTTTGTAATCATACCATAAAACAAGCTACTGCCATTTTTTCATATTTTATTATTATTAAGTTTCTTTCACGATAAATAACGTACTTGACGTTTCTCTGACCTAAACTTATTTACGTAACAAAGTAATCAGGTGTGTTTAGATAATTTATCTCCTAATTATATTGTGTTCTCTATCGCAAAGTATGCGGGAATGAACATGCCCTGGACAACATTTTCACCTGTGCATCAAAATTATTTTGTTTTCTAGCTGTGTATATTTAAAACATTTTTAGCTATTTAAACTGTTTTAGTTTTTACTATAACACTGTATAATAACACAATATAATCATCTGATAATTAAAAAAAATTGATGCCTTAGATTGAAATTGATATATTTGCTAAAAATCGTTTGTCCCGGCCAAAATAAACACTAGCCTAAATCTATATCACTTTACATTGTTAATCTTTAGCTTGAAGTGAAAAAAAATCACTACATGCATAAACTAGGTATCCGTCATAAAGTGACAGATACGCCCTTTCTGATGGGGAGAATACATAGTGTCATCAAGTTAATTGCTTCTCCCTTGTGGTACTTCTATAGACTTGAATGTCATTCAATCACCTAGAGCGAGTGACCAGATGGAGCCTTTGGGCGTGGAGAATATCTCTTGTGGTGATGACCCGTCTAACTCAGCACTGTACACTTTACCGGGCGAACACTCTGACCAATATAACTTTCTAAAACAGCAAACAGACTGAATGTTTCAAGACTGGCCAGTATTTTTACATCATATCTGAAATAATGTTCAACGAGTAAAAATGGTAACACCAAGCATCAGAACACATTATATGCTCCAGCTATGCTATATGTGTGGGAAGTGTGACGTTTTTACAAACAAATTAAAATATTGATTGGTAATATTGATGACTTATATTAAGTTCGTTATTGTAAGTCTTTTGTAAGCTGTAATTGTAGAAATTTAAATATAATTAAATACCATGCATAAACAAAACGTCCAATATAAATACTTAGTATATGTATAGTATACAGTACACATTCATTGTCATCTTTTAATGATGCGCAACGTGCACTAAAATCATCATAAACATATATTTCGAAACCACACAGTATGTGTTATTAAAGATACAAGGCTGGGTATGTACGATAATCTTAATGCGAAAAACATCATGAACATACATTAGGTATTACTAAGATTATTTCTAAATATGACCATGTGAGATTATTGTTATTTACATTGTTATTGTGATTGTTATATAAAGTTCTGACACGATAAACAGATAAATAGACAGACTTTGCAATGCTACATTCTCACTTGCGATTAACCATGATAAACGGTCGTTGGTGTACCTTAACTATAATCGTTTATTTAATTTTAAAATTGATAAATATTTCCAGAAAGGAGAAGCTCTATTTAGACCTCAGATATATAAAAATGAGTGGCCTTAATTTCAGCAATTCTGAATCATTTCCACTCACTTGGTCCTCACTTAGATAACGTTAGCGAGACACAACTCCAAGTTGGTGAAAATTCTAATTAACCCATGTCATGCTAGAACCGTATATATAATTACGATTTCAAGCAGAATGTAAGCCAATTAAAATGATTAATATGTCACTAAAATGAATGATATAGTTTGTGGTAGATGCTTCGTTATACCTCGGTCACAAGGTTTGTACGACCAAAGGTGGGACTCGTACGAATCTTCATTTTCTAACTGTTTTTAGCGTTCGTATGGCGTCACATAGTTTTGTAAAACCTTAATTTAAAATTGGCAAAAATACCATTTAATTCGTAGCATCGCATTATGATCACCGTACCCACACATTAAGGCGTTGGTATGAGCCTCGTACGGATGTTTAAAACCGTAAACGGCGTTCATACAAGCAACTAAAGAGGCCCGTAATATCAACTTGATGAATCATCACGGCATGATTGCGAACTCTGTAGGAATAATCAGATAATAATGCTATTTTGAGCTGGGGAGCTCTATTCTGTAAAAAGTCACAATGACCCGTACAAACACAGTATCAATGATTACGGGAGCATCTTTTGTGGTCTTCTCAAGGCGATCTTAAATCGTACTCATGCAGTTCATAAGCTTGTACACAGTTATGGGGATGGCTACGAACCCTACGAGCGTCGCAAAAAATACAAGAAATCTCCCTATCGTAGGGTGCTCGCACGATCGCCTTGGGAGCAACATACAAAGTACTGTACATAAGTTATTCGCATACTTTTTTCGTGTCATGATGACCGACGGGTCGGATGGTAGTTATCGGGGTTGTGCATATACAGTGCTACAGACTGTTCAAATTCCCGGAGCTTTTAATGCTGTCTATGGTGCTGTGCACTATGCAGAACCCTTGTCATCCGATAAGAGTGGGACATGGTCTCGGGCTTTTTTCTGTCGTGACATTTCCATGCTTGTGCAGAAAAGGACGTAAAGCAATATTCACTTACTACCAGCGAGTAGGCCCGGATCGAATCAGCAACTCTCCCAGGTCTATAGTCACCTACACAGCAAACAGAAAATATTGACCCAATGTTGATTTATTGTTGGGCCACCGCTTGTGATGCTAGCGCAACATTAAACTAATATGGGTATTTTGCGAGGGTGATGTGGCCAATGTAACCTTTTAAACAACGTCTACTAATTACAATACACAGCAAATCGATTCAATGTTGGTTCGATACTGGGCCAGTCTTGCAGCGGTGCATCAAAGCAAATAATCAATCAGTTATGCTATATAATAATGAATAAGGCTCTTTCACATTCAGCATACCTTCATACGATCTGTCTGCAAATATCGTGCGTAGTTCGTAGGATGATCATAAGTCGATCTCACGTTAGCCCTATGATGCACTAGGCCTATAGTCCGTCTCTCATCTGGGCTCTTTAGGGAAATGGTGTTCACTTTATGTTTGAAGTTGGTTCTAGACTGAAATTTCCCCAGGAATCCGATGGTGCCGACCGATTTTTGAAAAAAAGTGCCCAAAGTGGTCAAAATCCAAGATGGCCGCCAAAATACTCAAAAATGTTCATACATCCCCAAATAAGACATTTCTGGGTACTTTTTCTCCCATAAAAGCAAGTTACTTGACAAGAATAATATAAATAATATTCAAGGGCAAATCTTTCGGCGCCAGCATAGTCAAAATGGCCACCAAAAATACAAAATGGCCGCCATATAACGAAATCGCTATAACTATTTTCTATAATGAAATTTTGCAAGGACTATTGCCAAGTCACGCGGCGACTACCGTGAAATTTTCATCGTAAAATATTACATAGCAAAAAAGTTAGACCATCAGGCATGTAATGCAATTCAGGGCTGAAAACAAACTTTAATTTAACCAGTTTAATGGGTTTATAGAGAGACGTCGTAAAATTAAATATTTACTACATGTCAAATGGTCTAACTTTGGAACTATACAATTTTTTTTTAATGAAAGTCGCCGCGTGACTCGAAAATAGTCCTTGCAAAATTTCATCAACATCGGTTGAGAATTGACTGAGAAATCGGCGAAAAACATGCGATACAAGTTAATCTAACGGCGGGTATAAAGTCAATTTCTAAATGACCATTTTTGCAAAGCTGCTTTTATAGAATTGAATACCGTTATATGCTTACCAATACAATTTAAATGAAGTATGGCAGAAAACGAGCTACTGAAACCAAAATGTAGTTGAAATGTTGCTGATTCCAACGAAATATTGGACTGTCACCTGTAACCTGACTGCAACCCCGCTACAAGGTAACCTCGCCACAGGTCTTCTCGCCACAGATTTGGTAACCTCGCCACAGAAGGCTGAGTAACCTCGCCACAGCTTTGGTAACCTCGCCACATGGGGCTAAGTAACCTCGCCACAACTTCGCCACACCTGTTGTATCCGCATTTATCAATGTATTTTCAAGGGGAGATCTCTACCTTGAACGTGGTGTAGATGTCTATATAGACTTAAACTATATGTGCCATTTAATTTTTAATAACATATATCACTATATCTGACAATATATTCACGTACTTCACACAAACAATACTGTGGCAATCCTTCATAACAACCTTAAATAGAAAACCGATGTCGTATGAAATGTAAAGCAGTTCGTGAATATTTCAAAAAGCCTACATTCGATTATCCTCTTTTATTTGTCACTTAACTTAGAATCAATGCCATTATAAAATAGTTTTTGCAACTGTTATTGATAAGGACGCATTGTCCTTACGCATAACATTTATTCCACAATATTAGACTGAATAAAAATAATTTTAAAGAATTATATCAGATCCACCTTTGAAAAGAAGTGAATGGGGTTTTAGGCCACATATAGTGCACATATAGGCTAAACCGGGCCAGAAGAACCTCCCGAGGACGATGATGCGATGAATGAAATGACACTGCCCTCCAGACACAGGATTCGAAATTCGAGCCCTGGCGGTCTGAGGTCGAGCACGCCACCTCTTGGTCACTGAGGCTACCCACAATATTAAAGATTCACATTTGAGCATTACTCAAGGTCATCGAACTTAAGCAACTCAGAAAACATTTCAGAGAAATAAAACTCTTGCTTATTCGATTATATATTCTTATTTTGACCTTGGGATCAGGTCATGACACAATTTATTTATAGGTTTTAGAAATTATATTGTTAATCATGTTAATACCTGATTGCAATCACACACAACATTCCACGCTTTTACTTTCAATGGGTTATAATAGTGCTCATGTGATCATCGTTGACCAATCAGAAAAGAGATTTCTAACGCTCAGTGAAGCATCGCCGTAGCACCGCCAATGCTTCGCCGAGCAGCTCGGGAACATCGTCGAGCATCGGCGATGGATCGGCGATAAGTCACCAAACCATCGGCGATATTATCATATCGAATATGCATCGCCGATGTTTACACGAGCATCGAGGATGTGTCGCCGATGTGTCGTCGATGTCTCGCCGATGTGTCTTTAACACCCCAGGACATACTTGATAATGAGCCTGATATTAACAACGACTTATACAATGAGTTGTGTTTGATAATTCATCCTGATGCACGCTTGAATGACAATGACAGGGTGAATTTAGCGCCATCGAAGGCTTCATAAGTTAGTCAGATTAGTCAAGATCTCCAAGCGCCACTCCCCAATGCTCAACCATCATTGGATCAGGTACTTCTGTCACTGACTATGCATGCAAAAACAGGTTCAAATGGGCTGTATGGACAAAGTAGCGGCATTCAAATATTCCCTCAACTATGAGAAAGAGCATTTCAACTAAACATGCACGTTGCAGATAACATAGACTAGAAGAATAAGGATCTTATTGGCACATAAACTCACAATACACACTCTATTCATATCCAATAGAAATTCCCAGTTCCTGCTGCGAGTGGAATGAGGAAGAAAGCACAGGTGTCTGTTGTACCAGACTATAATTTCACACGGAAAGAGCACCGTTCATTCAGAGCTGAGCGAACTGAATTGCTCCAGTAAATACCCACTCAAGCAGGTCCTATTCCTCTTGAGTAACACGAAGTTATCAACATGAATGAGAGTTCTACTTCTAGTAAAAAGACTGTTCCTTGTGCAAAATGTCGGATGAACACACATGCAGATGCCCAACATGCACATGATGTAGGCCTACCAGCTGTGAGTGCATTATTGCAACTGACTACCATGGAATATCCACCCCGAGTGAATATTGGCTACATCCCTGCAATTACAGCCACCACAACAAGCATGAATGTCATTTTGGCAATCCTCAACGAAACTGTGGGATGCATGAATAAATTGGCGTTAACGTTTATCTTTCTGGGAGCAGACCAAGCCATTTACAACAAGGTAGGCAATACTATATGTCTTAACATAACGATGTACCTCATGAAAACCATCTACAGTCGATTTCAAGACTATGGACTTGTAGAACTCCTCTCTGAAGCTGGTGTAGGGTCAGAGGGAACAATCAAAGCAGGGTTGAGTGGTTTCAATTTCAAACAAGATATTCGTTACTACAACTTGTTGTTTGAAGCATTATTGAGATCGAAGATTACATACCTGGATGACCTTTAAATAGACAGGGTGGATACAGAAACACATGAGACTTCTGCTGATGCTTCTGATTGCCAGATAACTCATGATGCAGCAGATAGCTTAATGTCCCACTGTTCAGATGATGCATCAGATCATACTAGAATGCCCCAAAGCTCAGATGATGCTTCAGGTCACCCACCAGAGGACGCTGTTCAAGATACTACATCTTCAACTGGTGAGCCAAGTAATTCCAACAGTACACATAGTGATTCTACATAGTTATCTGAGCAACTCCTTACTGACAGTTTTGCGAATTGAACAGACCACAGATAATCTTTATAAGGTAGTGAAACACCCGACAATGACTGTACCACCACTACTGATTGGAGGAATGACGGCATGGATGGACTCATTCATCGAAAAGTTTGATTTTCTCCTGAATATGATCCATTTCCAACGCACTGGAAATTTTGAAGGATTCCTGAAAACCGTCCATAAATTTCTGTCATGATGTTTTGGATTGAATTGCCACAACTATGATCGCAATATGAGTTATTATTATGTAGACATGAGAGATTTGAAGAATAGAAACCCTGATGCCTATCAGTTTCTCTGTGATGGTGGATTCACTGGTTCCATCCCTGGTGAAAGGCACGCCAAACCCATGGACCAAATCATTGAAATGACTCTGAATCGCTTTTAAAAAAAACCCGGAGGTCTCTCTGGAAATACATAAAATGTTGGTGCCAACGATGGATGAGGATAAATCATTACCTTGCAGCTCTGAAACAACATCTGGTGGAACGCGCCAAGGGCAAGAAAGCAGAACATGTTGAGCCAGGTAGCAAGCGCATGCAACAGGATGGGGATGCAGTTGTAAGAACATTAGCAGGGCTGCAGGCGTTAGCACCCAATATGTGGTCACCAAATCAACCACTAATCAATATCGCTACTGGGGTAATAGCACCAGCTGAAATGACACAAAATGTCTCAACCACCAAAGAATGTGGTGAACAACTTTTCAAGCCAGCCAGAACTTCATTTCAAGGATAATCAGGAGTGACAGAGGGTAATAAAACAACAGGAACTGAAAAAACAAAGCCTGAAGTACTCGAATCCAAGTAGGAAACAGCCAGTATTAACATTTCACAGACTGGATGCAGAGAAAAGAAGATGTCCATAAAATAAGATGAGTGCCTGGCATTTGCAGCAATCATTGCTGGCTACGATGAAAAGAAATTAGATCTTCGCTACATCATGGAATGGCCAATCACAAGCAAGCCATGAGCTATCTGCAATGAACAAAGTACGAGCAGATCTTCCAGCAAGTCCTCATTCCGAAACAACCTTCGACTTTTATCTCCCCAGCTACCAACATCAGAAACATCCAAAGAAATTGAAACATGCATAGTTGATGCTATGCGAGTGGTTCACATCATCCCTATCAATGACCTCAGGCCCCCTACATTCAAGTTTTGGGCATGCAGATTGACTTGTTTGATACCTAGAAATACCCGCCAGGCACATCCCTTCACGTTGTCTTTGATGACTACCGATCTGAGGAAGGACAGCTGACTGTATCCAAAGGGCGACCAGACAAAGGAAGAGAGCGGCGGATTGCTAACCTTAGTCAAACCCTACCAAAGCTGGGAGACTGGAACTGTTTCCTCACAAATGATGTCAACAAGTTCCAGTCACTGTAGGTTGCATTTATGACAATAATGTTGTTTTATGTAGTGTCTGATATCAACAAGTACATGTAGTATGTATAAATCATACTATGCTTGCGTCATCCACACTTATATGCTGTTTATTTTCACTACTTGAGGATTATTTGATATGTGGTGGTGCACACATCAACAATGACATGTATGTTACGAAGGGCAATGCGTGTCTCTATATACCAGTTAATCATTCTAAGTCAGCAGTAGAAATTCCCAAGCTTCATTCATTTCATCGAGAGGCTGACCCGAGACTTGCATTACATATGCTGTGTATGCATCTCAAATGTATACAGGCATATGTATTGTGGCAGCTGATACTGATGTCTATATTTTGCTACTATTTGTTGCTAATAGTTGTTAAAGCCCTGTGTATTCCGGCAAGGTACAAAGTCACCAAAGGAGAGAATAAAGTATCACAATGTCAAGGCAGTAGCAGAACCAGAAGAGAGAGAAAACACCCGGAGAATGTCGTTATGCCATGATCTACAGAAATTAAGCAAAGAGCAAATTTGCACCGCTCAAGCGTCTTCCGCGGGCAAGAGCTCACTCACATAAATTGCCATATTACGCATGAATCTTGTTGCACATAGTATAGTAAACTGCGTAAACCAGGACTACAGACAACTAGACCCACTCACATGGATGGAAACTGGTGGGTGGCCTACTTGTCGCTATATGGTATGATGGCACAGCACTTCTAGGCAAAGATGAAACAAACAGACATATGTACGAGACAGAGCAATCAACTCAGGAAGTCATTGAACCATTTCCAGATCAACTGTCTAGTTCTGAATTTCAGGATAACACTAATTCTGAATCAGAGGATATTGACAATTCAGACAATGAGGATTTTGATAGTGACAATTCAGACAATGAGGATTTTGATGATGATGAAGAGCAGTACTAGTGTGGTATGTACTTCAGAACAGGTGTACGTGGCCAATTGTACATTATTCTATTGATCCAAGACAAGCTGTCTATTCACCATGTATTGTGCTGCCAAAGATCTTACATTTTAATTTCATTACTGGTAGCTCAAACTACATATTTATTTTAGTACCACAATAACATACAAAATAAAAACATGTATTATAGGATTTACATGTAGTTATCGCGATTTCATTATATGGCGGCCATTTTGTATTTTTGGTAGCCATTTGACTAAAATATTGACGAAATATTTTTCCTTGATTATTATTTATATTATTATTGTCGAGTAACTTGCTTTTATTGGGAGAAAAAGTACTCAGAAATTTCTTATTTGGTGATGTATGATCATTTTTGAGTATTTTGGCGGCCATCTTGGATTTTGACCACTTTGGGCACTTTTTTTCAAAAATCGGTCGGCACTATCGGATTCCTGGGGAAATTTCAGTCTAGAACCAACTTCAAACATAAAGTGAACACCATTTCCCTAAAGAGCCCAGGTGAGAGATAGACTACTATGCATGAGATGGTTTCTTGCGGCATGCACAGCTTTCTTAGACCTTCACAAAACCTTACTACGAGCTTAAGAACTCAATACGGAGACATTTTTTCTTACGGCTGCCTTGCAAAGCCGTAGGAAATGGGAATATTTTTTCAGCAAATTGTTGGTACGGCTGTCGACGGGTCATTGTGACCGAGGTATATATAAAATAATTCAATAAAAGATCAGATCAAATCACTGTTATTGGGAACGAAATGAGCGTTTAAACATCAAGATTTGCAAATGTTTGGTAAAAAAAAATAACAAATAAGTAATTTTCACCCACTTGAACACTGTTGAAGTTGCGGGTCGCGGTGGGTGAAAAATTACATCATTAGGCGATTTAAAGGTTAAATAACTGTGATATGAGAAGGTTAAAGCCCTTTAATATGCAGGCATCGGCGATCTTACCTTTCAGTGGGCCTGGGATCGACTTTGATATCACTCACTAGGTGGGCACATGGAATTACGTCAGGATCTTCAGTGGAATTAAGTTCAACAACAACGTTAGTGGCGCCGGTCAGTAAGTTCTGTGATTTGATACTGGCATCATTGTCTGACCAGTACAGATTGTGATTCTGCCAGTCGTAGGCAATGGGACCGTCGAAGTGGGTTGCGTTGGACAATTCCAAAATGTCGACGATCAGGTCGTCCTCGGTTCCTGATTGATAACCAGTGCTGAAATATAATATAATATGACGCAGATGGTGGTTGGCCTAGGCATGAAAAACTGGTGGCTTGCGTAGCGGTTAACCTAAATCTCAGGCATAGATTCTTGGTCAACCTTCACGGCTTACGTCGTACACGGCTAACTGTTTTAAAATTCACGCTTGATTGATACATACACACTGCGTGTAACCTGACCGTAAGCAACATCGACTTAGATACCGAATGTATGTCTCTTTTGGGTGTTTTCAAATATAATTGTGTATATTTTTTTTTAAATGATAGAAATATATGTTCAAAGTGTTACCAATCATTATTGACAGGATCATATTATCCATATGCACGTTGTTTTCAGGTTTTTCCTCTTAGTAGCTCATCACCCCTTATAATAGTATATACAATTTAACATTATTCATTTATGTGAAAACTTGAATATTGTGGTTGTTATAAAATTGTCCTCAAATCAAACAGTGAGCCAGATAAACTCAGTACGATAACTTTTTTACTTACATGGTATAAATATTTGAGGGAGTGCTGTAGAAAATTGTTTCATTTTGCGCGTCGAAGTCAAAATCAAGAGCGTCCAGCTTGAATGTCGACCAGAAATAGTGGTTAGAATGTTCTGTACAGTCCGTGATATTACCATTTAGGTCCGTCAGATTGTACAGCTCTGTTTTTTGGGTGCGCATAATCAGGAGAGGCACAGGAGGCAGTGCCTGACATCCCGTGTCTTCCGGTGCTGAAGTCTCATAACCCACTGCGCATGTGCACCGGAAACTGCCGTATGAGTTTACACAGTAGTGGGAACAGATTGATTTAGAGCATTCGTCGATATCTACATGTGAAGAGCAAAACATCAACATTAACCCATGCAATAATTTCAAAGCTGATCATTTAGACGATCAAATCACTGCTATTGGGAATGAAATGTGTGTTTAATTAACTGATTAAGATGGCAAATGGTTGGTCACGAATGAAACGGATATGAGTGATTTTCACAAACTTGAAGTTGTGGGTCGCTATAACAAGACACAACTTCAAGAGGGTGAAATTTTCAATCAGATCTGACTTGGTTCTTTAAGCACTGATATATATTGGTATAATCCGAAGACGGTGGGCCAACATAAAATCAACCTTGGCTCAACGCCTCATGCTTGGGTTGGGGGTCATTGTTGAATGGCGGTGATTCATTCAATATGTAACAGTGTTGAAACTGCCCAGCTCGGGGACCGAACCACCAACCATGGCATCGTGATGCCTGAGTGCTACGCATCTAGCCAAAGAGTCGACTCATTGGCCAGAGTAGTAATCACTCCAGTCCGTCATACACACACCCGGCTACATACTCCCCTCTCAAATATCTGCTCGTCCCCGAGCAGCCTTCAACACACTCGTGGGTTAACTTCTCCTGCCTGCCTTTTACCGCAACCCTATCCCCAGTGTTCTGTACTGAGGTCAGGCCTATTGGTACTGCATTCCCGGTAAGGAGAACCGTTATTGGGCGCCAATGTAACCGTGTTGAAACTGCCCAGCCCGGGGACCGAGCCACCAACCCTGGCATCGTGATGCCTGAGTGCTATGCGTCTAGCCAAAGAGTCGACTCATTGGCCAGAGTAGTAATCACTCCAGTCCGTCATACACACACCCGGCTACAAATACAATATTTTTTAATTGGAGTAGGCCTACATAGTGTATCTCGCCCACACTGATGTCTGACGGTCACAGCTGTCTCAATGGCAAGATCCAACTCAATTCATTTTATTTATATTCAGTATATAAATAAGAAAGCTTGGCGTAGCAAAACTATTGGTAATCTGCAAATACTGGAAATGGTCGGGCCACTAATTTTTCGGGCCACTAATTAGAATCTTTAGACGTGAATTAGACGTGTAGTGTATTGTCGGGAGGCGCTGAGTATTTTCACAGAACGCCTTGTTTGGTTTGAACAAAAAGAGACAACAGAAAAACATAAACACTGCAATATTTCATATTCATGATATGAGTGCGTTAATAATTTATAAGCATAATTTTAGAAGCTCTCACCAAGACATGTCTTGTTATCCTTCTCGTCCAAGTAGAACTCATCTTCACATGAACAGGTTATTTGCATGGTCTGGTTGTTTTGCTTACATACCTGCTGACACCCACCATTATGGTATCTCAGTGTACAGGCAATGGGAAACACCGTTGGTCTGGACTCTTAAAAGCAAACTGTTAAAATTTACGTTCTACATTATTTTGTGGTGTTGCTAATGCAATAGGTCCAGGTTTCACAAATCTTTGAATTTAAATCTTGAATACATGTCTAAAAACTATTTGAAATTAGCTCTCAATTTTCACTCAGTTTATTTGCATTTTTATGTAAATGGTCATCTCTCCTCTTTTCACACGTCTGCATGAGTAGTCTTATCTAGGCATATTCTCTATAAAGGATTCGTAGACACAAGTGACGTCATGAGAAGTCAAAATTAAATTGGATATATTTGATAATATCCTGTTATTTTGTCGAAATATGAAATCTATGAGCTCTGCTACAGCTACTGCCTATAGGTCTGCGAAGAAAGTACCTTTTCAGATGTATTAAGCATTATATCAGCTACAAGCAAATGCCTCGTTGTAGTTGGCTTACATAAAAAACCCATACAATTCGAAATAAAGAACAACATAGTTTAACTAAATTCTATGTTTTGTGTGTATGCTAAATTATATTGCTATGCGTTACTGTCCGGAACGGCCATACCAACAGTTCATATTAATAATAATATTAGACCAGCTGTTCATATGACATATTCAGCATATTTTCTGTTTGATATTGAGATGCTTCGGCCATGTCAATCACTGTGTTTATACTCGGCCTTTTCAAACCCAGCCCCATCTCCTGCACTTCTCAGTATGAAGTTGTGTATTTAACTATTATGATGGCATTCATGTGGTGTGCTTGTCTCGAACATAAGTTTGTATAATTTTTCTTACTACAATTTATCTCATCTGAACCATCGCGACACTGGCGTTCACCGTCACACACATGCTCTTCCAGGATACACTGGTCATCACTGGCACAGCGAAATGTGGCATACATGGGGGAACAAGGTCGACCTGCAAACAAAGTCAAAATGATTAGCATGAGTTTTAGGGGTAGGCTAAACCACTGGAATGTTGTTCGTGTATTGACCAGACAAACAGACAGACAGGTAGGTCTAGATATTGTATTTATATAAATACAATTTGTCATAGAGATGCACTTGTATATACAAGATGGTTAGTTAGATGGGAATATACATAGTATCGCATACAAAATTAAGATCATGTTAAGGGGCATGACCATGATGAAATGCAGGATATTTTGAAGATGTGAATGATAACTGCTTAAAATTAAATTAACTGCTAAGATATGAATATATGGGACTATCTGTACAAAGGCAAAACGTATGACTCAATTACTCGAACAGTAATTATTACCTTATGTTTGTCTTACAACAGCGGAATAAGGCAAATTATCTGTGTATATCAGACAGACATGTCTCCGAAATAATGTTTTATTTATTTCTCAAGCTTTTGTGTATACGTAATTTTATATAGGTAACATTACTTACAAGTGACATAATCAATGTGATTACATAACAGTTGTAATAATGTTATAAATAATTGAAATATATATATGCACTCGGATACCGAAAACAGGCGACCAGCACCCTTTAAATGTAAAGTGACCATACAAAATATAGCATGTTAACGGATCTATAGACGTACAAATACACATGCATATGCGTGTATACATTATACATACAAGCTATTATAATAAATATCCTTAACTACTTAAGTTAGTACAGGCACATATTTGGCATGTGCATATACTCGTCCAAGTACATAGGTTGCTGCAGGAGAAATCGCTACCAAATAAATCATTGTAGAAATGCTTTAGCTGTGTATTAAAAGTATAAAGTGACTCCGTTGATCTAATATCAGAAGGTAAATTATTCCACAAATAAACAATTCTATTGGTAAAATAATGTTTGTAGGTTTCAGTCTTAAAATGATATGCCTGCATGCGTATATCGTATAAGGCCCAGTCACACATACCATCACGCACGTCCAGCGCACAAAAAATGAATATTATTAGTCAGTGCGTTGTGATTCGCTGGGCGTGCGTCAGGATTCGTTGATGATTTGACGAGAACGCCTGATGAACGTCATTCATTTTTTGTGTGCGTCAACCTCTGCGCACATTTTCTGAATGCTCCAAAAAGTCAGCGTTTTTCCACGTGTGAATGTAGACGCCAGAAGAACGTCAGACCAGCGCCAGTCTAGCGTTAGGCACAAGTAGATAGAGCACACCCTCTAAATTCGTTGTGTTTGCGTTGACCGAGGTTTGTTCCAGTCAAACATAAACGACGCACAGTCCACCCATAAGATTAAATAATAAAAAAACAATTTGAGTCCGGATTGTGAAAAACGTCGCAAGCTGGTAGCGAATGCACAGTGTGTTTCCAACGCAAAGTGCAAATGAACAGCGCTTTGGTAACGCGTTGGACGCATACAGTGCGCATTAAACCCTATAATGCTTATGTCGACGATAATAGTAATTTTTAACAGTTTGTTTCGTACATATGTGACCATTTAAAAAAAAATGTGTCCTAAATTTATGATAACATTATATGTTTGGAATTAATTTCGACAAATTAGAAACAAAGTTTGCATTTAAACCAGTGTATCGTGTGAAAAACCACCTCAAATGATTACAAATAAAATGTCGTTCTTTAGAGCTCTAAGGGTTAAGCTGCAGAAATAACATAGTCACAGCCTGTTGAATTGTAGAGTAAAAATAGAACATCTATTGGTACAATGTGTCTTAGTCTTGTCAATATCCCTTGACTTAGTTCACATTTTACCTTTCTATGACATCTATGAGCTTGATATTTTCCGATGGGAAATTTTTCTCGTTAACACGATTCACTCAACATTATCCTATGCATCGCTGCACAACTTACCATGTATCTATTTCACCAATGGCTCGGATGAGTTCGAAAATGGGCATGCATCGGGCATAGGTCATAATTTTTTATTAATCGTAATATCTGGAAAACCGTGCCAGATAGCTAAACCATTACTATGCAACAAAATGTACAGTTTCAGAGAGGGATATGCCCTGAAAAAATTCAACTTGATCAATTTCAAAATGGCCTACTTGTGGCCATTATTGACTTTATTATGTATAATATCTGAGAAACCACGCCAGACAGCTAGACTATTACCATAGAGCAAAATGTGCGGGTCTCAGGGAGGAACATGCCCTAAGTAATGTCAACTCGATCAAATTCAAAATGGCTGACCAGAATATCTGGAAAACCGCGCCTGACAGCTAGACGATTAGGTTTACTTTGAAAAAATATCAAAAAAATCAACTCGATATAATGGTCGAGTTCAATATGCGCAATATCTGGAAAATCGTGCCAGATGGCTGGACCATCACTATAAAACAAAATGTGCTGTTCCAGGGAGGGATATTACGCCCTGAACAAATCAAACTGGATCTAATCCAAAAAGGCTGACTTGCGGCCATTTTTTGCTTTAATATGCATAATATAAGAAAAACCGTGCCATGTTTTGCAAATTTAGTCAGCGCTCTTCTTGTGTATCCCACATGCATATAATACATAATATGTTATAATTTAATTTATAATTTAATTTATAATTATATTATAATACTTAATTTGTACACGTGGTAACACAGGGACACTCTTTTTTCTGGCCACCATCAGCACAAAATTTGTACATGGCAAATTCATTTCATAGGGTACTCTTTGAATGGCTCACCAAATGTCTATGGCATTGTGCCCCTGTGCACAACGATAACAAACAATCTTTTCTGGTCTGGATTCAAACCTCATATTCCTACCTCCAGCTTACGAATACACTAAATGAGTCACAGCGACCAGTCAGTTTTCACAGATGGAGAATCAAGCAGATCTTTCTCTATTTATCAGCTGCTCCACAGCGCCGTCGCCGATAATTCCGCAATGTTTTTTTTTCAGGCTGGAGCTAGAGATATATGAGCAGCTACTTTTGAAACCCGTTAGTTCCAACAACATTCTCCGCATTCAGGCTCTTGTATGTTGAGCGTTATTTTCAACACATAGAACATATTAAATACCCAATGACTCGTTGATAAGGTTTCTTTGCTTGTCGTTTGGCGATTGAGTGTTTCCCATTGGATCTTCTGACAGGATAGAAATACAAACTGAATTCCTTGGGAGATTTGAAAAAAACATTTCTCATGGTAACAAGACCCGTCTCAGCAGCAATAGATTCGCATGGACATACCAGTACATGAAATGAAGCCCCTTTTTTCATTTAAGTTAATGTGTCGCTGATAATCTTTGTGATCCAGTATGTGTATTGTGACATTATTACCAAGGGGATCGATGCACTGCAAATAAGTCGCTCACACAGAACAAAACCATACTCGCTCTCCCCAAGCGAGGATTGTAGGCAAGCAGTGCCATATCACTTATATGGAATGATATATCATTTATCATCACATGATCTGTCCAACCTTCCTTAAACCAGCTGTCAGAAGTTGATCAATGGAGAAGGGTTATGGCCAGTATGTCATGCTCACCCTGCACTCTCATTAGAACCCGGCAGGATTGACTATGACCAAAACATCTTCACTATTAACTAGTTATTATTCATTACAGAGATATTGTACCCCCCCAAGCCACTGTGACACAAAAAAACACCTGGGAAACAGCTGAGTTAATGGGCCAAGTGGTTCATCTATTACATTTTGAATGTTTTATGTCGCCAAATGAAAAATGTTAAGGTGTTAAGTAATTCTCAACATTGTCTTGGAGATTAGATGTACTCACAGATGATAAATCTAGTTGAAATGGTGTAATACAAAAGGAGAAAATTGAGGTAAAATTTAAGAATTTACACAATTTCTCAAATTTGACCATACACCGGCAGCCATCTTGGACGCCATCTTAAATACCTAAAAATTCAAATTGATTGACCTATAAGCGTGAATTTACTATATCTATACTACTGACACCAATCCATCTCCGATTAATACTGAATTAATTGATTATAAATAATAATGTTGTCCCAATAGAGATTACAGAGGTGTTAGGTAAAAAATTGCTGGGGGTAGTCTATAATAGATTTACTGATCTCGAAACGATTTGAAACGGTGTATTACCAGATTACACAAGAAAATTGAGCAAAAAATCGATCAATTTACGCAATTTATCAAATATGACTATACGTCTGCGGCCATCTTGGACGCCATCTTGAATATCTCAGAGTGCTTGTGGAGGATTTTATAGAGCTTTTAATATGCTAATCTAGATACCTCTAGGGTTCTTTCATGCACACATCAGCTTGTGATGAATTCTCTTTCTTCTTGAAATATTTGTGAATATAGGTCCCAAATGGCGGCCATTTTGAGAACCAAGATGGCGGCCAAACACTGGACGTACAAACTTGCTTCCATCAAAATTCCTAAATTCCAAAATTCCAAAATTCATATGCCTACCTCCAGCTTACGAATACACTCAATGAGTCACAGCGACCAGCCAGTTTTCACAGATGGAGAATCAAGCACATCTTTCTCTATTTATCAGCTGCTCCATAACTCGCCGTCGCCGATGATTCCGCAATGTTTTTTTTCAGGCTAGAGCTGGAGATATATAAGCAGCTACTTTTGAAACCCGTTAGTTCCAACAACATTCTCCCTCCGCATTCAGGCTCTTGTTGTATGTTGAGCGTTATTTTCAACACATAGAACATATTAAATACCCAATGACTCGTTGATAAGGTTTCTTTGCTTGTTGTTTGGCGATTGAGTGTTTCCCATTGGATCTTCTGACAGGATAGAAATACAAACTGAATTCCTTGGGAGATTTGAAAAAAACATTTCTCATGGTAACAAGACCTGTCTCAGCAGCAATTGATTCGCATGGACATACCAGTACATGAAATGAAGCCCCTTTTTTCATTTAAGTTAATGTGTCGCTGATAATCTTTGTGATCCAGTATGTGTATTGTGACATTATTACCAAGGGGATCGATGCACTGCAAATAAGTCGCTCACACAGAACAAAACCATACTCGCTCTCCCCAAGCGAGGATTGTAGGCAAGCAGTGCCATATCACTTATATGGAATGATATATCATTTATCATCAAATGATCTGTCCAACCTTCCTTAAACCAGCTGTCAGAAGTTGATCAATGGAGAAGGGTTATGGCCAGTATGTCATGCTCACCCTGCACTCTCATTAGAACCCGGCAGGATTGACTATGACCAAAACATCTTCACTATTAACTAGTTATTATTCATTACAGAGATATTGTACCCCCCCAAGCCACTGTGACACAAAAAAAAACACCTGGGAAACAGCTGAGTTAATGGGCCAAGTGGTTCATCTATTACATTTTGAATGTTTTATGTCGCCAAATGAAAAATGTTAAGGTGTTAAGTAATTCTCAACATTGTCTTGGAGATTAGATGTACTCACAGATGATAAATCTAGTTGAAATGGTGTAATACAAAAGGAGAAAATTGAGGTAAAATTTAAGAATTTACACAATTTCTCAAATTTGACTATACACCGGCAGCCATCTTGGACGCCATCTTAAATACCTAAAAATTCAAATTGATTGACCTATAAGCGTGAATTTACTATATCTTTACTACTGACACCAATCCATCTCCGATTAATACTGAATTAATTGATTATAAATAATAATATTGTCCCAATAGAGATTACAGAGGTGTTAGGTAAAAAATTGCTGGGGGTAGTCTATAATAGATTTACTGATCTCGAAACGATTTGAAACGGTGTATTACCAGATTACACAAGAAAATTGAGCAAAAAATCGATCAATTTACGCAATTTATCAAATATGACTATACGTCTGCGGCCATCTTGGACGCCATCTTGAATATCTCAGAGTGCTTGTGGAGGATTTTATAGAGCTTTTAATATGCTAATCTAGATACCTCTAGGGTTCTTTCATGCACACATCAGCTTGTGATGAATTCTCTTTCTTCTTGAAATATTTGTGAATATAGGTCCCAAATGGCGGCCATTTTGAGAACCAAGATGGCGGCCAAACACTGGACGTACAAACTTGCTTCCATCAAAATTCCTCTAGAGTAAGATCATAACTATTTGTGTGCCAAAATTCACATTTTTATCCAGAAGTGCACACTTCGTCTCATATATTGACTTAAAAGCCCCCATTAAATTGTCAGATCCTACCTGTACAGTCCTCATCGTCCTCTGACGAGCCACATTGATACATCCCGTCACAGATTTCTCCCAAAGTGATGCACTCTAATGGAGAGGTGTCGTTGCAAGGCACCCTACCCTCACCACAGCCGTCTGTATTGTGAAAACAAACACATTTTATTGAAGATGTATGTGTGTCCCAAATGACTGGCAAGTTTGACACTCTGGTTACCAAGTGGCGATAACCCTTTTTTGTGTAGTCAATATATCAGGCGATGAAATGAATTAGCATCTCTACTCTTTCTCGCCAAGTTATTTTATATACATTTTCAACTACTTCAAGTGTGTGAGCATTACTCAAATTTAATTTGCAAATCTTGATGTTGACCCTTTAACCGCCAAATTATTCAATTTGAATTTTCACCCACTTGAAGTTGTGTCTCGCTGACGCGATCTACAACTTCAAGTGAGTTAAAATTATTCAGATTTGACAACATGGAGGTCAACTGTTTTCAAATATTGCTGATTGATGTAACATTTTATTTTTAACATGTTCAAAAGGTGGTACTTAATGTGCTAATAAAAACTGAAAACCCGAATATATGCGGCACCGGCGGTTAAAGGATTGAAACATGTATTTATATCTCAGTAACAGTGATTCGATGGCTAATGAAACAGATTGTAGCGACTATATACATTATTGGCAGTGAAATGGTTAAGCTTCCCTGTTACATGTATTATTACTTAATATATTTTGTTCTTATAACAAAATCATGATCATTTAAATATGTCAGGGTTTATGTATGCATCACAGTTCAGTTCTACAAGACCCACATAATGCTATAGTATATACTATATAGTAATGATTAATACAATGGCATTTTAAAATGAAAAGTTAAACTATTTGGGATTAGCTTTTTTCTTTTTTCTTTTTTAAATAATATAATGCTTTCTATTTGTGCCACGCTTGTAAAAATAATAATATCATATGAAAGTGTCTATTGACACAGTACTGTGATAGGTCTAGTAATATCAGAGCGAATCATTATTTTCACCAAACAAATCACAACCTATATCATGCATTTTCATATGTAAGCAGAGACACCGCCGCCATTACACTGTTCAGTCCGCGGTATGTCGTCATGCCGATCACCGATGGAACGTACGTTCTCCAACTACGACGATTATAAAATTATGTGATTTTTTAAAATGATTTTTTTTTTTTTACATGTTATCAAGCGACAATACAATTATCAATCATCATAAGAAACATGACGTCGTCCTGATTGAGAACAGTAGAACATGTTAAACACTCAAAAACTGCGATTTATTGTGATAAAGAAAGAATATAAGAATAAGAACGAATTTAGTCGTGTTTTACGCTTAACCCTTTCAGGTCTGAATTTACCGTTGTCATCTTCATCCACTACAAGCCGCGAATTGCTGTCGCAATTCTCGACTTGTATTGGACGAAAATGACTTGATGTGTTTGGCGAATGATTTTATTATTATTATAAAAACTGTTTTTTAGGAAATTAAGTAATTCTTCAGAGATGCGAAATGATGCCTTGATGCATCCTGAGGGCTCAAAGGGTTAAAGAATGAAGGGTTAACCTTTAACTTTAGTTGTCAGAATCTGACGTCTGAAGTCTAAAGTCGACCCCCGCACTGTACGAGTAAAAATATGTATAATGGCCGTAGACCCATAACATTGGTATTCAAATGAATCGGAAAGAGCTGACTGAGACGTTTGTGATGATTTCAAATAAAAGAAACCCTTTGGTTTCCATGGTTTATACAGAGGAAAGTTCAGTGGTTACTACCTGCACATGTGGTCCTGGGATCCTCGTCTGATTTGTCCCTACAGTTGTTTTTCCTGTCACACGTACTTGATTTGTAGATACACTGGGCGCGTGTGGCACAATGAAATAAGTTATCTGGGCAAACCCAGCTCTCAGCTGCAATGCAACACAAAATAGTTTTAATAATATTAATTTTGATTAAATTGCTTTGTGAATTACGTGATTATAGACAAAACAGTTCAAAACATTATGTGGGAACATAATTTACTTAGACCGCCCATGCTGGTTATAGGTTTGTCGTGAATCATATTAAGCTAAATAGTCAGTCAGATACTGCAAATCTCCAGCGAAATTATTGGATTATTTTTCTGCCCGATATACACCTGTAGTAAAGGTTTTATGCAAATAAGTGCGCGATCCAGATCATAACCCATATCCTGCACTCGGATCATTATACGGATCATCCACAAAATTTCATGAATTTTTCCTGGGCCAGAGACACACCTCTGGTAAAAGTTTCATGCAAATACGTTCATCACAGATGTTAATAGCCTAATGTAGACAGACAAACAAACAAAGCAACACGACCAAAAACATTGGAAATGGCCGCCCACTCCGAAAAGTCAAATATATTGGTCAATATATAGCGTATCTTGATTCATCTTAGTGGTAATGATAACAAAAGTTATCTTCTGGTTCTTTGTCAATTGTGCCTGATAAGATGGCAATTTTAATACCATTAAAGGGACTGGCCCACGCTAAAATCAGCAAAAAATCGGTGATTTTATTTTGGCTTCTTAATATGACCATATGATGTAAACATGTCCATAGACTAGAACTGCAAAAGTTTTAATTTTTTTCTGCTGCGCATTTACCAGTTAGGCTAGATATAGAGACGAAATTCCCGCATTTCCTATTTTTCACATGGTTGTCAATAATTAGAAAACAGCAATTTCGTCTCTATATCTAGCCTAACTGGTGAATGCGCAGCTGAAAAATTAAAAAACTTTCGCAGTTCTAGTCTATGGACATGTTTACATCATATGGTCATATTGAGAAGCCAAAATAAAATCACCGATTTTTTTATGATTTTAGCGTGGGCCAGTCCCTTTAAATTGAAAATAGATCATCTGCTTTTTATGATAATGTCGCCGGCTTTCATAGATAAAGCTCTGGTCGTCTCATTACCACAACGCCAACATATATATATAAGAGGTTGACTCAACACTGGTGCTAACGCTAATAATATTTGCTGTGGAAGAAAAATTATTACTAACCAAATTGACCAGTACAGTTAATCTCATCTTCTCCGTTGGGACAGTGGTCATATCCATCACACCAATTAACCAGGTTAACACAGCGGTTTTCGTTGCAGGGCACGATGTGTGGTGTTTTATATCTCGGATCTGTACAATCAAAGCTGCTGAATGCCCTCCCGACGTATGATTGGAAAATAGCTGTTGAATAATCATCAGAAAAAAAACATTATTTTATGAATAATTTATTGTTTTTGAAAATGTAATGAAAAAAAATATGTGTGAGTGGGTAATAACCTACCTGTAATCACTATGTAGGCTAGTCTGCCAAGCGCCTTGGTTCTTGTCGATACGCTTAATTTATCTGGCTCTGACATTATTGAGAAGGATCTGAAGTAAAATTCACATACAAGGTGATATAAACAAAATACTCGAAATAACAAAAATATAACAAAGCGCACTAGACAGAGAGTGAGAGACTTCAAACTCCACCAGCCTCAGTGATTGTGTATTGACCCTCCCCCCCCCCCAATTTGTTTCATAATAATCCATTGTTTCTTGGCCCAAGACACGCTTCTGTCAAACGTTTCATGCAAATCAACTCATTACTTTTTCAGTAATCCGATGGACGGACAAACAAACAAACAAACAAACAAACAAACAAACAAACAAACAAACAAACAAACAAACAAACAAACAAACAAACAAACAAACAAACAAACAAACAAACAAACAAACAAACAAACAAACAAACAAACAAACAAACAAACAAACAAACAAACAAACAAACAAACAAACAAACTAGCAAAAATAATACCTCAGTCGTGAACAAGTTTTTTCAATGTTAGACTATGTGCACTGCTAACATCAAACACAGACTTTATACGGAATATAATTATATTTATGGGGAATTTAGTTATAAGGAATCAAGTTTAACTTTCATCTTATTTTATATGTGCACACACTTGAAGGTAATTTGTCTCTCGATACCTCGACCCACAACTTCAAGTGGGTGAAAAGTACTCACATTATTTATTATTTGCGAATTCTAAACATTCATTTCATTTCTAATGCTGTTTAACCTGCAAATAAAACAAATAAGACAGATTAACCCTTTAACCGCCAAATCATTCAATCTGAATTTTCACCCACTTGAAGTTGTGTCTCGCTGACGCGATCCACAACTTCAAGTGAGTGAAAATTATTAAGATTTGACAAAATGGAGGTCAACTGTTTTCAATTATTGCTGATTGATGTTACATTATTTGTATCTTTAACATGTTTAAAAGGTGGTACTTAATGTGCTAATCAAAAAAATGAAAACCAGAATATATATGCGGCACCGGCGGTTAAGGGGTTAAAGAACGATTATAGTCGTGTATAGCGCTTAAAGGGACTGGCCCAGGCTAAAATCATAAAAAATCGGTGATTTTATTTTGGGTTCTTAATATGACCATATGATGTAAACATGTCCAAAGACTAGAACTGCATTTTTTTTTTAATTTTGGTGCTGCGCATTCACCAGTTAGGCTAGATATAGTGACGATATAGGCTAGATATAGTGACTCAATATATATTTGAGCTCTCATTCCGTTCCCAATAACTGTGATTTTACGTGCTAATAAAAGCCGTGTTTACTGCTTAAGAATGATAAATAACATCACCTACAGTCAGTTTTGTATCTGTGCTTCCTCCTATTATAATTGTGACATACTGTATAACTTCCTGCTAAAACGATAACTAGAAGGATCACAGTTTTTTGTAAAAAAAACTGGAGAAGTCTCCCCTCCGGCAGCATAACCATAAATGTTGATAGCTAATAGATGTAGTGTCAATGAATTTTGTAATTAATGTTATTAAATGGCTCCTGTGGACAGTAGAGACTATGTATTTTGATGTGGTTGAACCCGTTTTTATATCTACAGTAACTAAATTGTCTTTAGGGTCAATCAGTTTGGCAACAGTTTTAATATCTTCACACTGAAATGTCACCTTACCGTCATTCACTTCACTAACTGGCCTAAGATTCTGTATTAAGCGGAATTTATTATTCCGTTTTGGAACCACGCTGATGTGTGAAACACAATGTGACTTGTCAACACTCCCAGCAATGCTAGCCCACCGTTTGTGACGCTGGCCCAGCACTGGTTCAACCTCGTGTTTGGTGGGCTGCGTTCAACAGCAAGCTGGCGGCAAGTACTTGCCAACGACGACCCAATGTATGTTAAGTGTTTGTCCAGCGTCGCCGGTACTGGCGAAACTCCTGAAGGCTTACAAAAATCACTAAATTGTTTGGCAGAATATTGCAAATGTTGGAAATTAAGTATAAATACAGAAAAAACTGAAATTGTCATTTTTTCAAAGGCTAGATACAGAGGTAATTTTAACTTTAAACTGAACGGGAAAAATATATCAATCGTTGATTCATTTAAGTATCTAGGTGTATTTTTTAATTACAATGGTTTGTTTGTTCGTCACAAAACACACCTAGTAGTGCAATCTAGAAAAGCTATGTTTGCATTATTGAAGAAATCAAAAGAGCTCGATCTACCCATTGACTTACAGCTAGAACTGTTTGATTCATTGATTTTGCCAATTCTGTTGTATGGCTGTGAAGTTTGGGGATATGTTTTAATTTTAGATAGACTTTACCTCAAATATTTAAAGTATGTATTAGGTCTCAAACAGTCAACACCTAGTTGTATGGTTTACGGAGAGACTGGGCACTTTCCACTTTCTGTATATATTAAAACTCGAATGATTTCTTTTTGGTGTAAGTTAGTGTCAGACGACGAGAACAAGTTGTCAAGCCGCTTTTATAATTTACTTTGTCACTACTCCGATAATAGGACATTATCCTCTAAATGGCTAGGCACTATTAAACATATACTAGACCATACTGGTTTTTCCAATATGTTTGTAATGCCTCGAAACAACAGTGGTAATCTTTCTAATTTTCATATGGTCATCAAACAACGATTAGAAGACCAATACGAACAACAATGGCGAAATGAGATAAACGAATCTAGTAAATGTACTTTGTATCGTCTTTTTAAGACGGAATTTAAATTCGAAAATTATCTTTGTTTTTTACCATTGTACGAAAGAAAAACATTTTGTAAATTTAGAACCTGTAACCACAAGCTACCTATTGAAGTCGGACGTTACACAAACACACCAAGAATCAATAGAATATGTATTTTTTGTAATAACAACACACTATGTGATGAATTTCATTTTGTTTTAGAATGTTCAATCTTGTCTGAAGTAAGAAACCAATTTCTACCCAAATATTGTCACCAACGACCAAACGTTTTAAAGTTTAAAAACATTATGTCAAGTCAAAATCCAAATGTGACTAAAAAATTAGTTAAATATTTAAAAGAATCTTTCAATATTTTTGATCTTTACATTTGATTGCTGCTGAGATTGTATTTTATCTGTTATTGTTTATAATCTTTATAATTATGTGTATAAAAGATGTATTGTTTAATTTCATATATATTACACTCCATGCCACCCCGGCCAGAGTTTGAATAAATTATTGTCTATTGTCTATTGGCCATTATTCATTTGCTGGCGGGAGTGCATGCACATATTATACATCGCCCAAATGCCTTTTAAATGTTGGCCAGCGTCGTACACAATGGCTCGGCATCGGACTAATGCACGTTATACCAACACATTGCCGGGTCAATGGTGTGCTTGCGTAGCATATACCGGCACGAAAGAAACTGCAGGACAGACCTGACAGACAGCGGCAGACACACTGAGCAGACAGAGGTAAACCAACATGACAGTCCCCACCTCCATGACAGTCCCCACCTCCGTGTACAGAGGGGGCTGGACCAGCATTAATCCAACATCGGTATAGCGTCTTGCTTTTGCTAGGATTGCGGACGCCAATAATTTTGATTTATTGAATGTTATCAGTGCTGATATTTTCGTGACATGTGGACAGTTCTCCGTCATTGTGTCGTGTGGCGGCTCCAACATGTATGTGATCGTAAACTAACGCGTTCCTGCCGTACTACTAATTAATTAGACGTGGCTATAGTTTTCATAAAATGAATCTATGGTGCGTCAGACCCGGTACCCCCGGGGGATATCAAATACAAATTTGACTTCTCACGTTTTGCTTGTTTGTCCATAACGACCAGCATGACATGGCTAATATTTATTATATTGATTGTGCCAGCACCGATACATGACGTGTTTTGAGTAATGAGTAAACCTCAGGTATCTGTGCTCCATAAACTATCCTACTTTACGCTAACCTTTAATCACCTGTTAATGTGCTAATCATGTTTGATGTATATTTACTTTCAAATTATACAGATATAAGTAATACTTACCCATATAATTATAGTCCAGCATTGACCATTGGGTCAACGTGTTATAAGCCATGTACGAGTTAGTGATAGAAAACGATAATCTTGATATGGATAATTACTTTTTCCAGTACAAAAAAAAGTGATATTAAAATATTTATTTTCAGCAAATTTAAACATAAATATTAGAGAAAACCTTGTGACGAATTTCAAATTCACACAGATCAATACATCTAAATAATCAGAATTATAAACACATACATGTACTCCATATATATATATACACACACACAATGTCATGACATATAGTCAGATAACAAGAAATGTGTTTTCGCTTTCTGGGTGTTTCTTATATTGGTCAACTTAAGCAATATTTACGTCCCCAATATCCTCATACTGACACACAGTGATGATCGGACTTTCTTGTCCTTAATTGATGGCGACACTCATTGATGATGATGCCACCTGGTGTGCGTTCACGATATTATTGCAACAAGTGTTTTCGGTGTACATTTCGCCTCCCTGAATTGCCATGTGACCATTCAGAACAATATTGGTACATTAGTAAAACAAATTTGTATCATTTGCATCCTGTCGTATGTTTTATCCTCTGCCACAGTGAACGAGTTTTTCCCATGTTTATTACTTTCTACCAGATGACGGGTGCGGTGCCCGGGTGGGGTGGCTGGTCATCGTGCGTCAAACTACACAATTAAAAGCGTTATAATTGAGCCCATGATACACCCATCGTATGGAATACATACATAATAATGAGAAAGCGTATAACTTACAGCCTTTGTTTTCAGTTAAATAAATAAAAGGATATAATTTACGTTATCAAATGCTTTTCTGGAATCGAGTAACATAACATAAACCACCACACCCTCTTCTCTGGTTGTACTGGTAACAATTGGGATTAACTTTGCAAGTCGAGATTGATTGGGCGAAAAAACATTGATGTAAAACGTAGTGACATATATATGGCATTGTACATTTAAAACTGATCAGGCATTTAAAAGATGAATCGTGCTTACGTCGTCAACCCCATCCACAACCGACTAAATATTAATGACTGATATATGGTGCTCACTATTGCAACCAATACATGAATATTTTATATCTGAGCTAACATTTTGAATTAATTCATTCATTTTTGTTGGTCCAATCTGTATAATGCCGGCTCAACATTAAACCAACATCATGCCAGCATCTCGTGTCCACTGGGCTATGAGGTCTGTCACATTCAACATATTGTTTTAAAAACAATCCATTAAGAAAATGAATAAGGCCAAAATCTTAAATTATCCATCTGTTAATAAACACAAAATAGCATAAAACCTAAAATGTCACAAACATTTAATTAGTGTCCTTCTTAATCAGTCTTTGCTTTCGAGATGTTTTTATGCATCCGTGTATAAACGCGATATATATAAATAAGAAAAACAGTGGCAATAGAGAGAAAAACAAAGGCGATGCAAGCAAGTGAAACAAAGATATCAACCATGAGAAATTGTAGCATATTCAAATCATAAGCACTAGTTCTTAGATGATTGTCTCCATACTTAATAATGTGACTGATCCAGAAGGATGAACGTCTGGCCGGGGTTTCCAGTTTGTCATTCAATATACCAGAATGGTGAGCAACAGCTTCTTTGTATGAAGTGTCATTGATGACAGCTCCAATATTGTGAGCCAGCTCATCTGCAGAGAAGGACTTGATGTCCATTTCTATGCCCATTCCACGATTGACAACAAAGCCTGCGTTATTGAATTGGTCAAGGAATATTGGGATTGCTATCATGGGCACGGCGTGATTTATTGCTTCAATCATGCTAGAGAAACCGGCGTGAGTTATCAAAAGTTGAACGTTTGGTTGTCCCAACAGGTCATTTTGTGATATCCATTTAAACACTTTTACGTTTCGGGAGAGCTGTTGTGAAGGTTTTTTATAGAGCTTCCATATCACAGTCTGCGGTACACGACTGAAGGCGTCACATAACTTAGAAAATATTTCTTCTGGTATAAAATCAATAATACTACCAAAGGAAACAATAATAATACCATCATTGGTTTCATTAACAATTTGAAGGAAAATTTCTGTCAATGGTTTTGCGGGAACAGCCATGACGTCACCTACATTTACAGTGTTTGGCATGTTGGGGGATGGATAATACATCGCTACATCACGCATGAGCAACCAGAGTGAAGCTCCCATTATGACGTCCTTGTTACTAATCACTCTTCCATGCAGGATCATCTCCTCAGAGGGTAAAGTAATCTCAAACAAAAGTGCGTTGATAACTCCAATACATGTATTCATTACGCGTTCAGTAAAGCTCATTTTATCAGAGAATGGCGTCATGAGATCGGGTACAAAAGATGGCAGAGTAGGAATTCTGTAGAACAATGGGTAGAATGGAACAGTATAAATGGCGTATGGTATTTTAAGTGTGTACGGCGATATAACAGGACAATCAAATCCTAGTCCATTCAAAATGACAAAGTCATAATTTGCGCTTAGAACCGTTGAATTAAGTTTCTTATCCCTCATCATTTGTTTACAATTCCGGTTCCATTCTTCAGCATAGTAAGAATACAATTTGTTTCGAATTCTAACTTTCTCCAATATACTATCTGTAAATGCGGACTTTGTTATCAATTTGGAGGCGTATGGAGTGTTGCCGTATGGGACATCACTGTCTGCTTGGTAACGTAACGCAGTTACCGACACCGATTCAGAAATTTGAGCATTTGAAGCTGTCAAGATGGTGACGTTATGGCCCTCTCCTTTCAAGCCAATAGCTAGCTGTTCGTAATAAATTGTGTGACTTCTCACATTTAAAGGAACCATAATGATGTTGACAGCAGCGGTGTTGTCTGCAATGCAGATAGTCACTATCAGCTTCAGTATCATAATCAACGACATGATGGCATCACACAGCAAATGTTATGGTATAACACACAACCTGTAACATAGTATGAGAGGATCAGCCACGAACAGGGGTCAAAGTAAGATGCGGAAAGCAACTACTAGTGATCAGCTATTAATATATAATGATATGATGTCGCGAAGCTAAGTCAATAACGAGGCCTTCCTTCTCGTAGCCTAAGCAAAAGTAGGCTTTCGTATGGTGGATAAGGCGGCATTAAGAATAGTTCCATTGCCAGGTATATAACATATTTACGCGGTTATATCATAAGAATAAGTAGAATATCATACATGTTAAACATAAGTAAAACGTGATTACATAGGCTCGCGTTTCTTTTGTATGTCTTGGTTTAAAAAATAGTCGTACAGGACATCAATATATTCCACCATAAATTATACCGTCATAAGGTAAGCACTAGTCACATCATAGCTGAACGTCCAGTATTGTTTGAATAATAGTATACATTTGCCTCTATCTTTTTTTTGAGACCAATGACATCAATGATAATTATTTTATAGACCGTTTCAACGATTCAGACCCAGACAAACATAATGAAAGAAACATCATGCAGCGTAATTAAAAACATGATTAAATTGTTAAAAAACATATTTTTTAGCGAGCTTATGCAGTTTTCAAGATCAATGTCTTTTGTAGACAAAGAAAACGATAATAATGCATACTTACAGCGGTTGGATGAATCAGAGTGCAGATCTCTGTAAATTATACAGTCCGCTCTGAAGTAGCTAACATTTAGCCTTGTGCGCTCAGAATAGCTGCTGATCCTCCCTCACTACGTTCAGAATACGCTTATGCTGTAGCTGCCACTGCGACCTTAAAAATATGTTAATTTTAGACAAACCGACTGCAATGATGCGGATGTTGTTTTGAGCCCAAAACAAGTAGCTAATCGCAGCTATCTCGTTCATGACAGTTTACTCTGCGTCATCAACTCGTTCTAAGAGACACCATGGGCTTTGTGTTTTGGCCAGAGAATAGCGACGACATAAGCGCAGATGGTGTGAAAGGGGTCAATAATAACGCATGTGCCACAATCAAAATAATGCAGGCGGCAATCGATATCGATATACTAAATATTATTATGACATCCGGACATCCAGCCATATCGTGTTACTGTTAAACGAAAGAAATACATATTCATATTTTATTAAAAACATTGCACCATATAGTATTATTTTGTAAGTCTTGGCTTTAAGGCCCCTATGTCAAATTGACCAATTCAATCGACAAACAGAGTAGACACATCAATCTTTGGTATTTTATAAATTTTTTTTATATATTCTCAAGTTAGACCTGCATACCTGGACTATATAATGCAGTGTATTGTCATGCAAAACCAAAATGCAGTATACGTATGCTTACTTTCCAATTAAGCAGATAGGCATTTTTGCTTTGCAGAACAGCGTAGTATTTTCTGTAACATGCCTAATTACCTGTTTCTATAACATGGGGTCATAAAAAAATCAGTGATTTTATTTTGGCTTTTTAATATTACCATATGATGTAAACATGTCCATAGACTAGAACTGCACAAGTTTTTTTTAATTTTTGTGCTGCTCATTCACCAGTTAGACTAGATATAGAGACGAAATCTCCGATTTCTAATTATTGACAACCATGTCAAAAATAGGAAATACGGGAAATTCGTCTCTATATCTAGCCTAACTGGTGAATGCGCATCACAAAAATTAAACAGCTTTTGCAGTTCTAGTCTATGAACATGTTTACATCATAAGGTAATATTAAAAAGCCAAAATAAAATCACTGATTTTTTAATGATTTTGCCTGCGCCAGTCCCTTTAAAATATAGCCTACATGTGCATTATTATAAAAAATATTTATAAAACAATTCGGAAAAAATAACCACTCTGAATCATTTAAATGGTGCTGAGTCATCATCAGTATATAATAAGGGATCGGCACCAACCAAATTTACCTTTTACTAAAACGGGAAAAACACAAAAGCTGAATCAATGCAGCTTATGTGGCACTGGCCCAGCATCAAAACACAATTGTGCCTTCCATCGTATTCAGTGTGCGTGTTCCCTGCTAACACGAGATGCTGGGCAAATGCTGGTCCAGCGTCGTAGACGATGGGCCAACGTTTAAATAACTTTGGGTCAACTCCCCTCATTTCATTGGTCCAGTGTGGCCCTGCAGACATGAGCCGCTGACCCAGTGTCTTGTTCAATGCCGAGCCAGCATCGCAGGCAATCACCCAGCGCTAACACCAGGTTAACACCGGTCTAAAGTCTGGGAATATACCCCCCTCCCAGATTATACCCTGGTAGATTATGGGCGCCACAGAATCTACCCCTCCCTCCCATGATCTAACCCCCCCCCTTTATTGTGATTATGTAAAGTGTCTCTGGCTTCCAGAATCCATCCATCCCTCCCAGAATATACCCCCCTTAATTTTCAACAAATGTATATGTGCGACCCTCCCAGAATCTACACCTTCCTCCCAGAATATACCCCCTTTTCAACAACAGTACTATATGCGACCCTCCCAGAATCTACCCCTTCCTCCCAGAATACGCCCCCTCTTTTCAACAAATTCATATGTGCGACCCTCCCAGAATCTACCCCTTCCTCCCAGAATATACCCCCCTCTATTTCAACAACTATGTGCGACACGCCCAGAATATACCCTCCCTCCCAGAACACACACCCCTTTTCAAAAACTATATGTGACCCTCCCAGAATCTACCCCACCTTCCCAGAATTTACCCCCCTTCTCAACAAATATATTATTATGCGACGCTCCCAGAATCTACCCCTCCCTCTCAGAATATACCCCTCCCTTTCAACAACCATGTGCGACACTCCCAGAATCTACCCCTATCTACCCCTCCCTCCAAGAGCAGATATAAATTTGTTGAAAAGGGTGGTATATTCCGGGAGGGGTAGTATCTGGGAGTGTCGCACATAGTTGTTGAAAGGGGGGTATATTCTGGGAGGGAGGGGTAGATTTTGGGAGCGTCGCATAATAATATATTTGTGGGGAAGGGGGGTATATTCTGGGAGGGAGGGGTATATTCTGAGAGGGTCACATATCGTTGTTGAAAAATAGGGTATATTCTGGGAGGGAGGGAGGGAGGGGTAGATTCTGGGAGGGTCACATATAGTTGTTGAAAAGGGGGGTAGATTCTGGGAGGGAGGGGTAGATTCTAGGAGTATCGCACATAGCAGTTGAAAAGGGGGGATATATTCTGGGAGGCAGGGGTATAATCTGGGAGGGTCGCAAATATAAATTTGTTGACAAGGGGGGTATATTCTGGGAGGGAGGGGTGGATTCTGGGAGGGTCACACACATAAATTTGTTGAAAAGGGGGGTATATTTTGGGAGGGAGGGGTATATTCCGGAATCCGAAGACACCTCGACAAATCAGCCCCCAGGTGCTACCCCGGGGTATAATCTAGAATCTACCCCGGGGTAGATTCTGGGAGATCCCAGAATCTACCCGCGTATAGTTTCAAGGGGGGGGGGGGTATGAGCTGGGGTGTTACACCGGGTTCAGGTATCGTGCTTGACGAGCTGGTATAATGAATAGACCGAGCACTGTCGTTCGATTTTCATCTCCCGACAGTTCACAATATAAATCGAGGGACTTTTTTTTAGCTCATCCGGTCTAAGATGAGCTTATGCCATCGTGTTGCGTCTGTCGTCTGTCGTCTGTCAACAAATCACAAGAAATGCTTCTCCTCCATCAGTTCTTATCCGATTTAAATTTTGTTTGGTTTATTTGAAATAGCTCGGGCCTGTGCATTCAATTTCCTCACAGATTTCAGAACTGTTAATTATTAATTAAGTTATGACCTAATTATGATCTAATTAGGGCACCTTGTCCACAATTCACAATTCTCCTCCCTCAATTCTTATTCGATTTTAATGTTGTTTGGTTTGTTTGAAAGAGCTTGTTCCTGTGCATTAAACTGCCTCACGGATTTTAGAAATTTTAATTATTTAATTATTAGTTAAGTTATGACCTAATTAAGACCTAATTAGGGCACTCTGTCCACGATTCACAAGTAATGCTTCTCCTCCCTCAACTCTTATCCGATCCCAATTTTGTTTGGAAGAGCTTGTGCCTGTGCATTAAACATCCCCGCGGATTTCAGAAATTTTAATTATTATTTACCTTATGACCGAATGAAGACCTGATTAGAGCACTCAGTCCACAATTCACAAGAAATACTTTCTCCTCTCTCAATTTTTATCCGATTTCAATTTTGTTTGGTTTCTTTGAAAAAGCTTGTGTCTGTGCGTTCAACTACCTCACGGATTTCAGGAATTTTAATAAATAATTAATTTATGACCTAATTAGGATCTAATTAGGGCACTCTGTCCCCAATTCACAAGAAATACTCCTCTTCCCTCAATTCTTATCCGATTTTAATTTTGTTTGGTTTGTTTGAAAGAGCTTGTGCCTGTGCATTAAACATCCTTGCGGATTTCAGAAATTTTAATTATCATTTAACTTATGACCTATAGGCTAATTAAGACCTAATTAGGGCACTCCGTCCACAATTCACAATAAATGCTTCTCCTCCTTCAATTCTTAATCGATTTCAATTTTGTTTAGTTTATTTGAAAGAACTCTTGCCTGTGCATAGAACTGCCTCAAAAATTTCAGAAGTTTTAATTCGTTATCAACTTCCCCAAATTAAGGATGAGCTTCTGTGTCATTGACACTCTGGTTTTAATCTGTCGTCTGCTACTTCGTTAATATTATGTGTTTCGTTATCATAGTGAATACGGCACCGTGGAATAAATGAGCGGTGGGCAACTGATCATCATTCAATTTCACCATCAAAATAATGATCATCAAACCATGCATCATTGAGTTGATCTACAAATGCGAGTGTATTCAATTAGTTCTTGGTCGCTCTGTGTGATATAACTGGTCTTTCATTTAGGGAGCCACCAATCATTACAAGGTAGGGTTTTTTTTATTAGGGATTGTTTTTATATCACTTCCCATCTGCAGACATTTTTTTTCACATAATAAGGTTCACTTAATGATGCGAGCAAAGCGACTGAAACGTTTTTGTATAGGCCATTAAACATTAGGCCAAGTTTACAACATGTTCAACAGGGTTGGCATGGTTAGTTCTGTAAATGACATGTAAATAAACATGATATTTACATTGGTTTTTGTTATACCACATGGTAGCAAAAAAAAACACGTTTATATATACACGTTTCTTTCTTTTCTACTGTACATAGAACGCAATAGAACTATTTGGTCTCTAAGAAGCGTATAATTAAACTAAGTACAACTTGTACAATATTTATACACATAGACCTAGACAAAATCACATATAGTCAAACACGTTACACGCCTTATCCTACGTTTTTCAAACACTTGTCAGTGACGACATAGATATTTTTACATATTATTTGATATTTACACCAGTAGCAAAAATATCTCACACCTCAAAGAAAGAGTCAGTTAACACAGTAGCTCTGGTACATTCCTTATGGTCCCACTCTGTCCAATAACACATGCGGCGGTGGGATGTGTCACATACACTTTAAGCAATACAAAAACGGACCCTAAGCTTGAAAGAATAATCCCAAGTGAAATAATTTGATATATGGAGATACCCTGGCCCCAGTGTCTTATCATGAGACATTTCTCTGAGAAAAGATACAAATGTTTGAAAGAGCTCGTGCCTGTGCATTAAATTTCCTCATGGATTTCAGAAATTTTAATTATTAATTAATTTATGACCTAATTAGGGCACTTTGTCCACAATTCACAAGAAATGCTTCTCCTCCCTCAATTCTTAACCGAATTCAATTTTGTTTAGTTTATTTGAAAGAACTCATACATAGAACTGCCTCAGAAATTTTGTTTGGTTTGTTTGAGAAGTAGAGATAATGTTGAATTTTGTCAAATAAGCCAGCCAACACTTTTGGAGGTGTAGGTAACAATCTACGTCACTTTTGCAGTTATCAAAAAGCTGTCGAAAAGACATTCCGTTCAATATCGATGACAACGCATCTCTTTGGATATTTTCACATCCATGGTTCCAAATTCCCAGTATAATTATATAAGTAGCCTCTCAGCAAATACAAAATGTTGGGTGACTGTACGTTTACTTTGGTAAATATTAAATCAATATTGGGTTAACTTTTGGTGCTAGCAGCAAAGACCCTGTACAATAAGATAGTCAACTCTGCCCAAAACGTGAAATCGCTCTCAGTGCTGTCCCCCGGTATTGGAACTAATGCTTTTACCATCTATCAAGTATGATTTTACCATATTACGACGAGTAACTATGACATTGATCCTATTAAAAACAATACATACTTTACATCATAAAAATCAGAAAAATAAGTATTGACGGAGGTTTACTTCTATTTTTTATCCAATAATTTGTTGGTTAGTTATCAATACTTTTTAATTGTCTTCTTCCCTTTGGTACCTCAGGGGTTGATGCGCCCGTATAAACAAGTATGCATAATCATTGTTTACAAACGACAGGTGACGCCCAGCTAACACGAGACTTCGACTCAATTATAGTGTAATACTGGTCCAAGGTTTGTAATGCTGGTCCAGCATTACACCATCATTGGTTCATCTTCTCGTATTTGCTGGCAGGTGACGATGTGTGCAAGGGTAGATACGGGCAAAGAAAACAAAGATAGGGCAAAGGAGAACATAATATTACTATATATTATAGTCTAATGACACGGATCATTTGTCATGTTTATCATTCGGAATATACCTGAACAGAAATATTTTGTTGATATAAAGCATGTTACTGTTACTGCTGATTCACCTGATCGTATTTAATGCTAAAATCATTCATCCGACAAGTGGGTAGCACCATTGAGGAGGAGAATATTCTTGTATATATATCAGTGGATATCTTTGTCGCAAAGTGTATCGATCTGCAGGTGAAGTAATTTTGATGCCAATAATAAATTGCATACATTTCTGTCTAAGAAGCAATATTTGAATATTCAAGGTGTGTGGCTTTTGCTCCACATCAAAACTTAATACAATTAATTGGTTAAAATGGACGAATTTTCGGAAATATACCTGAGCACATTCTACATAGGAGTCACAACAAAGATCAAATTATTAGGTTTATCAAAGAAATCACGTGCAAGTTGTGAATGTTTCACGTTAATTTTACATATTTATGTCCCCATTCGGCTACACCATGTACCGCAGGAAAACAATGAACACCTTATTACCAGTAACGGCAGGAGTAATAGAAAATTATTAAAATTCCACTATAAATAAATTGTGTCATAAAAATGAACGTGTCTTGTTTTCAAGATATCAATATACTGCTAACGCTCCAGCCCTCAGTGACATCGGTGGCAGTGGTCCGAGAGAGAAGGTTTGCATATTATAAATTTATAATATTGCTTTTGTGTTCTAAATATATTTGTTTATATAATAAAAGTTTGTATTAAAAGACACGTCTGTCAAGTTATGGTTGTTACCAATGTTTTGCCCCGATCTCCTTTGTGGTCGCTATGCTTGACGACATCACAGAATTAGAACAGTGGAATGCTAACATCGCTTTCGCACAAGTGAACTTGAGTCCATTGGCCGATCACAAGGTCTCACCACACAAATTCATTCGCGCATATCATTATAAAGTTTAAGAATAAGAAAGTTAGTCTCTTTTTAAAAAATACGGCTCTTTGCAGCAGCCTCGGTGGCAAATATTACAGATATATCATTTTGCTACCAATTTAAATCGATTCTGTGATGATTTGGTGTAGCAAAAGCATCGAAATGAGGAAAGATAGATCCAACAGGAAGTCCTTGCGCTGGCTGTAACAAGGCTCTTCTAAAAAACAAGGTCAATTATTTTTCAGGTCGATCAGAGGAGAGTGGGGCAAGAGGTTATTATGGGCTCAAATAAAAAAAATTATGTCAGTTTAACATGCCTTTTTTATTGTTTAGATTGAAAGAGAACAGACTGATGGTTAAAATGATATATAGTTTTATTTATATTTCTCCACTTAAAGAGTGCTGGGAGGCCTGAGTGTATGGGTCATATTACATGTAAGTCTATGGGACGGGTATTTGGTGTGGTGAGACGTTAAGGCCATAGTTCCAGAAAACACATTTTCGCGCCTGTGGGATGTTTTACTGCCACTAGACCATTTATTTTGCTCATTTATTATCACCAGGCGGCCAATTCAACGAAAAAATATAATATAGACATGTTTTCTAGCGAATTTAATGAAACTAATCTGATAATGTTCAATTATGGGCCATATACCAAGCATTCTCCCATATAGCACTGAAATAGTTGTAAGTTCAACTTGGTTCTTCCACTTCCCCGCATTGATTTTTTTGTCCCTTGGTATTTATACCTCTTTTGTTTGTGTGTATAATGTTCGTACATCACTATTCTGAAGAAATAAAATCATTCATTGCCTAATTTCAAGACGATTCCCTGAAAAAATAGACAATTCCATACAGATGCTTTATGAAAACGGAAAACTATGTTGTAATATAGAAAAACAGGTCATTTCTCGAGATCTAGTAAAAAACAGGGGAATTTCATTCTGCCTTTGTGCGCCTTCTGCTTATCGGAATTGGACAAGGTTTTCTTTTTCGATTTCAGAATAGAATGTGTTTTTTAGATCACTTGTAAAAAAACATTCCATAAATATGTTTTTTTCCCTTAAGGTCTCACCACACAAATTCATTCGCGCATATCATTATAAAGTTTAAGAATAAGAAAGTTAGTCTCTTTTTAAAAAATACGGCTCTTTGCAGCAGCCTCGGTGGCAAATATTACAGATATATCATTTTGCTACCAATTTAAATCGATTCTGTGATGATTTGGTGTAGCAAAAGCATCGAAATGAGGAAAGATAGATCCAACAGGAAGTCCTTGCGCTGGCTGTAACAAGGCTCTTCTAAAAAACAAGGTCAATTATTTTTCAGGTCGATCAGAGGAGAGTGGGGCAAGAGGTTATTATGGGCTCAAATAAAAAAAATTATGTCAGTTTAACATGCCTTTTTTATTGTTTAGATTGAAAGAGAACAGACTGATGGTTAAAATGATATATAGTTTTATTTATATTTCTCCACTTAAAGAGTGCTGGGAGGCCTGAGTGTATGGGTCATATTACATGTAAGTCTATGGGACGGGTATTTGGTGTGGTGAGACGTTAAGGCCATAGTTCCAGAAAACACATTTTCGCGCCTGTGGGATGTTTTACTGCCACTAGACCATTTATTTTGCTCATTTATTATCACCAGGCGGCCAATTCAACGAAAAAATATAATATAGACATGTTTTCTAGCGAATTTAATGAAACTAATCTGATAATGTTCAATTATGGGCCATATACCAAGCATTCTCCCATATAGCACTGAAATAGTTGTAAGTTCAACTTGGTTCTTCCACTTCCCCGCATTGATTTTTTTGTCCCTTGGTATTTATACCTCTTTTGTTTGTGTGTATAATGTTCGTACATCACTATTCTGAAGAAATAAAATCATTCATTGCCTAATTTCAAGACGATTCCCTGAAAAAATAGACAATTCCATACAGATGCTTTATGAAAACGGAAAACTATGTTGTAATATAGAAAAACAGGTCATTTCTCGAGATCTAGTAAAAAACAGGGGAATTTCATTCTGCCTTTGTGCGCCTTCTGCTTATCGGAATTGGACAAGGTTTTCTTTTTCGATTTCAGAATAGAATGTGTTTTTTAGATCACTTGTAAAAAAACATTCCATAAATATGTTTTTTTCCCTTAAGGTCTCACCACACAAATTCATTCGCGCATATCATTATAAAGTTTAAGAATAAGAAAGTTAGTCTCTTTTTAAAAAATACGGCTCTTTGCAGCAGCCTCGGTGGCAAATATTACAGATATATCATTTTGCTACCAATTTAAATCGATTCTGTGATGATTTGGTGTAGCAAAAGCATCGAAATGAGGAAAGATAGATCCAACAGGAAGTCCTTGCGCTGGCTGTAACAAGGCTCTTCTAAAAAACAAGGTCAATTATTTTTCAGGTCGATCAGAGGAGAGTGGGGCAAGAGGTTATTATGGGCTCAAATAAAAAAAATTATGTCAGTTTAACATGCCTTTTTTATTGTTTAGATTGAAAGAGAACAGACTGATGGTTAAAATGATATATAGTTTTATTTATATTTCTCCACTTAAAGAGTGCTGGGAGGCCTGAGTGTATGGGTCATATTACATGTAAGTCTATGGGACGGGTATTTGGTGTGGTGAGACGTTAAGGCCATAGTTCCAGAAAACACATTTTCGCGCCTGTGGGATGTTTTACTGCCACTAGACCATTTATTTTGCTCATTTATTATCACCAGGCGGCCAATTCAACGAAAAAATATAATATAGACATGTTTTCTAGCGAATTTAATGAAACTAATCTGATAATGTTCAATTATGGGCCATATACCAAGCATTCTCCCATATAGCACTGAAATAGTTGTAAGTTCAACTTGGTTCTTCCACTTCCCCGCATTGATTTTTTTGTCCCTTGGTATTTATACCTCTTTTGTTTGTGTGTATAATGTTCGTACATCACTATTCTGAAGAAATAAAATCATTCATTGCCTAATTTCAAGACGATTCCCTGAAAAAATAGACAATTCCATACAGATGCTTTATGAAAACGGAAAACTATGTTGTAATATAGAAAAACAGGTCATTTCTCGAGATCTAGTAAAAAACAGGGGAATTTCATTCTGCCTTTGTGCGCCTTCTGCTTATCGGAATTGGACAAGGTTTTCTTTTTCGATTTCAGAATAGAATGTGTTTTTTAGATCACTTGTAAAAAAACATTCCATAAATATGTTTTTTTCCCTTAAGGTCTCACCACACAAATTCATTCGCGCATATCATTATAAAGTTTAAGAATAAGAAAGTTAGTCTCTTTTTAAAAAATACGGCTCTTTGCAGCAGCCTCGGTGGCAAATATTACAGATATATCATTTTGCTACCAATTTAAATCGATTCTGTGATGATTTGGTGTAGCAAAAGCATCGAAATGAGGAAAGATAGATCCAACAGGAAGTCCTTGCGCTGGCTGTAACAAGGCTCTTCTAAAAAACAAGGTCAATTATTTTTCAGGTCGATCAGAGGAGAGTGGGGCAAGAGGTTATTATGGGCTCAAATAAAAAAAATTATGTCAGTTTAACATGCCTTTTTTATTGTTTAGATTGAAAGAGAACAGACTGATGGTTAAAATGATATATAGTTTTATTTATATTTCTCCACTTAAAGAGTGCTGGGAGGCCTGAGTGTATGGGTCATATTACATGTAAGTCTATGGGACGGGTATTTGGTGTGGTGAGACGTTAAGGCCATAGTTCCAGAAAACACATTTTCGCGCCTGTGGGATGTTTTACTGCCACTAGACCATTTATTTTGCTCATTTATTATCACCAGGCGGCCAATTCAACGAAAAAATATAATATAGACATGTTTTCTAGCGAATTTAATGAAACTAATCTGATAATGTTCAATTATGGGCCATATACCAAGCATTCTCCCATATAGCACTGAAATAGTTGTAAGTTCAACTTGGTTCTTCCACTTCCCCGCATTGATTTTTTTGTCCCTTGGTATTTATACCTCTTTTGTTTGTGTGTATAATGTTCGTACATCACTATTCTGAAGAAATAAAATCATTCATTGCCTAATTTCAAGACGATTCCCTGAAAAAATAGACAATTCCATACAGATGCTTTATGAAAACGGAAAACTATGTTGTAATATAGAAAAACAGGTCATTTCTCGAGATCTAGTAAAAAACAGGGGAATTTCATTCTGCCTTTGTGCGCCTTCTGCTTATCGGAATTGGACAAGGTTTTCTTTTTCGATTTCAGAATAGAATGTGTTTTTTAGATCACTTGTAAAAAAACATTCCATAAATATGTTTTTTTCCCTTAAGGTCTCACCACACAAATTCATTCGCGCATATCATTATAAAGTTTAAGAATAAGAAAGTTAGTCTCTTTTTAAAAAATACGGCTCTTTGCAGCAGCCTCGGTGGCAAATATTACAGATATATCATTTTGCTACCAATTTAAATCGATTCTGTGATGATTTGGTGTAGCAAAAGCATCGAAATGAGGAAAGATAGATCCAACAGGAAGTCCTTGCGCTGGCTGTAACAAGGCTCTTCTAAAAAACAAGGTCAATTATTTTTCAGGTCGATCAGAGGAGAGTGGGGCAAGAGGTTATTATGGGCTCAAATAAAAAAAATTATGTCAGTTTAACATGCCTTTTTTATTGTTTAGATTGAAAGAGAACAGACTGATGGTTAAAATGATATATAGTTTTATTTATATTTCTCCACTTAAAGAGTGCTGGGAGGCCTGAGTGTATGGGTCATATTACATGTAAGTCTATGGGACGGGTATTTGGTGTGGTGAGACGTTAAGGCCATAGTTCCAGAAAACACATTTTCGCGCCTGTGGGATGTTTTACTGCCACTAGACCATTTATTTTGCTCATTTATTATCACCAGGCGGCCAATTCAACGAAAAAATATAATATAGACATGTTTTCTAGCGAATTTAATGAAACTAATCTGATAATGTTCAATTATGGGCCATATACCAAGCATTCTCCCATATAGCACTGAAATAGTTGTAAGTTCAACTTGGTTCTTCCACTTCCCCGCATTGATTTTTTTGTCCCTTGGTATTTATACCTCTTTTGTTTGTGTGTATAATGTTCGTACATCACTATTCTGAAGAAATAAAATCATTCATTGCCTAATTTCAAGACGATTCCCTGAAAAAATAGACAATTCCATACAGATGCTTTATGAAAACGGAAAACTATGTTGTAATATAGAAAAACAGGTCATTTCTCGAGATCTAGTAAAAAACAGGGGAATTTCATTCTGCCTTTGTGCGCCTTCTGCTTATCGGAATTGGACAAGGTTTTCTTTTTCGATTTCAGAATAGAATGTGTTTTTTAGATCACTTGTAAAAAAACATTCCATAAATATGTTTTTTTCCCTTAAGGTCTCACCACACAAATTCATTCGCGCATATCATTATAAAGTTTAAGAATAAGAAAGTTAGTCTCTTTTTAAAAAATACGGCTCTTTGCAGCAGCCTCGGTGGCAAATATTACAGATATATCATTTTGCTACCAATTTAAATCGATTCTGTGATGATTTGGTGTAGCAAAAGCATCGAAATGAGGAAAGATAGATCCAACAGGAAGTCCTTGCGCTGGCTGTAACAAGGCTCTTCTAAAAAACAAGGTCAATTATTTTTCAGGTCGATCAGAGGAGAGTGGGGCAAGAGGTTATTATGGGCTCAAATAAAAAAAATTATGTCAGTTTAACATGCCTTTTTTATTGTTTAGATTGAAAGAGAACAGACTGATGGTTAAAATGATATATAGTTTTATTTATATTTCTCCACTTAAAGAGTGCTGGGAGGCCTGAGTGTATGGGTCATATTACATGTAAGTCTATGGGACGGGTATTTGGTGTGGTGAGACGTTAAGGCCATAGTTCCAGAAAACACATTTTCGCGCCTGTGGGATGTTTTACTGCCACTAGACCATTTATTTTGCTCATTTATTATCACCAGGCGGCCAATTCAACGAAAAAATATAATATAGACATGTTTTCTAGCGAATTTAATGAAACTAATCTGATAATGTTCAATTATGGGCCATATACCAAGCATTCTCCCATATAGCACTGAAATAGTTGTAAGTTCAACTTGGTTCTTCCACTTCCCCGCATTGATTTTTTTGTCCCTTGGTATTTATACCTCTTTTGTTTGTGTGTATAATGTTCGTACATCACTATTCTGAAGAAATAAAATCATTCATTGCCTAATTTCAAGACGATTCCCTGAAAAAATAGACAATTCCATACAGATGCTTTATGAAAACGGAAAACTATGTTGTAATATAGAAAAACAGGTCATTTCTCGAGATCTAGTAAAAAACAGGGGAATTTCATTCTGCCTTTGTGCGCCTTCTGCTTATCGGAATTGGACAAGGTTTTCTTTTTCGATTTCAGAATAGAATGTGTTTTTTAGATCACTTGTAAAAAAACATTCCATAAATATGTTTTTTTCCCTTAAGGTCTCACCACACAAATTCATTCGCGCATATCATTATAAAGTTTAAGAATAAGAAAGTTAGTCTCTTTTTAAAAAATACGGCTCTTTGCAGCAGCCTCGGTGGCAAATATTACAGATATATCATTTTGCTACCAATTTAAATCGATTCTGTGATGATTTGGTGTAGCAAAAGCATCGAAATGAGGAAAGATAGATCCAACAGGAAGTCCTTGCGCTGGCTGTAACAAGGCTCTTCTAAAAAACAAGGTCAATTATTTTTCAGGTCGATCAGAGGAGAGTGGGGCAAGAGGTTATTATGGGCTCAAATAAAAAAAATTATGTCAGTTTAACATGCCTTTTTTATTGTTTAGATTGAAAGAGAACAGACTGATGGTTAAAATGATATATAGTTTTATTTATATTTCTCCACTTAAAGAGTGCTGGGAGGCCTGAGTGTATGGGTCATATTACATGTAAGTCTATGGGACGGGTATTTGGTGTGGTGAGACGTTAAGGCCATAGTTCCAGAAAACACATTTTCGCGCCTGTGGGATGTTTTACTGCCACTAGACCATTTATTTTGCTCATTTATTATCACCAGGCGGCCAATTCAACGAAAAAATATAATATAGACATGTTTTCTAGCGAATTTAATGAAACTAATCTGATAATGTTCAATTATGGGCCATATACCAAGCATTCTCCCATATAGCACTGAAATAGTTGTAAGTTCAACTTGGTTCTTCCACTTCCCCGCATTGATTTTTTTGTCCCTTGGTATTTATACCTCTTTTGTTTGTGTGTATAATGTTCGTACATCACTATTCTGAAGAAATAAAATCATTCATTGCCTAATTTCAAGACGATTCCCTGAAAAAATAGACAATTCCATACAGATGCTTTATGAAAACGGAAAACTATGTTGTAATATAGAAAAACAGGTCATTTCTCGAGATCTAGTAAAAAACAGGGGAATTTCATTCTGCCTTTGTGCGCCTTCTGCTTATCGGAATTGGACAAGGTTTTCTTTTTCGATTTCAGAATAGAATGTGTTTTTTAGATCACTTGTAAAAAAACATTCCATAAATATGTTTTTTTCCCTTAAGGTCTCACCACACAAATTCATTCGCGCATATCATTATAAAGTTTAAGAATAAGAAAGTTAGTCTCTTTTTAAAAAATACGGCTCTTTGCAGCAGCCTCGGTGGCAAATATTACAGATATATCATTTTGCTACCAATTTAAATCGATTCTGTGATGATTTGGTGTAGCAAAAGCATCGAAATGAGGAAAGATAGATCCAACAGGAAGTCCTTGCGCTGGCTGTAACAAGGCTCTTCTAAAAAACAAGGTCAATTATTTTTCAGGTCGATCAGAGGAGAGTGGGGCAAGAGGTTATTATGGGCTCAAATAAAAAAAATTATGTCAGTTTAACATGCCTTTTTTATTGTTTAGATTGAAAGAGAACAGACTGATGGTTAAAATGATATATAGTTTTATTTATATTTCTCCACTTAAAGAGTGCTGGGAGGCCTGAGTGTATGGGTCATATTACATGTAAGTCTATGGGACGGGTATTTGGTGTGGTGAGACGTTAAGGCCATAGTTCCAGAAAACACATTTTCGCGCCTGTGGGATGTTTTACTGCCACTAGACCATTTATTTTGCTCATTTATTATCACCAGGCGGCCAATTCAACGAAAAAATATAATATAGACATGTTTTCTAGCGAATTTAATGAAACTAATCTGATAATGTTCAATTATGGGCCATATACCAAGCATTCTCCCATATAGCACTGAAATAGTTGTAAGTTCAACTTGGTTCTTCCACTTCCCCGCATTGATTTTTTTGTCCCTTGGTATTTATACCTCTTTTGTTTGTGTGTATAATGTTCGTACATCACTATTCTGAAGAAATAAAATCATTCATTGCCTAATTTCAAGACGATTCCCTGAAAAAATAGACAATTCCATACAGATGCTTTATGAAAACGGAAAACTATGTTGTAATATAGAAAAACAGGTCATTTCTCGAGATCTAGTAAAAAACAGGGGAATTTCATTCTGCCTTTGTGCGCCTTCTGCTTATCGGAATTGGACAAGGTTTTCTTTTTCGATTTCAGAATAGAATGTGTTTTTTAGATCACTTGTAAAAAAACATTCCATAAATATGTTTTTTTCCCTTAAGGTCTCACCACACAAATTCATTCGCGCATATCATTATAAAGTTTAAGAATAAGAAAGTTAGTCTCTTTTTAAAAAATACGGCTCTTTGCAGCAGCCTCGGTGGCAAATATTACAGATATATCATTTTGCTACCAATTTAAATCGATTCTGTGATGATTTGGTGTAGCAAAAGCATCGAAATGAGGAAAGATAGATCCAACAGGAAGTCCTTGCGCTGGCTGTAACAAGGCTCTTCTAAAAAACAAGGTCAATTATTTTTCAGGTCGATCAGAGGAGAGTGGGGCAAGAGGTTATTATGGGCTCAAATAAAAAAAATTATGTCAGTTTAACATGCCTTTTTTATTGTTTAGATTGAAAGAGAACAGACTGATGGTTAAAATGATATATAGTTTTATTTATATTTCTCCACTTAAAGAGTGCTGGGAGGCCTGAGTGTATGGGTCATATTACATGTAAGTCTATGGGACGGGTATTTGGTGTGGTGAGACGTTAAGGCCATAGTTCCAGAAAACACATTTTCGCGCCTGTGGGATGTTTTACTGCCACTAGACCATTTATTTTGCTCATTTATTATCACCAGGCGGCCAATTCAACGAAAAAATATAATATAGACATGTTTTCTAGCGAATTTAATGAAACTAATCTGATAATGTTCAATTATGGGCCATATACCAAGCATTCTCCCATATAGCACTGAAATAGTTGTAAGTTCAACTTGGTTCTTCCACTTCCCCGCATTGATTTTTTTGTCCCTTGGTATTTATACCTCTTTTGTTTGTGTGTATAATGTTCGTACATCACTATTCTGAAGAAATAAAATCATTCATTGCCTAATTTCAAGACGATTCCCTGAAAAAATAGACAATTCCATACAGATGCTTTATGAAAACGGAAAACTATGTTGTAATATAGAAAAACAGGTCATTTCTCGAGATCTAGTAAAAAACAGGGGAATTTCATTCTGCCTTTGTGCGCCTTCTGCTTATCGGAATTGGACAAGGTTTTCTTTTTCGATTTCAGAATAGAATGTGTTTTTTAGATCACTTGTAAAAAAACATTCCATAAATATGTTTTTTTCCCTTAAGGTCTCACCACACAAATTCATTCGCGCATATCATTATAAAGTTTAAGAATAAGAAAGTTAGTCTCTTTTTAAAAAATACGGCTCTTTGCAGCAGCCTCGGTGGCAAATATTACAGATATATCATTTTGCTACCAATTTAAATCGATTCTGTGATGATTTGGTGTAGCAAAAGCATCGAAATGAGGAAAGATAGATCCAACAGGAAGTCCTTGCGCTGGCTGTAACAAGGCTCTTCTAAAAAACAAGGTCAATTATTTTTCAGGTCGATCAGAGGAGAGTGGGGCAAGAGGTTATTATGGGCTCAAATAAAAAAAATTATGTCAGTTTAACATGCCTTTTTTATTGTTTAGATTGAAAGAGAACAGACTGATGGTTAAAATGATATATAGTTTTATTTATATTTCTCCACTTAAAGAGTGCTGGGAGGCCTGAGTGTATGGGTCATATTACATGTAAGTCTATGGGACGGGTATTTGGTGTGGTGAGACGTTAAGGCCATAGTTCCAGAAAACACATTTTCGCGCCTGTGGGATGTTTTACTGCCACTAGACCATTTATTTTGCTCATTTATTATCACCAGGCGGCCAATTCAACGAAAAAATATAATATAGACATGTTTTCTAGCGAATTTAATGAAACTAATCTGATAATGTTCAATTATGGGCCATATACCAAGCATTCTCCCATATAGCACTGAAATAGTTGTAAGTTCAACTTGGTTCTTCCACTTCCCCGCATTGATTTTTTTGTCCCTTGGTATTTATACCTCTTTTGTTTGTGTGTATAATGTTCGTACATCACTATTCTGAAGAAATAAAATCATTCATTGCCTAATTTCAAGACGATTCCCTGAAAAAATAGACAATTCCATACAGATGCTTTATGAAAACGGAAAACTATGTTGTAATATAGAAAAACAGGTCATTTCTCGAGATCTAGTAAAAAACAGGGGAATTTCATTCTGCCTTTGTGCGCCTTCTGCTTATCGGAATTGGACAAGGTTTTCTTTTTCGATTTCAGAATAGAATGTGTTTTTTAGATCACTTGTAAAAAAACATTCCATAAATATGTTTTTTTCCCTTAAGGTCTCACCACACAAATTCATTCGCGCATATCATTATAAAGTTTAAGAATAAGAAAGTTAGTCTCTTTTTAAAAAATACGGCTCTTTGCAGCAGCCTCGGTGGCAAATATTACAGATATATCATTTTGCTACCAATTTAAATCGATTCTGTGATGATTTGGTGTAGCAAAAGCATCGAAATGAGGAAAGATAGATCCAACAGGAAGTCCTTGCGCTGGCTGTAACAAGGCTCTTCTAAAAAACAAGGTCAATTATTTTTCAGGTCGATCAGAGGAGAGTGGGGCAAGAGGTTATTATGGGCTCAAATAAAAAAAATTATGTCAGTTTAACATGCCTTTTTTATTGTTTAGATTGAAAGAGAACAGACTGATGGTTAAAATGATATATAGTTTTATTTATATTTCTCCACTTAAAGAGTGCTGGGAGGCCTGAGTGTATGGGTCATATTACATGTAAGTCTATGGGACGGGTATTTGGTGTGGTGAGACGTTAAGGCCATAGTTCCAGAAAACACATTTTCGCGCCTGTGGGATGTTTTACTGCCACTAGACCATTTATTTTGCTCATTTATTATCACCAGGCGGCCAATTCAACGAAAAAATATAATATAGACATGTTTTCTAGCGAATTTAATGAAACTAATCTGATAATGTTCAATTATGGGCCATATACCAAGCATTCTCCCATATAGCACTGAAATAGTTGTAAGTTCAACTTGGTTCTTCCACTTCCCCGCATTGATTTTTTTGTCCCTTGGTATTTATACCTCTTTTGTTTGTGTGTATAATGTTCGTACATCACTATTCTGAAGAAATAAAATCATTCATTGCCTAATTTCAAGACGATTCCCTGAAAAAATAGACAATTCCATACAGATGCTTTATGAAAACGGAAAACTATGTTGTAATATAGAAAAACAGGTCATTTCTCGAGATCTAGTAAAAAACAGGGGAATTTCATTCTGCCTTTGTGCGCCTTCTGCTTATCGGAATTGGACAAGGTTTTCTTTTTCGATTTCAGAATAGAATGTGTTTTTTAGATCACTTGTAAAAAAACATTCCATAAATATGTTTTTTTCCCTTAAGGTCTCACCACACAAATTCATTCGCGCATATCATTATAAAGTTTAAGAATAAGAAAGTTAGTCTCTTTTTAAAAAATACGGCTCTTTGCAGCAGCCTCGGTGGCAAATATTACAGATATATCATTTTGCTACCAATTTAAATCGATTCTGTGATGATTTGGTGTAGCAAAAGCATCGAAATGAGGAAAGATAGATCCAACAGGAAGTCCTTGCGCTGGCTGTAACAAGGCTCTTCTAAAAAACAAGGTCAATTATTTTTCAGGTCGATCAGAGGAGAGTGGGGCAAGAGGTTATTATGGGCTCAAATAAAAAAAATTATGTCAGTTTAACATGCCTTTTTTATTGTTTAGATTGAAAGAGAACAGACTGATGGTTAAAATGATATATAGTTTTATTTATATTTCTCCACTTAAAGAGTGCTGGGAGGCCTGAGTGTATGGGTCATATTACATGTAAGTCTATGGGACGGGTATTTGGTGTGGTGAGACGTTAAGGCCATAGTTCCAGAAAACACATTTTCGCGCCTGTGGGATGTTTTACTGCCACTAGACCATTTATTTTGCTCATTTATTATCACCAGGCGGCCAATTCAACGAAAAAATATAATATAGACATGTTTTCTAGCGAATTTAATGAAACTAATCTGATAATGTTCAATTATGGGCCATATACCAAGCATTCTCCCATATAGCACTGAAATAGTTGTAAGTTCAACTTGGTTCTTCCACTTCCCCGCATTGATTTTTTTGTCCCTTGGTATTTATACCTCTTTTGTTTGTGTGTATAATGTTCGTACATCACTATTCTGAAGAAATAAAATCATTCATTGCCTAATTTCAAGACGATTCCCTGAAAAAATAGACAATTCCATACAGATGCTTTATGAAAACGGAAAACTATGTTGTAATATAGAAAAACAGGTCATTTCTCGAGATCTAGTAAAAAACAGGGGAATTTCATTCTGCCTTTGTGCGCCTTCTGCTTATCGGAATTGGACAAGGTTTTCTTTTTCGATTTCAGAATAGAATGTGTTTTTTAGATCACTTGTAAAAAAACATTCCATAAATATGTTTTTTTCCCTTAAGGTCTCACCACACAAATTCATTCGCGCATATCATTATAAAGTTTAAGAATAAGAAAGTTAGTCTCTTTTTAAAAAATACGGCTCTTTGCAGCAGCCTCGGTGGCAAATATTACAGATATATCATTTTGCTACCAATTTAAATCGATTCTGTGATGATTTGGTGTAGCAAAAGCATCGAAATGAGGAAAGATAGATCCAACAGGAAGTCCTTGCGCTGGCTGTAACAAGGCTCTTCTAAAAAACAAGGTCAATTATTTTTCAGGTCGATCAGAGGAGAGTGGGGCAAGAGGTTATTATGGGCTCAAATAAAAAAAATTATGTCAGTTTAACATGCCTTTTTTATTGTTTAGATTGAAAGAGAACAGACTGATGGTTAAAATGATATATAGTTTTATTTATATTTCTCCACTTAAAGAGTGCTGGGAGGCCTGAGTGTATGGGTCATATTACATGTAAGTCTATGGGACGGGTATTTGGTGTGGTGAGACGTTAAGGCCATAGTTCCAGAAAACACATTTTCGCGCCTGTGGGATGTTTTACTGCCACTAGACCATTTATTTTGCTCATTTATTATCACCAGGCGGCCAATTCAACGAAAAAATATAATATAGACATGTTTTCTAGCGAATTTAATGAAACTAATCTGATAATGTTCAATTATGGGCCATATACCAAGCATTCTCCCATATAGCACTGAAATAGTTGTAAGTTCAACTTGGTTCTTCCACTTCCCCGCATTGATTTTTTTGTCCCTTGGTATTTATACCTCTTTTGTTTGTGTGTATAATGTTCGTACATCACTATTCTGAAGAAATAAAATCATTCATTGCCTAATTTCAAGACGATTCCCTGAAAAAATAGACAATTCCATACAGATGCTTTATGAAAACGGAAAACTATGTTGTAATATAGAAAAACAGGTCATTTCTCGAGATCTAGTAAAAAACAGGGGAATTTCATTCTGCCTTTGTGCGCCTTCTGCTTATCGGAATTGGACAAGGTTTTCTTTTTCGATTTCAGAATAGAATGTGTTTTTTAGATCACTTGTAAAAAAACATTCCATAAATATGTTTTTTTCCCTTAAGGTCTCACCACACAAATTCATTCGCGCATATCATTATAAAGTTTAAGAATAAGAAAGTTAGTCTCTTTTTAAAAAATACGGCTCTTTGCAGCAGCCTCGGTGGCAAATATTACAGATATATCATTTTGCTACCAATTTAAATCGATTCTGTGATGATTTGGTGTAGCAAAAGCATCGAAATGAGGAAAGATAGATCCAACAGGAAGTCCTTGCGCTGGCTGTAACAAGGCTCTTCTAAAAAACAAGGTCAATTATTTTTCAGGTCGATCAGAGGAGAGTGGGGCAAGAGGTTATTATGGGCTCAAATAAAAAAAATTATGTCAGTTTAACATGCCTTTTTTATTGTTTAGATTGAAAGAGAACAGACTGATGGTTAAAATGATATATAGTTTTATTTATATTTCTCCACTTAAAGAGTGCTGGGAGGCCTGAGTGTATGGGTCATATTACATGTAAGTCTATGGGACGGGTATTTGGTGTGGTGAGACGTTAAGGCCATAGTTCCAGAAAACACATTTTCGCGCCTGTGGGATGTTTTACTGCCACTAGACCATTTATTTTGCTCATTTATTATCACCAGGCGGCCAATTCAACGAAAAAATATAATATAGACATGTTTTCTAGCGAATTTAATGAAACTAATCTGATAATGTTCAATTATGGGCCATATACCAAGCATTCTCCCATATAGCACTGAAATAGTTGTAAGTTCAACTTGGTTCTTCCACTTCCCCGCATTGATTTTTTTGTCCCTTGGTATTTATACCTCTTTTGTTTGTGTGTATAATGTTCGTACATCACTATTCTGAAGAAATAAAATCATTCATTGCCTAATTTCAAGACGATTCCCTGAAAAAATAGACAATTCCATACAGATGCTTTATGAAAACGGAAAACTATGTTGTAATATAGAAAAACAGGTCATTTCTCGAGATCTAGTAAAAAACAGGGGAATTTCATTCTGCCTTTGTGCGCCTTCTGCTTATCGGAATTGGACAAGGTTTTCTTTTTCGATTTCAGAATAGAATGTGTTTTTTAGATCACTTGTAAAAAAACATTCCATAAATATGTTTTTTTCCCTTAAGGTCTCACCACACAAATTCATTCGCGCATATCATTATAAAGTTTAAGAATAAGAAAGTTAGTCTCTTTTTAAAAAATACGGCTCTTTGCAGCAGCCTCGGTGGCAAATATTACAGATATATCATTTTGCTACCAATTTAAATCGATTCTGTGATGATTTGGTGTAGCAAAAGCATCGAAATGAGGAAAGATAGATCCAACAGGAAGTCCTTGCGCTGGCTGTAACAAGGCTCTTCTAAAAAACAAGGTCAATTATTTTTCAGGTCGATCAGAGGAGAGTGGGGCAAGAGGTTATTATGGGCTCAAATAAAAAAAATTATGTCAGTTTAACATGCCTTTTTTATTGTTTAGATTGAAAGAGAACAGACTGATGGTTAAAATGATATATAGTTTTATTTATATTTCTCCACTTAAAGAGTGCTGGGAGGCCTGAGTGTATGGGTCATATTACATGTAAGTCTATGGGACGGGTATTTGGTGTGGTGAGACGTTAAGGCCATAGTTCCAGAAAACACATTTTCGCGCCTGTGGGATGTTTTACTGCCACTAGACCATTTATTTTGCTCATTTATTATCACCAGGCGGCCAATTCAACGAAAAAATATAATATAGACATGTTTTCTAGCGAATTTAATGAAACTAATCTGATAATGTTCAATTATGGGCCATATACCAAGCATTCTCCCATATAGCACTGAAATAGTTGTAAGTTCAACTTGGTTCTTCCACTTCCCCGCATTGATTTTTTTGTCCCTTGGTATTTATACCTCTTTTGTTTGTGTGTATAATGTTCGTACATCACTATTCTGAAGAAATAAAATCATTCATTGCCTAATTTCAAGACGATTCCCTGAAAAAATAGACAATTCCATACAGATGCTTTATGAAAACGGAAAACTATGTTGTAATATAGAAAAACAGGTCATTTCTCGAGATCTAGTAAAAAACAGGGGAATTTCATTCTGCCTTTGTGCGCCTTCTGCTTATCGGAATTGGACAAGGTTTTCTTTTTCGATTTCAGAATAGAATGTGTTTTTTAGATCACTTGTAAAAAAACATTCCATAAATATGTTTTTTTCCCTTAAGGTCTCACCACACAAATTCATTCGCGCATATCATTATAAAGTTTAAGAATAAGAAAGTTAGTCTCTTTTTAAAAAATACGGCTCTTTGCAGCAGCCTCGGTGGCAAATATTACAGATATATCATTTTGCTACCAATTTAAATCGATTCTGTGATGATTTGGTGTAGCAAAAGCATCGAAATGAGGAAAGATAGATCCAACAGGAAGTCCTTGCGCTGGCTGTAACAAGGCTCTTCTAAAAAACAAGGTCAATTATTTTTCAGGTCGATCAGAGGAGAGTGGGGCAAGAGGTTATTATGGGCTCAAATAAAAAAAATTATGTCAGTTTAACATGCCTTTTTTATTGTTTAGATTGAAAGAGAACAGACTGATGGTTAAAATGATATATAGTTTTATTTATATTTCTCCACTTAAAGAGTGCTGGGAGGCCTGAGTGTATGGGTCATATTACATGTAAGTCTATGGGACGGGTATTTGGTGTGGTGAGACGTTAAGGCCATAGTTCCAGAAAACACATTTTCGCGCCTGTGGGATGTTTTACTGCCACTAGACCATTTATTTTGCTCATTTATTATCACCAGGCGGCCAATTCAACGAAAAAATATAATATAGACATGTTTTCTAGCGAATTTAATGAAACTAATCTGATAATGTTCAATTATGGGCCATATACCAAGCATTCTCCCATATAGCACTGAAATAGTTGTAAGTTCAACTTGGTTCTTCCACTTCCCCGCATTGATTTTTTTGTCCCTTGGTATTTATACCTCTTTTGTTTGTGTGTATAATGTTCGTACATCACTATTCTGAAGAAATAAAATCATTCATTGCCTAATTTCAAGACGATTCCCTGAAAAAATAGACAATTCCATACAGATGCTTTATGAAAACGGAAAACTATGTTGTAATATAGAAAAACAGGTCATTTCTCGAGATCTAGTAAAAAACAGGGGAATTTCATTCTGCCTTTGTGCGCCTTCTGCTTATCGGAATTGGACAAGGTTTTCTTTTTCGATTTCAGAATAGAATGTGTTTTTTAGATCACTTGTAAAAAAACATTCCATAAATATGTTTTTTTCCCTTAAGGTCTCACCACACAAATTCATTCGCGCATATCATTATAAAGTTTAAGAATAAGAAAGTTAGTCTCTTTTTAAAAAATACGGCTCTTTGCAGCAGCCTCGGTGGCAAATATTACAGATATATCATTTTGCTACCAATTTAAATCGATTCTGTGATGATTTGGTGTAGCAAAAGCATCGAAATGAGGAAAGATAGATCCAACAGGAAGTCCTTGCGCTGGCTGTAACAAGGCTCTTCTAAAAAACAAGGTCAATTATTTTTCAGGTCGATCAGAGGAGAGTGGGGCAAGAGGTTATTATGGGCTCAAATAAAAAAAATTATGTCAGTTTAACATGCCTTTTTTATTGTTTAGATTGAAAGAGAACAGACTGATGGTTAAAATGATATATAGTTTTATTTATATTTCTCCACTTAAAGAGTGCTGGGAGGCCTGAGTGTATGGGTCATATTACATGTAAGTCTATGGGACGGGTATTTGGTGTGGTGAGGCGTTAAGGCCATAGTTCCAGAAAACACATTTTCGCGCCTGTGGGATGTTTTACTGCCACTAGACCATTTATTTTGCTCATTTATTATCACCAGGCGGCCAATTCAACGAAAAAATATAATATAGACATGTTTTCTAGCGAATTTAATGAAACTAATCTGATAATGTTCAATTATGGGCCATATACCAAGCATTCTCCCATATAGCACTGAAATAGTTGTAAGTTCAACTTGGTTCTTCCACTTCCCCGCATTGATTTTTTTGTCCCTTGGTATTTATACCTCTTTTGTTTGTGTGTATAATGTTCGTACATCACTATTCTGAAGAAATAAAATCATTCATTGCCTAATTTCAAGACGATTCCCTGAAAAAATAGACAATTCCATACAGATGCTTTATGAAAACGGAAAACTATGTTGTAATATAGAAAAACAGGTCATTTCTCGAGATCTAGTAAAAAACAGGGGAATTTCATTCTGCCTTTGTGCGCCTTCTGCTTATCGGAATTGGACAAGGTTTTCTTTTTCGATTTCAGAATAGAATGTGTTTTTTAGATCACTTGTAAAAAAACATTCCATAAATATGTTTTTTTCCCTTAAGGTCTCACCACACAAATTCATTCGCGCATATCATTATAAAGTTTAAGAATAAGAAAGTTAGTCTCTTTTTAAAAAATACGGCTCTTTGCAGCAGCCTCGGTGGCAAATATTACAGATATATCATTTTGCTACCAATTTAAATCGATTCTGTGATGATTTGGTGTAGCAAAAGCATCGAAATGAGGAAAGATAGATCCAACAGGAAGTCCTTGCGCTGGCTGTAACAAGGCTCTTCTAAAAAACAAGGTCAATTATTTTTCAGGTCGATCAGAGGAGAGTGGGGCAAGAGGTTATTATGGGCTCAAATAAAAAAAATTATGTCAGTTTAACATGCCTTTTTTATTGTTTAGATTGAAAGAGAACAGACTGATGGTTAAAATGATATATAGTTTTATTTATATTTCTCCACTTAAAGAGTGCTGGGAGGCCTGAGTGTATGGGTCATATTACATGTAAGTCTATGGGACGGGTATTTGGTGTGGTGAGACGTTAAGGCCATAGTTCCAGAAAACACATTTTCGCGCCTGTGGGATGTTTTACTGCCACTAGACCATTTATTTTGCTCATTTATTATCACCAGGCGGCCAATTCAACGAAAAAATATAATATAGACATGTTTTCTAGCGAATTTAATGAAACTAATCTGATAATGTTCAATTATGGGCCATATACCAAGCATTCTCCCATATAGCACTGAAATAGTTGTAAGTTCAACTTGGTTCTTCCACTTCCCCGCATTGATTTTTTTGTCCCTTGGTATTTATACCTCTTTTGTTTGTGTGTATAATGTTCGTACATCACTATTCTGAAGAAATAAAATCATTCATTGCCTAATTTCAAGACGATTCCCTGAAAAAATAGACAATTCCATACAGATGCTTTATGAAAACGGAAAACTATGTTGTAATATAGAAAAACAGGTCATTTCTCGAGATCTAGTAAAAAACAGGGGAATTTCATTCTGCCTTTGTGCGCCTTCTGCTTATCGGAATTGGACAAGGTTTTCTTTTTCGATTTCAGAATAGAATGTGTTTTTTAGATCACTTGTAAAAAAACATTCCATAAATATGTTTTTTTCCCTTAAGGCCATAGTTCCAGAAAACACATTTTCGCGCCTGTGGGATGTTTTACTGCCACTAGACCATTTATTTTGCTCATTTATTATCACCAGGCGGCCAATTCAACGAAAAAATATAATATAGACATGTTTTCTAGCGAATTTAATGAAACTAATCTGATAATGTTCAATTATGGGCCATATACCAAGCATTCTCCCATATAGCACTGAAATAGTTGTAAGTTCAACTTGGTTCTTCCACTTCCCCGCATTGATTTTTTTGTCCCTTGGTATTTATACCTCTTTTGTTTGTGTGTATAATGTTCGTACATCACTATTCTGAAGAAATAAAATCATTCATTGCCTAATTTCAAGACGATTCCCTGAAAAAATAGACAATTCCATACAGATGCTTTATGAAAACGGAAAACTATGTTGTAATATAGAAAAACAGGTCATTTCTCGAGATCTAGTAAAAAACAGGGGAATTTCATTCTGCCTTTGTGCGCCTTCTGCTTATCGGAATTGGACAAGGTTTTCTTTTTCGATTTCAGAATAGAATGTGTTTTTTAGATCACTTGTAAAAAAACATTCCATAAATATGTTTTTTTCCCTTAAGGCCATAGTTCCAGAAAACACATTTTCGCGCCTGTGGGATGTTTTACTGCCACTAGACCATTTATTTTGCTCATTTATTATCACCAGGCGGCCAATTCAACGAAAAAATATAATATAGACATGTTTTCTAGCGAATTTAATGAAACTAATCTGATAATGTTCAATTATGGGCCATATACCAAGCATTCTCCCATATAGCACTGAAATAGTTGTAAGTTCAACTTGGTTCTTCCACTTCCCCGCATTGATTTTTTTGTCCCTTGGTATTTATACCTCTTTTGTTTGTGTGTATAATGTTCGTACATCACTATTCTGAAGAAATAAAATCATTCATTGCCTAATTTCAAGACGATTCCCTGAAAAAATAGACAATTCCATACAGATGCTTTATGAAAACGGAAAACTATGTTGTAATATAGAAAAACAGGTCATTTCTCGAGATCTAGTAAAAAACAGGGGAATTTCATTCTGCCTTTGTGCGCCTTCTGCTTATCGGAATTGGACAAGGTTTTCTTTTTCGATTTCAGAATAGAATGTGTTTTTTAGATCACTTGTAAAAAAACATTCCATAAATATGTTTTTTTCCCTTAAGGTCTCACCACACAAATTCATTCGCGCATATCATTATAAAGTTTAAGAATAAGAAAGTTAGTCTCTTTTTAAAAAATACGGCTCTTTGCAGCAGCCTCGGTGGCAAATATTACAGATATATCATTTTGCTACCAATTTAAATCGATTCTGTGATGATTTGGTGTAGCAAAAGCATCGAAATGAGGAAAGATAGATCCAACAGGAAGTCCTTGCGCTGGCTGTAACAAGGCTCTTCTAAAAAACAAGGTCAATTATTTTTCAGGTCGATCAGAGGAGAGTGGGGCAAGAGGTTATTATGGGCTCAAATAAAAAAAATTATGTCAGTTTAACATGCCTTTTTTATTGTTTAGATTGAAAGAGAACAGACTGATGGTTAAAATGATATATAGTTTTATTTATATTTCTCCACTTAAAGAGTGCTGGGAGGCCTGAGTGTATGGGTCATATTACATGTAAGTCTATGGGACGGGTATTTGGTGTGGTGAGACGTTAAGGCCATAGTTCCAGAAAACACATTTTCGCGCCTGTGGGATGTTTTACTGCCACTAGACCATTTATTTTGCTCATTTATTATCACCAGGCGGCCAATTCAACGAAAAAATATAATATAGACATGTTTTCTAGCGAATTTAATGAAACTAATCTGATAATGTTCAATTATGGGCCATATACCAAGCATTCTCCCATATAGCACTGAAATAGTTGTAAGTTCAACTTGGTTCTTCCACTTCCCCGCATTGATTTTTTTGTCCCTTGGTATTTATACCTCTTTTGTTTGTGTGTATAATGTTCGTACATCACTATTCTGAAGAAATAAAATCATTCATTGCCTAATTTCAAGACGATTCCCTGAAAAAATAGACAATTCCATACAGATGCTTTATGAAAACGGAAAACTATGTTGTAATATAGAAAAACAGGTCATTTCTCGAGATCTAGTAAAAAACAGGGGAATTTCATTCTGCCTTTGTGCGCCTGCTGCTTATCGGAATTGGACAAGGTTTTCTTTTTCGATTTCAGAATAGAATGTGTTTTTTAGATCACTTGTAAAAAAACATTCCATAAATATGTTTTTTTCCCTTAAGGTCTCACCACACAAATTCATTCGCGCATATCATTATAAAGTTTAAGAATAAGAAAGTTAGTCTCTTTTTAAAAAATACGGCTCTTTGCAGCAGCCTCGGTGGCAAATATTACAGATATATCATTTTGCTACCAATTTAAATCGATTCTGTGATGATTTGGTGTAGCAAAAGCATCGAAATGAGGAAAGATAGATCCAACAGGAAGTCCTTGCGCTGGCTGTAACAAGGCTCTTCTAAAAAACAAGGTCAATTATTTTTCAGGTCGATCAGAGGAGAGTGGGGCAAGAGGTTATTATGGGCTCAAATAAAAAAAATTATGTCAGTTTAACATGCCTTTTTTATTGTTTAGATTGAAAGAGAACAGACTGATGGTTAAAATGATATATAGTTTTATTTATATTTCTCCACTTAAAGAGTGCTGGGAGGCCTGAGTGTATGGGTCATATTACATGTAAGTCTATGGGACGGGTATTTGGTGTGGTGAGACGTTAAGGCCATAGTTCCAGAAAACACATTTTCGCGCCTGTGGGATGTTTTACTGCCACTAGACCATTTATTTTGCTCATTTATTATCACCAGGCGGCCAATTCAACGAAAAAATATAATATAGACATGTTTTCTAGCGAATTTAATGAAACTAATCTGATAATGTTCAATTATGGGCCATATACCAAGCATTCTCCCATATAGCACTGAAATAGTTGTAAGTTCAACTTGGTTCTTCCACTTCCCCGCATTGATTTTTTTGTCCCTTGGTATTTATACCTCTTTTGTTTGTGTGTATAATGTTCGTACATCACTATTCTGAAGAAATAAAATCATTCATTGCCTAATTTCAAGACGATTCCCTGAAAAAATAGACAATTCCATACAGATGCTTTATGAAAACGGAAAACTATGTTGTAATATAGAAAAACAGGTCATTTCTCGAGATCTAGTAAAAAACAGGGGAATTTCATTCTGCCTTTGTGCGCCTTCTGCTTATCGGAATTGGACAAGGTTTTCTTTTTCGATTTCAGAATAGAATGTGTTTTTTAGATCACTTGTAAAAAAACATTCCATAAATATGTTTTTTTCCCTTAAGGTCTCACCACACAAATTCATTCGCGCATATCATTATAAAGTTTAAGAATAAGAAAGTTAGTCTCTTTTTAAAAAATACGGCTCTTTGCAGCAGCCTCGGTGGCAAATATTACAGATATATCATTTTGCTACCAATTTAAATCGATTCTGTGATGATTTGGTGTAGCAAAAGCATCGAAATGAGGAAAGATAGATCCAACAGGAAGTCCTTGCGCTGGCTGTAACAAGGCTCTTCTAAAAAACAAGGTCAATTATTTTTCAGGTCGATCAGAGGAGAGTGGGGCAAGAGGTTATTATGGGCTCAAATAAAAAATATTATGTCAGTTTAACATGCCTTTTTTATTGTTTAGATTGAAAGAGAACAGACTGATGGTTAAAATGATATATAGTTTTATTTATATTTCTCCACTTAAAGAGTGCTGGGAGGCCTGAGTGTATGGGTCATATTACATGTAAGTCTATGGGACGGGTATTTGGTGTGGTGAGACGACAAACCGTGTAATTGGTTATTTCCGGTTTAAAGCTGTCATCAGTCATGACAGTAAACAAGTCCTACGGTATATGGTTATTTTTTAATAACTTGTCACTATATTTAAATTATCGAGACAACTGGCAGTCATTATATATGTAATATGATATGATCGTGCTAAATATACAAAATTAACACGCTGTCAACCGAGGTTTACTTTGAATTTTAGCACCAAGCGACGGCGTGTGCCGTGCAATCTGCCTGGCCATGCCCCTGGCTTTTAGCCTGTTGTCGTGTTGAGCGGCTGGGCAGCCACTGTGAGTGTGACCTGGTGACTGCCGCTTCTCACTCGCTCACTTTTCTCACTGTCTCTGACAGTCACTGCATGTAGGCCCTACTCAGGCTACTGTCACTGTCAGCCACTTCTGTAGGCGCCCACACTTTATACGCCAGCATTCTGAGCATGTCTCAATGTCAATGATTGTGACTTGTCGGTGTCTCTCGGTCAGTCAATCTTCTCCTAGTAGGCCTACAGACGTCTTAAGTAGACATTTCCGAGAAGTTGTACAAGCCTAAGCCCTAATCACTAACTGTGAATACTATTTAAAGGTGTAGTCAACTGTCAAAATTCGCAGGACAAGGGTCCCCCAGAAGGCAATAGTGCCCGTGAGTAAGCCAAGGCCCTATTCCATAATAATACTAAATATGCGTTTCATACCCAAAGCCTCATTAAGAGCAAGTTCTCAAATCACAGCAAGTTCATATATACTTGAGCGACATCTATGAGTAAATAATTCAAAGCCCTTGTCTTTTGCCCCTACTTGGTCGCCTACTTGCAAACAAACTGACTGTATTACTGCGGGGTTTGGAAACTGCTTGACCCCCAATTTTGTATTGTCACCCAGTAAACACAAAACATTTGTATGACTTTATGCAATGTTGGACCAACGTCGAAGACGTTGGGCCGACATTGCATAGATGTCATACAAATGTCTTGCGTTTGCTGGGCAGGAGGACTTTCTCTCAAACATTGTACATTTATCCAATGTTGGTTCAATGTTGGGCCAGCGTCGCAGACGTTGGCCTAACATTAAAACAGCATCGGATCAATGTCTCGTTTGAGTAGTATCTTGTAATCAGTTCAGTGGCTATATTAATGCCGTCAATCTGTACTCAATAGGCTACTGTTGGCCTACACTTGACCGTCCCAGGCATGCGCGTTTTGAAGCTGAATGATTCTTTAAGGGTATTGCAAAGATAAAAAAAAGCCAAACATCCAAAACAAATTTGGAAGTGGGTGGGTGGGCCCAGGGCCATTTTAGATAGAAAATTGGAAAACCCCAAAAAAATAAAATCTTTGATTATTGGTTTAAAAAAAAAAATGGATGGGGGGTGGGGTGAGCTCTATCCAAATTTTAGGATGTCTGGAATTTTTTTAAGTTTGCAAGGCCCCTAAGGTCTAGATCTAAATATCATTAAAAAGCTGACAGGTCCATGACCATGTGGGGGGGCCTACCACTGCAGTGTCACCGGACAAATGCTGGATCAATGTTGGGTTAGGGTCATCATGGTCATAGTCTCCTTGAAATGCAAACCTTGTCAGGTTCATTCAATTTTAACTTTTATTGTTTTCACTTTAAATTTATTTATAGACTATCAATAACAGGGCAAGCTTAGATTGTTTGACAACCATGACTAAAACTAAGTGGTGGGCTATAGTCCCATGGTGATGCCGAGCGAAAAAAAAATAAAAATTTATTGTATGGAATATTTCAGTAGTTAAGCCTGAACCTATTTGACATTTTTTGTTGCAAATATATTGAGTTAATTAAATGGTTTTATAAAGGGATGTAATAATGTCAATTTACTAGGCCTATAATACATGTCAAATAAACTGATTCCACATAATTTTACACAATTTTCAGGCTTTTGGCTGATAAGAAACATATTTTCACAAAAGTGGTCACTCTAGGCCTATCATAACATGGGACACAATATAACTCATTTGAAATTTAAATGAACAACTTAATTCAGACTACTGCTATTTTAGGCCTATGATGTGAAAAAGAAATGCTCACAATTTATAAGTGCAGTGGTAAAAATTGGCAGTGGACCACTTCAGTTGAAGACACTGTATACAGGTATACAAGCTTATTACATTATAAAATATATAAAAACAACAACAACATTGTGAAAGTGATCCAGAAAAGGATCAAACAGCCTACCGGTATATATTTCACTGCCAAAGCAAACCAAATCGAAGGCGAAAATACGCCTTCACGTTTGAAATGATAAAAAAGTGTTTTTCATAATTTACGTGCTCGCGTTGGAATGTTTCAGGCTTTATATAAACTGTATTTTTTCCGACCACATATGTGTCCTAAATTTGAAAAACAAAATGTGAGTACCAAGGCAAGTGATAGAAATACAGGTAAATTATGCGCATTTTAATCATAATTATCATAAAAATACAATACACGAAACAAAATCAATATAATAACAAAACTTTTATTATGTTCATTGACAGAGAGACTCAATATGATACTAAATGTCAGTGTGATAAAAATAAAAAGTATAATAAAAAAAATATAAACTGTATATGAATATATATACCATTTATACATTAGCCAAAAACAGCTTTTATGTAGATCTAGGCCTATAATAAAATAAATCATAAAATGTGGGACATGAATATTCTATGAAATATTTTTAAAACATTATGAGAGCTTAAAATCTATGTCACTACATGTACCACTATATTTGTATATCTGGACAATTTATTTAGTTAATATGCTCTCTGTTATACCCATTTTTTCAAAATTTACTTGATACTAATCTTGACAATTAACTATTAAAACATAGCAGATAATCACAGGGTTTTTTTAAATTCTAAAGCTAGTCATTTTATTAAACTAAAGGTTTTACCAAAATTTGTGAAACACATATAAACACAAAATCTTAGAAAACCAACCAAGGAATAAACTGCCATATTAAAATGGAACCGCGAAGCTTTCCAAAATGGTTGAAATGATATATTTCAATTTTGCCTAGACATAATATATTCTAATATCAAGTACCAGTAGTTTTTAACCTCTCATATTAAACCTGATAATATACATTATGGTTTTTGCAGTGACAATTTGAGTCTAGCCATGTAGGCCTATATAATTTTCTTGTTTAATATACAGACAGACAGACAGATATTTTATTGACAGAAATAAAAGTCATTACAGACTTATTTGTCATAGTAATAAGAGAGATATATGTACATGTATATATACAAGACACTGCTAATATATCTCTAACCATTCAGACATTTATTACATTTTATTTTTTAACCAATGTACAAAGACACTGATCAGACAGATGGTTGTGGCTTTCACATTAATTTGTTCTACTGAATATCAATGTTTGTATTTTAAAATGATGTAAAGAGCAGACTGTAATATCAGCAGCACAGGGTAGTGGAAGATGACCAGTCAAACTTCCAGAGCAAGTGGTGTAATACTGTTGTAACTGAGTAGTTCCTGAAACAAAAAAAAACACATTAGTGGGACATTTTAGACATCCAACAAGCTTACTGTTGTCATTAAATATGTGGATAGTTCAAAATACAGATACAGTATAGTCAACAATCTGTCTGGGTCCAAACCAGATGTCAGATATTTTTTTTTATCATTTTTTTTTATTTCATATGTCAGATATGATTTTGACATCTGCTTAGGAAATAAATCAAATAGGATCTAGATTATCTTTACATCTAGCATCAGCATCACCAGAACTATGAGGAATTAAAAGTAGGCCTATTCTTGGGGTATTCACAGCTATAATTATATATTTCTATTTCAAAATAGGCCTACAGTGCATGGCAAATAAAAAAAAAATCATAATACACCATGGTCTATACTATAAATCCCACTAATTTGGGCATCCGAAATATTTGTGCGAAATTTGTCTCTGGATATTTTACTTTTAGCATAAGGCCTATATATATCCGGTGGTCCTACACTACGGGGGTAGGGGTCTAGAGTATTTTTAACCCTTTAAGCCCTCACGATGCATTAAAGCATCATTTTACATTCCTGAAAACAGACCTAATTCTCCTACGACTAGGGGTTTTAGAATGGAAATTTCCATGAAACTAGTTTACTAATACACAGAAATTTTCTTCAATTTCCCACCCACTTCAAGTCATCTACATCCACTACAAGTCGAGAATTGCGACAGCAATTCGCGGCTTGTAGTGGATGAAGATGACAATGGTAAATTCAGGTCTGAAAGAGTAAAATAAATATTTTGAGACTGAATTTTCATGAAATAAATAATTGTGTGAAGGACATGCGCTAAATAAATATTTGATGGCTCTCAAAAAAAATTTGCCTGATCGCTTCGCTCCACATCATTAAAATTTATCACGCTTAAATTTGTAAAGCCTTCTTTACCCCTGCATCAATACTAATCGGTTAAAGCCTAGTTTGAGATCCAACTTTGTAGACAAAAAAATAAATGATAAATTAAGTGAAATAAATATCAGTCAGTCAATTCTCAAGCAATTGTCACACAATTTTGTAATCATTATTAGTCTATCTAGTCTTTTGGCAACTTTGAAACTTTGAAACTTTGAAATTATATCCAGCAGCACCTCCTATTTGGAGTATCAGGCTGGAGGGGGGAAAGGGCTGGTGGATTTAGTCAACCTGTCGACTCTTGAACGCTGCCACAGTTTTTGATTCTATGGCAGCTGCCGGAAGAGAATTCCAATCAGGGATAGTTCGATGCCAAAAAGAATTTTGTCCCAATGTGGTGTTAGCTCTAAGATGTTTATAGGCCTGATTGTGCCCACCACGTGTTCTTCTGTCCGCTGGGATGCCCGCAGAAGGCATGGGAATTCAGGCGCGCATCCAGTGTTTAAAGGAAGGGGGATTTTCGCGGCATCTGGGGGCCCTCTCACATTTTTTTTTAATTTGCATCTAAATAAAAAAAAAAATCGAATTTTTTTAGATAAATGCCAAATGACTAGAAAATAGGGTTTACAAAAATTCATGAAAATTGCTTGAGAATTGACTGACTGCAGTCCGAAAAGCTAACTTTCATTTTGGACTAGGCCTATGGCTATGCCCTATCCTTCACAGGCTCCACTGTCACCGTCGGACAGACTTCTAGACTACACAGTCACAAACACAGTGCAGTAGCTGTCAAAGCTCTGAAGCTGTCAACTCACAATATCGCGGCGCTGGCTCTGCGCTACGTCAGCCGGTGAGTTTGATATTCAACTACAGTGCAGGGGCGGATCCAGGATTTTAATAGGCATAGGTAGGAGGCTAGGTTATGTAGGTAAGACCCCCGGTCCCAGCGAGGCGGACACGGTTTGAGTTAAGGCGGTGCCTGTAGCCGTGACCGGCCTACTGACATGACTGACTGACCGTCGACGGCGTCGTGGGCGGCGATGTACGGGAGTGTGTACAAACATGGCTAATTCGAGGCAATATTGCTAATATTGGAAACATAATTAATTAAAATTATAATATGGTAAATAAAATAATATTATACATCAAATTACATACCTCAAATATATCAGAAAGATGAATTTCAGGGCTAAAACATGCAGCATCCATGATGAAAATACAACGTATTGTCAGTGTAAGCAGTGAAACCGGAAGTAGCCAACCACCCACTGGCGCTGTCTGCTTGGACGGGAGATCGATGTACAGAAATCCTACGGAAACGGTCAAAGCTAGCATTCCATTGATATAGTTCTTTGACGACATATCGTCACTCCCCTCCCGTTCTGTGCCCACATATTTGTGTACTTTCTGTACACAGCTCTTCTGTTATTTAAATGAAGACATTTTAATCTCTAAAATTGTGTGATAATATAACATGACTTTTCTGCTATATTAGCAGTTATTTTCGTTCCAAAAATAAATATTGCCGAGATATTGTCATAACTGTCAAACCTAGAGAAACATTATATTTTTATTTAGAGGCTAAAGTGGTGATCTTATCACTTGTTTTATATGATGATACACTTGCCAAAGCATAGTTCCAACTCCCGTTAAAAGGGGACAGCACTGCACAATGTATTGTATGGTGAAATCGCTAAGTCGACCATCTTATTGTACAGGGTCTCTGGTATTATGTAGCCACAGTAAACAGTACAATTCTCTACTCGCTACAGCGCAAGCCCAGAAAACACAATACATTGAACCAATGTGGGCTTAATGCTGGCCCATTGTCTGGGATGCGGGCGAACAATAAACCAGCACTCAACGCCGCGTGCATATCCTAATATGGTGGCAGTTGACAGCAACGGTGGATTAATGCTGGCCCACTGTTTTTGACGCCGAATCATCATTAAATCAACATTGTTTCACATCTTCTTTACTGGTGTTCTACTGGCAACCCCTCAAACCCCAAATATTGCGCCAACTCTGGGGTTATGTCAGTTCACCATCAGTGACGGTTCCAACATTAATTCGACTTGGGTTCAATGTCTTGTGTTTGATATGTAAGGGGCCTGTATCATCCATGCAACAAAGACAAAACATTTGTTTAACATTTGTACAATGTCGGCCCAGCATCTTCGGCGTTGGACCAACATTGTTCAAATGTTATACACATGGTCACTGTTTACTGGATATATAATTATGTAGCAGACAAATTGCCGCGCCCGGAATACCACGTGGTTGACTAACCTGATCAGCTGCTCTGATGCTCCAATAAGAAGGGGCCCGCACATATATTATGATAATCATTCCTAATTCATCTAATATTGACACAAATACCCGCTCGACTCATGGCCACAGTACATTCAGAACACTGATATTAGTGGTATACCACTACGATTCCTCAGATTGCTTGTGGAAAAGTGAGACTACACAACTGTGCCCATCAGTGAAAAGGAGAGATAATTCTCTGCAATTACACGTTTCAATACCTAAAATCGGCCCGAACACCTCTAAAGTACAGTACTTCTAATACATGCAATCAATTAAAAAATCAATAAATATTTAGTTGGATATTCTGGGTTATGCATTCTTGCTAGAAGGTTTACGGTTTTTGTAAACAAAAACTGGAGATGTCTCCTCTCCCGCAGCCTGAAGGTTGATAGCTAATATATCCCAGCAAACACGGGTCATTCACCCAAAGCCGTTTTAATGTTGGGCTTTTTAGATATGATCGTGGTATGGTAGGATGTGCATGGAATCAGTAGGTTCTGGCTATGCATGGTTCTAATCAGATATAAGCTCTCACTCTCAAATAATATAAAGTTACCAAATCAGTTGTGTCTTAATAGTAGGTGCTAAGGCGATGTAGTGTTCGGGTTGTGATAAAAGCACCAACTTTCACACACAGGTAAATTTTGATGTCCTGAATCAGATTAAAAGAACACCCCAATCGATTTTGACCCATAAAATACCATAATTTGCATATTTAAGAATGCCCGCGAAAATAAACTGAATCAGGTTTGTTTACACTAAATCACGATTTTGTCTCTACAGTTTGTGATTTATTTTGCTTTTATGTTTTCTATAATTGTGTCTTAGCATCTTTGGATATATTTCTTCTGCTTATTTAATACGAGAACCTCCCGAATTAGCATAACGGAATCATCATATTCAAATGTTTCATTAAAAGTTATAATTCTCCTAATAACACATTATAACACCTTATTTCACTGTACACATTACTTAATTGAAGGGGTTAGAACAAAAAAGTCATTTTTCCTTTTTTTCAGATGTTTGATTTTGGGGTACCATAGAACAAAAATGGTTAACTTAGCATTAACTGTGTCCAGAACAAAATGGCCGCTTTGTCATCAAAATTGATTATTTTCATGATATGTTGTGGTAGACACATGGCACACTGTTTTTTTTGTCCTATGGTACCCCATAGTCAAATTTTTGAAAAACTGACTTAGCCTTGGTTTTGTTCTGACCACTTCAATTATAGATAAAAAAATGTAATTAATAAAATATCCGCCAATTCGGGTAACGAAAACGAAATTCAAAATGGCCGTCAACATTATCATATTCACAGATTTTATTTAAGCTATAATCTTCAGCTTATTGTACTGCATACACTACCTAATTTGAAGCAATATATTTTGTAACTAAACAAACATCCGCGATATGTTCGTTATGCTTATGTAAAGCGTTCTGCATTTTCTGACATAAACACATAATGGCACATTTTTTTTAAATACGATGCCCGCACAAAAAGCTCGTGAACTGTGTGTAGAGATGCATTTAAATTTATAATTAGAGTTGTTTTAAATAAACTTTAACGATATGATTAACACAAATGTATTGAAATAAACTAGGTTGATACTTTTTTACTTGAAATTGTTGGTGTAAATAACATTTTGCACCATTATCAGTTTTATTAGTCAACATCCTAAAATTGATTTATGCACAAGTGGACCAGCCTACACCTTTGTTTTCCAAATCATGTCGAGTGTTGGTTTAGCTCAATATTTTCCTCATTCGCTTCCTTAAATCTACAGAAGACAATTAATTTTAACTGCATTTATTTCGAAATGAACTTTTTGGGGTTGGTCCAGTTGTGCATAAAGGTGTCTGAATAACATATCATATATAGTGTAGTAGTTAAGCTCCCATAATGAAACCATTGTGCATTTTATGATTAAAGCATGACACTTCCACCATTATTAGTACATATCCTAGGGTTTATTTTAAGATGTGGAGGTAAGTAGGATTTGACCCCTGGTGACCTTTAGAGGTCATTGACCTTGAAAGGTCAAAATATCCAATTGTGAGGCCAAAAAGTGGTGAAAAATGTGTCTTACAATATCTTTAAAATGTTTTTGTATTCCAGAAGTGTACTGAATACTTTAAGAGACTGCTGTTAATCATAAACATAACACCAAGGTCATGGCAAGGTTACTTTAGGGTCATTTGAAGGTCAAAATAGCAACAGCTAGTGAAAATATCCACTTTTAATAAATTTAAACAATACTAGTGGTGCAGTCATCTATTACAAAGGATTGGTTTTGATACAGTCTTGTTGAGATATATTTTCCACGCACATTTTAGGAGATTGAGAGCAGTATTTAACTTGGGAGGGGAAATACACCCTTAGTATTCCCCTTACTACACCCCTGCCTGAATGTTTAATTGGACGAGCAAAATTACAGTGTGCAGCAGCTGTTAAACATCAGTTCGGGCTCCCATGGCAATCTATTGATGCATAATTGGGCTATGAAGTCTGACATAGGTTGGGATTATGTTTTACTGGAGTACCGTCAAAAAACAACATTAAGGTCATATCAAGGTCATTTCAAGGTCAAACTGTCAAAAAATTATAAAAAATAATTATTTTTACTTTCATACCGGATACCAGAATTAATACTCGGGTCATTAAGTAGTGTAGTGGTTAAGCTTCCATAATGAAACTATTGTGCATTTTATGATTAAGCATGAAACTTCCACCATTATTAGCACATATCCTGAGAGTTATTTTTAATTGTGAAGGTGTATTCGACCCCTGGTGACCTCTAGGGGTTCTCGACATCGAAAGGTCAAAATTCTCATTCGCGAAGCTGAAAGTGTTGAAAATTGTTTATTACCATATTTATAAACTATTTTTGTATTCCAGAAATATGTCAAATGCTCAAAGAGACTACTATTAATGATAAGAATAACATCAAAGTCATAGCAAAGTTACATCAAGGTCATTTCAAGGTCAAAATAGAAAAAAATTGTGAAAATATCAACTTTTTAGCAAATTCAACACGGTTAGTGGTGCAAATAACTATTACAAGGACTGATTTTGAGACATTATTGGTCAGACATATTTTCCACACACATTGTCAAGACATTGAGGGAAGTGACAACCCTGGGAGGGGTATCACACCCTTATTCCCCTTATTACACTCATTTTTCAGTGTTTGATTGAACGAGTAAACTTGCAGCGTGCAGCAGTGTGAAACATTAGCTCGGGCTCCCATGGCAAAATATCGATACATAATTGGCTTATGAAGAATCACATGGCTTGGAATTATGTTTTACTAGGGTACCGTCTGAAAACAACGTACATGTCATATCTAGATCACTTGAAGGTCAAACTGGCAGAAATCCTAAAAATGTATACTTTTACTTACTTACAACCCTGTTGAAATTCAGCATTTATTTGCAGAATATGTATCAGATAGATAATTTGGTGATAGTGATAACACACAGTCATTATTTGTCCCAATATATTATATGAAAACACACACCCTTGAAATGATCTTAACTTAACCTTGGACGCCTAATTTCAGGAAGCCCTCATTGTATGTCAACTGTAGCCGTCTTGTACCCTGATTGGTGTATATAAGAGTGAGAGGCAATGTTAATCAGTATTTTAACAAATATACAGCGATATGATGTTATTCACAGTGTTATAATCTGATACCACTATTTTTCGTGGTATTGTGACTAGGGTTATACCACAAATTTAAACCAATATGTATATATTTCGCTTATAAAGGCCCCATTCAATTACATTGGAGGGGGGTGAATTGGAAATTTTTTTTACTTCACTTTCTATCTGCAGAAGTTTATATATTTCACTTCCTTATATACTTTTCTGTCTACAAATTTTAATCGCAAAATAAGCTTTACAAATTTAAAGGTCATTTATTGATGCCATATAAATGAGGCTTGGATATTTTTTAGGACTATTAAATGATGTTGCTCGTAAGCTGAAATAATTATTTATTTCAATTTTAAATATTTATTTACAACATCAGACAATTATTGATTTCACAGAAATTTAATTTGGAAATATATATTTCAAAAATATCCCGCCCCCCTTTTAATTGAAGGTGCTCCCCTTATGTAGGATACAAGTGAAAAAGTAGATTATTACTGATCATTGTCTTGTAATGAATAGATGTGTCATCAAGTAATTCTAATTTCGGTGATTTCTTGGCAGCAATTCTGATTATTTTTTCAATTTTCAAGGATGAGAACTCTACATCCGACCAGATATCAATATAGGCATGGATAATTTAGAGAGAGGAAACTATATCAACGGTCTACTATCCCGTTATAACGGTCTAGTATTTCGTTATGACGGTCTAGTATCACGTTATCACGGTATACTATTCCGTTATAACGGTCTAGTATTTCATTTTAACTGTCTACTATTCCGCTATAACGGTATCGTATCTCGTTATAACGGTCTACTATTTCGTCATAATGGTCTACTAATCTGCTATAACTGTCTTCTATCCCGTTAGAACGGTCCAGTATTTCGTTATAACGGTCTACTATCCCGTTGTAGCGGTCTAGTATTTCGTTATGACGGGCAAGTTTCCCATTATAACGGTATACTATTCTGTTATCACGGCCTACTTATCCGTAATAACGGTCTACTAATCCGTTATAACGGTCTACTGATCCGTTAAAACGGTCTAGTATTCCGTTATAACAATCTCGTATTTCGTTATAACGGTCTGGTATTTCGTTATAACGGTCTGGTGGCTCGGTATGGAAGTCTACTAATCCGTTATAGCAGTCTACTAATGCGTTATAACTGTGTAGTATTTTGTTATAAAGGTCTACTCATCCGCTATAACTGATTAATATACCGTTTTACCGAAATAGTAGACCGGTAAAAATTCTCAAGGATAAGAGCACCACATCCGCCCAGATAAAAGCACATACATGGGTAATTCAAAGAGAAAAAACTATATCAGCCAAAACAAAGATAACTACAGAAGTGCGATTATTTTCTAATCACTTATAACGGTGTAGTATTTCATTAAAATTGTCTACCATTTTTTAATAACGTCTACTATCCCGTTATAGCGGTCTAGTATTTTGTGATAATGGTCTTGTAGGTCTAGTATTTAGTTATGACGGTGTACTAATCCGTTATAACTTTTTACCGTACGGCTAAAAGACAGTCTAGTATTATGTTATAGCGGTCTACTATTTCGTTATAACGGTGTAATACAAAATAGTAGATCGTTATAACGAAATATAAGACCATTATCAAAGGATAGTAGACCGTTATAACGGATTAGTAGACCGTTATAACGGATTAGTAGACAGCTATAACGGCTTAGTAGACCGTTGTAACGGATTAGTGGACCGTTATACCAGATTAGTAGACCGTTATGGCGGAATACTAGACCGATATAACGAAATAGTATACCGTTGTAACGAAATACTAGCCAGTTATAAGATAATAATAGACCGCTATAGCGCAATAATGAACCGTTATAGCAGAATAGTAGACCGTTATAACGGATTAGTAGACCGCTATAGCGAAATACTATGCCGTTATAACGAAATATTAGACTGTTATAACGGGATAGTAGGATAGCTATGGTAACAGGCCTTGCTAAGTTACTCGCTAAAGCCCAATATGCGTATTGCAACGTAATATACAGATACAGATACAGAAACGAATTAGTAGACCTTTTTAACGGATGAGTAGACCGTTATACCGAAATAATGTACCGTTATTACGAAATACTAGACCATTATAACTGAATAGTAGATTGTTATAACGGATTAGTATGGCGTTATAACGAAATACTAGACTTTTATAACAAAAAAATCATGCTAGACCGTTATAGCGGAACAGTAGCTCGTTATTACGAATTAGTAAACCGCTATAACGAAATATTATACTGTTATTATGGAATACGAGGCCGTTATAACAGAATAGATGTGCTAAGTAGTTAATATTATATATCCTATTTGATGGTTGTGAAAGGTTTAGTCTAGGTCTGGTGCAGCTGTTGTCGGAAAGTCACGGAAAAGCGCCTAATAAAAAACTATGCAGTTTATTCAGTATGAATTTGTGAAAAAATAATGTAGTGGTATGTTTCAAAAATCACCGGCACATCTCCATATCTCCATTTGATTGTAAAATTTGCCAAATTTCTTACAAAAAGTTTTTGTGGCTACAATAAATTTTGAAATTGATTTGTGGCGGCCATTTTAAATTTCAGTCAAATCTTGATGAAATTGCCTGTACATCTCCATAGTTATCGTGGGGAATGTGGTATTTAGGCCTATTGGTTATACTATTGGTTAGATTTGGATAATTTCTGATTAAGGTTTTGAGTTTTTCCGCCCACAATAAATTTGAAATTGAACTCTGGGAGATATTTTGCATTTTGATAGCCTGTTTAAAAAATCACTTGCACATCCCCATGTTGTTGAGAATGTGATTTAAAATTTCAAACAAACAATAACGACTAGCTTTATAGTTATTGTACTGCCTGATGCCTCACGCTTGATAGATCCCGGCGCGACTAAAACCCCCCTTCCCCTACGGACATGGGATAAAAACCTGCTCGACACTTCTATTAGGATATTACTGGCCACGCTAAGAATATAATTATATACAATTCAACGTTCTAATCGACCAGTTATAATCAATATAAATGGCCGTCATTTCCTCTAAATTTATGTGGTCCCCTAGCAACTTCCAGCTCCCTGGGACATTAGACTGGAGAGACGAGATAAAGGTGATGGCATTAACGATATACTTATGGCTCATATGACTCACACTATGCATCTATCTACAGTAGGCCTATAGATAATAATCAGATGTGGTCCCGAATTAGAAGACACTGTTTTATTGATCGAACTTATTGAAGGAGACATGATTGCTACATGAAGGCTAGTAAATGTATACCTAGTAGGCTTGACTCCAATTAACTTAATGGGAATCACGATAATAAAATTCTGATCTGTTTTTAAATTATCAGATATGGCCCACCTGCATAAAGTTAGGTTGATGTACATAGATGTGATTCTAGAAAATTTGTATAGATGCCACCAGAAAAAGCAAAAGAAATTGGAACAGCTCTGAAGAATATATGTGATCATGGTAACAGTTTTTTGCCAGTTTTTTGCCTTGAAATGACCTTGACATGACCTTCAAATTGTTTTCGGATGGTACTCCAGTAAAAGACAACCCCACCCCATGTCAAACTTCATAACTTCATGCTATGGGAGTACAAGCAAATGTTTTACAATGCTGCATAATTGTAATTTGGCCCGTTCAACCAAATATTGAGGACGGAGCATAATAAGTGGAATACCTACTATACCTGGAGATAGCCTCCTTCCCAAGGTTGATATTGCCCTTTATATCCTAAAATGTGTGTGGAAAATACATAGGACGAAGAATAGGTTAAAACCAGTCCTCTGTAAAAAAATGACTGCACAACAACAGCTTGGAAATTGATAAAAAGTGGACATTTTAACTATTTTCTGCCAGTTTGACCTTTAAATGACCTTGGTGTGACCTTGACATGACCTCGGTGTTATGTTTATTAATTTAAAACAGACTCTTCGAGTATTTGACACACTTTGGGGACACAGAAACAAATAATAGATATTATAATATACAATTTTCACTACTTTTTGGCTTTGTCAGTGAATATTTTGAATTTTCGAGGTCAATGACCTCTAGAGGTCATCAGAGGTCAAATCCAGTTTACCTCCACATCTTAAAATTACCCTTTGGATATGCTCTACAAGTGGTAGAAATTTCATGCTTTAATCATAAAATGCACAATAGGTTACCTTATCTGCTAAACTAATAGGAGATAACACGCAGCAATGTGTATATCACAGCCTCGTAGCAGGCATGTCTTCGTGAACATAACATACCTTCATACACTCGTACAAAGATTGTTCTGACAGGAAAAGCACGTAGAAAACCCTTATGCATGATGTACACGTGTATATTTTCCCTATACGCTTCTTCCGATAGACATGCAGTGTCTCTATGTACATCTCAGTAGTTTCTAACAAACTATGGAGGCTGGTGAGAATGCAAAAGGCGTGGACAGATACGCGTCAATGAGTTTTAAAAATGCCACAAGAGCAAAAAGTAGTTCTGTTGTGTTATCTTGTGTGCTGACAGTGTTGTAACTACAAATCCCCATCGGAGAAAACTACTTTTACAACACCATAAACAGGATGTATTATGCACCAGTCTATGTGAAAATGTAAACACATTACAGTAATGTCGCTATGAAGATACTTGTGAATCATGCTTCACATCTCTGACATGATGATGAGCTCAAGAAGAAAATATGATTACTAAATACAGATGCTCGTATACGACTCCTATGTATATCTTTATCAACATGCATATATTTACAGTTCTTATGAATAACATTTAGAAACTGTTATCTGAAATAGCCTACAATGGCTACATATCAGGATAGACACATCTGGCGAAAGACATTGAATGCTTATCATAAACGTCTTAATCCACATGACTGGATTGGTGAAAAACAGGAGATAAACGGGTGCATGTGCTGGATGACTAATTGTCAGGGTACTTCAAATGTAAACAGATTTAACTTATAATAGGTCTATATACATGTGCTGATCTTTTATATACGAAGGTGATCGTGCACCTCAGTTGGGATTATGTCACCACAGAATCGTCTTATATAGCTGGCTATTTAAACAAAGCTATCTGGAATTTGCGCAATTTATGTAAGGCAATATTTTGCCCAACACAGATTTGTGGCAAAATATTGTATATGTTTTTGTTGAAAAAAAAATCTCAAGATCCAATCACAATATTTTTATTCCACTTTGGTCATGGAGTCCATTTTGAAACCATGTAGATTAGGATAACTTGTACGGGTTTGGTTGCGTTGTATCTTCAATTGAGAAAATCATTTGAATCTGATGTTTGCAGCCATTTAGAATTCCGTTATTCAAATTTGGACGGTTTTGGGCTTCTTTAATAATCATAAATATATTCAAATATACTGAGATACAGTTACACGAATCATAGATGTAAATAAAATCACAAAATACGGAAAACAAATCGAAATTTAAGGTCTCACCACACAAATTCATACGCGCATATCATTAAAAAGTGAGAGAATCACGATCTTTTTTTAAAATGTGGCGATTTACAGCAGGCTTGTGTTTAAAATTACATTTGTATCATTTTGATACCAATTCATTTAGATTGCTTGACCATTTCTTGCTTCAAAAACATCGAAATCGGGAGAGATAGATATAAAATGTAGTCCCTACGCTGGTAGTAACAAGGCATATGCTGCATTCGGTAGTCCCCGTGGATTGGCTATTCTCAGAGAGTAAACTAGGACTTGACATTTCCATGCGAAAAAAGAAAAAAAGCCAGACGTTTAAGCACCTTTTTTATTTTTTATATTGATAGAGTATGTCCTGATGATTAAAAACATATGTAGGTTTATACATATATTTTCACTTAAAGAATGCTGAGAGGACCAAGCGTACGGGTCATAATACATGTGGGCAATTCCACGGTTTCGGACGTACACTTCAGACAGTTCTGTGCTATATTTAGTCATAAATTTATCAATATATATAATAGTAAAAGTGAAGTTTCAGTACAGTCTTATCTTGTTTACAAGTATCACTATTGAAAATTTGGTTATTTTTTGAAGTTTGGACGAACAATTAGTAAAATATGTCAGTTTCGGACGTAGAGAATGGTCATTTTGCAAACATGCATGATGTCTCATAAAATTGCTGTGATGTGTGGCGTGAAATGGAAATATTTTCTGTATATTTTGGAGAAAAGACGTATGTGTGAAGGGTCTTTCACAAATTTTAATTTTTTAGTGTTTTTTCCATGGTGAAAAAATAATTTGAAGTTTGGTTTCGGACATACATTTTTGGGTTTCGGACGCACGCGTCTGAATTCTATACTTAAATGTAGCAGTTATGGTATCACTTTGTATCTAGATTTAATTTTGAGCTCACCACATGCATGATAAAGCTATTAAAAAGTACTCTGGTGATTTATAGATTGCTATGAAATGCATAAACCTTTTGGAAAGCTCTGCTTGTATGGTTTCGGACGTACACCTAATTTGATAGTGATAATGACACCCATGTGAAGAAAATTATTAATAATGTAAATAAATGTATGACTATCACTTCTCATAATGATGACTCACTGCAATAGAAATTTGATACATAAAATGTGCTAGAAGTTTCAACAGTTCAAAAGACATTTTGTAAAGTGTTTGTCTGAATTCCATGTATAAAATATACAATATTGTGTATGTATCTTGACATAACTAGAAACTGAGATATATTCTATAGCATTTCACAATTATATTTCTAAAATTTGAATAAGGCAAGACCTAAATTAAATTCTTTTTCATACATGATGACCCATATTCATGTAACAAAATCTTCACAGGGAAAACCTGTAATATGTATACCGGGTATCTGAAACTGCATTCGTCTAGAAACTAGTATTTATCAATACAGATAACTTTGAAACTTTACTAATAGAACAACCTCCTGAACTAAGCTTTAGATCATTATGTCTATTTCTTTCTCAGACCGTGGATTAATGAAAAGATGCTAAAGCTTGTACTTTTTAGATTCGGATGTACATCACCAGCATAATGTATTTATGTATTATGTATTTATAAACTTAATTAAATAACAATTCAAGGGAAATAATAATAAAAAAAATGTTGATAGCATATTAAAGCAAGTAAAATAATGAACATAAGCCTGTTGTACGACACCAAAAATATTATATTGTTGAAATATAGGTGTTCCTATTTCAGTTGTAAGGGTTCCTTTTTGTGGTTCCGGACGTACATTATCTTGTACGTCTGAAACTTTGTACGTCTGAAACCGTTATTTCTGAGAAAGCAGCCCCAGCGAGAAACCGCTTTTACGAATTTGTTAAAGTATTATTACAAAATATAACTACTTAACTGCATACAAATCCCAAAGCTAGGTAATTTCAAGGTTTAAGTGGCACAGAATTTTGGATTTTTAATTTTTACCATTTTTTCAATAAGTTTTCTTCTTTAATTTCATGTCAGTTCAATGAGCCATGCCGACGTGAAAAATGTAAAAAAAAAAAAATGTTTTGAGTTTAACTAAATTTGATCAAATACCTGCCATATGCAGTGGTTACCTATGTGATTTTATGAGATTTTTTTTTTGTAAAAGTTTCATATCATTGGTGGAATTGCCCATGTAAGTCTATGGGAGGGGTGTTATGTGTGGCGAAGCGTTAAAGTAAACAAAAAACATTTTAGTTTTACTTTGTGGCCATTTTGAAATATGCAAATTCGGACATTTTACGGATCAAAATCGCTTAGGTTGTTCCTCTTATGTGATTTAGGAGATAAAATGCACCCGTGTGTGAAATTTCGTGCTTTTATCACAATCCGAACACTTTGGTGGATTTTTGGACCTTAGCACCTCTACTATAAAGTGTCATGGGAGCTAACATTCTGTGTAGTATTTGATCTAGCACTAATGGAGCAGGAACAGGCATCCATATTAAAGAAACATATATATGATAAGCCTTATCATATATAAAGTGATGAAATCATATGGTGGCTGTGAAGATATTTATGCCTCTAATGACTATTTTCTCCTCCAGACATTGCAGAATAATTTTCAATAAAATAGAGTATCTATTAGTTTGGTGTTTATGTAATCAAAGTTGATCGTCTATTAGTCTGTATAAAAAACATGTATCATACATCACAAAACAGTTCCATGTATACTGTGATGTTATCTCGGATGACTATATTACAGACAAAGTACAAAACCAGGGAAGAGGGCAATACAGCTTTAGTTTGCAGAAATATAATCAATTCAATGTTGGAATGTTTATCGCCATTCGCCACTTTTAGTCTTTAGTAAAGACCAATGTCAAGTTCATTCAGCCATTCACGGAAAACTGATGGAAGTGTGAATAATGCCGATTTAGATGCTGAGACCTTAAATGTAACAACGACAAACAAACTATTTCACCCAATGACAATTGTTAGCTGTGTAAACCTAGAGCTGGTAACACTTATTGTAACATCTACCATTCAATGTGTTGCTAACCGTCTCAAAGGCTTCCACAACGCCATCATGACAGCACATCAATTCTAAAAAGAAAGCATTTAAATTAGTTCATGAACATCCAGAACTAGAACATAGGCCTATTGGATAATTTTAATGTGTGATCTTCGCCCATAAACTCTGCCAACACATCTGGGTATTATTTTCGGTCGTCTTTTATGTATGTTTAGCAATAAATACAGTTCTGACTACATAACAATCAACACCTTTCAGCTTGTGTTTGGAGCTTGATGGATGGACAACTGCAATCAGTCTTCAAGTAAACACTGCCACCTGAATAATTATCAATCCAATCAAAGATCTCGCTAGAGCAATTTTGAAGCTGCATCAAGATGTGATATATATTGATGAGGGTGACTATTCCAGCATTATGCAAGATGGCGGCATTCATGCAATTTAGATATATATACACATCAAACCTATATGCCAAAAATTACAGTGTTTAAAGCAACAAATGACATTTGTGTACAATTTTCTCATATATTTTTCATTCTAATAAACTACATGTAATATGGAAGTTTATTGCTGTTGTGCACATTTTTTTTATTAAAAGAAAACGATATTTAGGCACAAAAAACAACATTCCACGACATTTAGAAAAACACTTATGGTACTTTCCGTATAATTGGATTCCCCCCCCCCCGTAACTATAATATGTAATATACAGCTAGAGCATATTTCTGGTCCCTAATAGATTTGTTGGTATTAAAAAACATATATTTAGGCACCAAAACTTTCTACCGCATTTATAGAAACAGTTATGGTGCTTTCTGTTTTTCGGTGGCCATCTTGGATTTTGCCCTCTAGCGGGAAACGCACAAGGATGATCACAGGGGCATTTTTGTATGTTTTCCAGATAGGGCTGAGGAACTAATATTCAACATTTCTTATCTCCCCTATTTTTTCCGATCTTTGTCAAATGTATAAGGTATGTAAACGATGTCACACATTTAGGCCAGAACTCAACATTAAACCATTCATCCATAAACATCGAAGCTCATTCTATTTCAATGACAATAATATGTTGAAATAAACATAAATTAATGTTGCTAATAACACTGTTTAACAGAAGAAGCGTTTTATTCACCTTAACCCACACCCATATATTATCCATTGATAGGTCATATTGCCTGACCTCCCGATTGTTTAATCATGTTAATATGACAACACCGTTTAGACAGTGCGTGTATTATCATCAACAAAAATAGCATGTCTCTTCCTGGTAAGACAGATTGAATTTTTAACATGTATCATATTTCATAAAATATAACTACTCTATATAATATTAATGCAATGCTCTAGGCTCTGACAAACACGAGTTTCCTGCACCTGTCTTTAAAACTAGCCAGGTATTAAAAACATATTATAATGTTACACAGCCCCTATAATAATAGTGAAGCCTACCAGCAGTTTGTAAAGAAATGGTATAAAGAGATTTTGCTGGAGTCGAGTCCTACTGTTTATTCTCATTTGAGCATGCAAATCCGCAAATGATTGTTATAAATACATATGATACTCGTCAGCTCAATTATTTAACAAAATTGTCAAAAATGACGAATCGGCTGTAAATTCGAACCAGTTCACTGTTGTATAGTAACCGCGTATTCCTATTGATATGGAAATATTTGTCAAAATGGGAGATCGATAAATCTTTATCATCATTAGTTGTGTCGTCCTCTCTGAGGGAAGGAAACTTTCAAGTCTTCGTCATTTTAAAATGAGAAATGGACTATGTAGACTTTTGTTTTCTACCAAGCAAATGCTAACATGTCATACCTAGTTCTTGCAGCAAATTATTGATGAATTTTCAAACGGAAATCTCATAATTTACGTGCATTAATAAACATTATACGAGTTCGATGCTGACAGAAGCACTATTTTCAACAAAATGCGACAGTATTTAGCTTACTATTAAATTGAGAAGTTACTGTCTTTTGGGTTTACACGACCGAATAGTGGAGCTGAATAGCCCCTATTGTGAGTGCATGCGGGCGTGAATAAATAGGCCTAGTATGTTGAGATTGCTGCTTCCAAGTTACCGACCTTCTGAAGAAAACCAATGAGCATGATGACCCTATCCCATTCAGCTGTGCTTTAACGTGCAAGTGGTTTGTCACCCGCATTGAACATTCATGATGCGGGCCTGCCAACGTAGGGGTATATGCAGGAACAAATAATACACCCCTATGTAATTAAAAATAATACGACATACGAAGTAAATTCAACATATCATCTTACAGACGGACTTACCTGACGGTCTATAGAGCAGCATATCTTCATTATAGATCTTCTTTACTTACAAAACAAATTATGTGCTCAACCAAAAGACGACACGAATTTATTGTGTCGGATGTGAACGTACAATAAAATTAACACACCCCCCGGTACAAACGTTATAATCACGAAAATGACCGACATAATCCTGGGCAAATCGATATGTTAGTGGTTATTTACCGATTTGTCGATCAACTGTGTCCATGTTTTTATGACCTGATTCCTTGATCAGAGTGACGGAATTTAGCATCTGCTGAACAATTGATAACTTATTGGTGGGTTAAGGTGAGTAAAACGCTTCTTACTGTTAAAAAGTGTTAATACCAGCATTAATATAATGTTTATTTCAACATATTATTATTGTGGTGGAAATATAATAAGCTCGGATGTTTATGGATAAATGGTCTAATGTTGAGTTCTGGCCTAAATGTGTGACATCGTTTACATACCTTAAGCATGTTAAGGTGATCCAACAATACAGGTCATGCGAGTGGCGCCACCTGTGGTTCAAACAACAATGTTCGTATCTGGTAACACACGTTCCATGGCTACACGTCTATATGGTAATGACCCGATTCACCAGGGGGCGCTTAGTTTGGTCAGTGGATGTGATTATGCTCGGGTGTATTTATTTACCTGAATATATCGTTTTACGTGAATCTACCCACTATATCTGATTCATATGTCAGATTATAACCATATGCGAGCTGCTACTTCACCCCTTTTGACCCTAAACGCACCGTTTCCGTGATATGGCTTTTTGAAATTTTCTAAAACCGCTGATATATTTTAAATATATGATATATGATTTGTAGGTCCAAGTATGGTATTCTTCCCCGACCAATGACAAAGTGGCTCAGCCAGTCACATGATAAGATCAGCCAATCACCGCGGACATTCAGTTGCTATTTAAATTAGAAGTGGAATACAATACTTGGGCCGATTTATTTTATTTTTGACCCCATCGTGACCTCTATTGATCGGATCCCTTAAATTCAACAGCTGTGTAGATCAATACTTGCAAAACTCAATGAAGTTTATAATTTAACAAAGCCGGTTGTATTTGAAAAATAATGAAAACAATAGCTTAGACGTAGTTATGCATCACATGTAGTAAAATGGCTGAGAGCAAAGGACAATGTGCGCTTAAGCTTTAAAACGCGGAACGCAGAATACCACGTACCACCATCCTGTGCAATAATACGTTGTTGGTCATTTAACCCTTTTTTTCTGTAAACATGATTTATTTTCAAAGGATTGCAAACAGCAATATTGCCACAAGTTGCTTTCCTACATACAGGCATACATACATACATACATGGTCATATATACACGTGATACATACAGAAAAATATTATTAATAATAGCAAATACAATATCAAACCGCAGAAAAAAATACAGAGTATGATACAGAATATGAGTAAGAATGAGTTAATTAAAGATACAATGAAAAGCAAAAACAAAATTATTACTATGATAATTTAGGTGGAAAAGCGTTTTGAGCTACTTATGTAAGCTTGTAAAAGAGAAAATATATTAAAATTTGTATCTTCAGGAAAATTATCTGAACCGTATAACAAAATATTCAACAATGACTGTTTATTTTGCATTACAGCCGTAGGAAGTAATGCAATCAGACCCTCTATCAGTGCTTGTCTCTTGGCGGCAAATGCTGGGCAGAAAAAAATATAGTGTCTTACATCTTCTCTAGCATAGTTGCAAGAGTCACATGACATATTGCTAATAAATCCATATTGAAAGCGTTGACTGTTTAGAGCGCTCAGCCCCAATCTCAACCTACAGTGATGAACAGACGCACGAGAAATATAAAAACGGTACAAGTTAGGGTGAAACATGTCAACTTTTTTGTTCATATTAACAATGCAACTTTTAAAAATATAAAATGATGTTGCACCACGAATACCAACAGGCAAATTATTCCAGGCTTTAATAGATGAAGGTACGAATGAATTTCGGGTGCTTGAAAGTTTGGCATATATTACTGGTAAACTATTGTTAGTAGAGTTTCTGGTATTATACCTATTTTCAACTGCCGCTGGTAGAAGAGACTGTAGATATGGAGGACTGATCTGGTGTGTCATTTTAAACAGCTGTATAAGTTTGTGGTTTAGTCGCCTCGTTCTGAGAGATTGCCAGCCAAGTTCGGCTAGCAACCTATCAGAGCTAGTGTGGCGATATGCTCCAGTGCACACCAGAGCAGCCCTCCTCTGTACCTGTTCAATTGCTATTGAGTCTCGTACTGTACAATTGTCATAAATAATATCACAATATTCAATAATGGGTAGTACCATACTTTTATAAAGTGAACAAAGGGTACCACGGGGCAATTTTAATCTTACACGATTCAATAGAGCAATTCGCTTTGAAGCTTTACAAATACATTTTTCAATATGCTTGTCCCATTTAAAATTACTAGTAAACACAAGACCAAGGTGAGTATATTGATCAGTTCTTTCTATAGACGTGTTATGCAAATAAATAGGTGGATAATCAGGGTAATTATTCTTTCTAGTGATTATCATGTACCTGGTTTTGTTGGCATTAAAAGTTACTTTCCATAATACACTCCATCTTTCAATTTTTTCCAAATCTCTACAAATTTTACCGTTTGATTCTGCAGAGTCATCAAAACAATCAAGTAAAGATGTGTCGTCTGCAAATAAGTGTACATCACATTCTAGGTTAAGAACAAGATCATTTATATAAACAAGAAAAAACAGTGGGCCGAGAATTGACCCTTGGGGTACACCTGAATTTGTGTATAACCATTGCGAGGAACAACCATCCACTACAACCCGTTGGAATCTGTCACTTAAATAGCTTTCAATCCACTTTAAAGCATTACCCGTGATGCCCATTTGATTAAGTTTAAATAAGAGATCTTTATGCCATACTTTATCGAAGGCCGTGGAAACATCAAGAAAAACAATACATGCATCATGTTTATCATCTAAAGCATTTGCAATTTTCTGGGTGATGAATAAAAGCTGATTCACAGTGGAATCGGAGTGCTTAAATCCAGAATTTTTGTCTGTCAACAAATTATTGTCACCTAAATATTTGTATAGTTTCTTATATACAACCTTCTCCATAACCTTGGATAAATTAGATAACAGTGACACAGGTCTATAGTTAGATACTAAATGACGATTTTCTTTTTTGAAAAGAGGTACAACATTTGCACCTTTCCAAGTAGCTGGAAATATACATTGCGTAAAAGACATATTAAAAAGACGAGATAATGGTTCACATAGGGACTGGGCACACTCTTTTAACACTTTGTTACTGATGAAATCAGCACCCACAGCTTTATTTGAATCTAAAATAGACAGCGCTGAAAAAACTTCTTCTGGAGTGGTACTGAAAAGGTCAAGTCTTGTGTCTGTTATAAAATTAAAAGCCGGTAGCGGATCAGCCACTGAATGCGCTGACATGCTACACTGCTCTGCAAAATAGGTGTTAAAACTCTTAGCCATTTCAGTGCTGTCGTCAATTAGTCTATCGCCACACATAATATTATGGATTCCATTAGACACTTTGTTACCATAAACCATTTTAGTTAATTTCCAATATGATTTCTGCGAAGTATTTGGATTTATTAATTTATCTGATATGTTGGTATAAAATGTATTACTGGCTTTACGAAATGCAGCTTTAGCTTCACGCCGCTTATCGCTAAAATGTGCACAATGTTCAGGCAAACCAGTACGTTTGGCGCGTTTATGAAGACGTTTAGCCTGACGAAAAAATTTACGTACTTCACTGGTCATACCAGGTTTATCGCCCGGTCGAACCGTTACAATCTTTGACGGTATACACAGCTCTGTAAAATAGTGTAACATATCTGTTAAATTATCTGAAAGAACGTCAATATTGTCTGTTATAGAAAAAAAGGTATTCCATTCAATGGATAACAACATATTATTTAAAAGTTCATAGTTTCCTTCGTCAAATAACCACACTTTCCTCTTAATATGATTTCTCTTTGGATATGAAAAATTAAATGAACCATACACAACGCCATGATCGAGGTTGTCTATAGGTGGGAGTACACCAACATCAAAAAAATAGCCAGGCGAGTCTGTAAAAATCAGATCAAGTAAATTGTTATTTCTTGTGGGTGTGTCTATTAACTGATGCATATTAAAAGTGTCCACTAAATTAACAAGTTTTAAACCGAGTTGACTATCTTTGTGGTCGGACAACCAGTGAGTACATCTATCATTAAAATCTCCAAGTAAAATGACAGAGGAGTTTAAACCAGTGGTGGCTACAGACAGAGAATCCTCAAGGGAACTAATAAAATTATCAATTTGAATAGAAGATTGACTAGGACTTCTATAACACACGCCGACTAATATACGCTTATGGTTAGATGTGATCTCAGCCCATAACATCTCAGTATCTGCTGTTTCTAAATCATAACGTCTGACACACGCAAGTGATGAACGGACATATAACGCTACACCACCACCTTGTCTGTTTCTATCTAATCTAAAAACCGAATAATTATTAAATTCCACATCTACATCCGTTCAGGCCCGAACTTATCATTGTCATCTTCATCCGCTACAAGCCGCAAATTGCTGTCGCAATTCTCGAATTGTAGTGGATGAAGATGACTTGAAGAGGGTGAAAAATTGATGAAAATTGCCATGCATTGGCAAAACAGTGGGCAATTTTCTTTTTTAAACCTCTGGTCGTAAGAAAATCAAGTCAGTTTTTAGGGATGTAAAATGATGCTTTTATGCATTGTGAGGGCCTAAAGGGTTAACAAATTCCAACATTCCCCACATGTGGCTCAAAATAAACAGATATATCTTATTTCACATGGGGTTGACAAGTGCAAATGTATTTATCAGTGCCGCATCGCTGCTTTGAATTGACTACATGTATAAGCTTAAATCTAGTTTGGACAATATCCGGCAATGTCAGAGTTATAATATAATATTGTTAAAAAGTTAAAATGATCTTAGCCTATCTGATCATAATATTATTATGTATTGGGAGGGGTGCTTCTCAATGCGCTATGAGAAAATACGGCATTCGTCCATAAATACGGTGTGAGCCTTTGGGCGAACACCTTATGCATTAGACATGTGCTTATATTCCCATATCGCATAAAAATGAACGTGTTTGTGTTGTCTCACACATGTAATTGCAGTTCATAGTACAGCACGAGTGCGACATGGGCTGATACCGATACACCTCTCATAGCGAGAACCACTGCGCAAAGCGTGTGAATAGTTCAGAAATTCTCACCCGAAGTGAACAGTCTAAATGAAACACAACATCTATATGGGGAGAATGTTACTCATGTTTTTAATTTAAAATTTGGCTGCATTATACCAAGGACACACACATTAATTTAAAGGTCTTGTCAACTGTTAAAAAATGCAGGACATGCCCCCCCCCCCCCCCAGAATGCAATGGTACCCGTGGATAGGCACAGGGGCCCATCCTACAAATAATCTTAAAATTAAGATTATCTTAACTTTCTCTTATTTGCAATAAAAAAGTTAGGATCAGCTTTATTTTTCTAATGCAATTAAGAGAAAGTTCTCATTGATCTTAATTTTAGGATGTTTAGTGGGACGGGCCCTATATCATAATAATACTAAAATAAGCATTGAGAGCCAGTTCCCAAATTATAACAAGTTCATATATACTTTAGCGACATCTATGAGTTAATGATTCCACCTAAGCTCACAGCTCTTAGACCTGGGGCCCATCCCACGAACCATAAAATTAAGATCATCTTAACTTTCTATTATTTGCATATTTGCATTAAAAAAGTTAAGATGATCTTAGCCTTTCTAATGCAAATAAGAGAAAGTTAAGATAATCTTAATTTTAAGATGGTTAGTGAGATGGGCCCCTCGATCTTAGCTGGGCTTAAGGTTTGCAAGCTAACTGACTTTATTACTGCGGGGATTGCGAAACAGTTGACACCGCGAATGTGTATTGATAGGACAGCCAATGTACACTCTGCCAATGTTGGGCCAGGGTCTCAGATGTTAGGCTAACATTAAAAGAGCATTGGATCAATGTCTCGTTTGAGTAGTATCTTGTAATCAGTTTAGTTGATCTGATATTAATGTCGTCATCCTGTACTCTATAGACTACTGTAGGCCTACTCGTGACCATCCCACGCATGCCCGTTTCGCAGTTGGATGAATCTTTAATGGTATATCGATTTTATTCAAATGTATCTACCAGTTAGCAAAGCAACAACACTAAAATTAGTAAAAGGAATAAGTTATTCAATATACACGTCACATAACATAATCATCAAAGTGTAATTTAGATACAAAATGTGATAAATTTATAGCCCCATATATATATATTATAATATACAGTGTATTTCAAAAATAAGCATCAACACCAGTATAACTGTACGGTAATCTGAAGACTAGTCGTGAGAGACAGGTTCCTGTCTATTTATAAAAAAAACAACATATTTTACATTTTCCTATCATGTTCTATAAAATAAATATAGTGTATACAAGCAGGTGTAATCTATGGACATTTAAAATCTATACTAATAATATTTGATATGATATAAATAAATAATTCACCAAAAAAGGTACGGATATTCATCAAATTCTATGCAAATTCTGTCATTGTGCGGGATCAGTTCATATTGTATCTATGTTCAGAGTGACATATGGGCCACCCAGTTAATAAAAAAATAAAAAAATAATTTATAAAGCTTTGTATAAAATAATACGGCATGTACATAAGACATGATTTTAAGTTTAATGTAAACTTGATGAGTTATCGTATATTGTTCAGGTGAATTCGCCACTGCGGTTCAATGTAATAAAACAAGAAACCTATCGGACTGTTGTAAAATAAATGTGGTATATTTAGTGATCTCGAGCCATGTAGATACGAAATGTAGAAACAAACATGTAGATACAAAATGTGACAAATATAATATAAAAAAATATCCATTATATATATATTATAATGAAAAGTAATAGCACCGCAATAACTGGTGTATGGTGATTTGAAGACTAGTTGTGGAAGACAGGCTCCTGTCATTTTATAAAAAAACATAACGGGTTTTGTATTTTCCCATCACTTTCTATAAAATAAATATAGCGCATACACGCAGGTGTAATGTATCTCCATTCAATTATATAATAATAATATTTGATATGATCTAATGTTGAAAAATCACCTCAAAAAGGACGTAAATCCATCTAAATCTTTGCAAATTCTATTATGATGATGATTGTACTAGATCAAGTCATAGTGTTTGATATTCAAACGAAAAACTCATCTCATATCGGGTATTTGTTTCGGCAGCAAAATATGCTATGTATATCAAAATTAGAATTGATTAATTAATAACTGGGTAATTTATTTTCTACTCTGTAATCAATCTCGTTCTAAATGGTGAGAATTCGACATCTATTTCTGGCAGCCTCCATATTTAGCGCCTTTGTATATTTGTACCTGGAAAATCACAAAAATTGAACCTGTATGTGTCATAAACTTAACCGTTAAAGGGCCACATATTATAATTTGTTTTAATCTATATGTCCCTGAAAGTGTGTCTCCTGTTGGTAAAAATAACTTACATTAATTTTGTCGAGTTTGAGTCAAAACATATGATAATCTAACAAATGAAAAGCTACTTTTTCGTTCCAACTTTATTATTTGAAGGAAAAAAGCTAAAAACAGCTACAGATACGATTAGCACTTTGCGGGTTAATCATGTTAATTGTATGGAATTGGTTAGCAAGCAGCAAGAGTCATAGTGTCACTCAATAATAAATAATTATTCTAAAAACACGAGATGTAATTAATTAAAGCACACACTGTTTTTAAATCAATTTGATCAATTAAATGACGATACATTTAAACAAATCTTGTTTATGGTACACTTTGATATTCACAATTGCTACATTATAGTCGCATAACTTACATTATCCATCAGACCAAAAAAGGAGTCGTCATTTCTAATGTTTTGTTCACCACGCCCGATACGAAAAGCACAATCACGAGACTCAACACAACCTGAAATATGATAGGAAAACGATGGTAATAAATTGTTGTCTGGTAGTCAATATAATTTATGACGATTTATTTCTTATTTTTTTGAGTCTCATATCTGCATCAGCACACATCACGCTGGTTTGGTGATTTATGCTATCACATCTAGGTATATATGAATTAACACTTTAAAGGTACGGTCAACTGTCAAAATTCGCAGGACAAGGATCCCCCAGAATGCAATAGTGCCCGTGGGTAGGCCAAGACCCTATTCCATAATAATACTATATGCGTTTCATACCCAAAGCCTCATTAACTCATTCAAGACGGCACTTTCAGTACATACATGTTTCTGTGGACGGGACATTTTTGAATATGTACTTTTTATGACGTCATATAACACGAGTTATCTTGGGCTCCGTCTTGTAGCGTCGAAGTAGCTTGCCTGAGATATATCGGGCTCCGTCTGGAATGAGTTAAGAGCAAGTTCTCAAATCACAGCAAGCTTATACTTGACCGACATCTATGAGCTAATAATTCAAAGCCCTTAGCCCTGGCCCCTACTTGGTCGCTGGCTTGCAAACAAACTGACTGTATTACTGCCGGGATGTCTGTCGAAACTGGCTGACTTCAATATGTATTGACACCCAGTAAACACAAACCATTTGTATGATATTATACAATGTTGGACCAACGTCGAAGAAGTTGGGCCGACGTTGTATAAATGTCTTACAAATGTGTTGTGTTTGCTGGGCAGGTGGGCTTTCTCTCAAACATAGTACATTTCTCCAATTTTGGTTCAATGTTGGGCCAGCGTCGCAGACGTTGGCCTATCATTAAAACAGCGTTGGGTGAGTGTCTCGTTGGAGTAGTATCCATAGTCCTATAATCAGGTCATAGCTACTCAGCTGGATGCAATCAACATGTAGGCCTACTGTATATACCGATGGCCTATACACGTGACCTACGCATGCCCATTCTGAAGGTGACTGTGGGTTTAACGGGGGGGGGGCGATTACATTCTCCTTTATATATATATTTTCCACTGACCTGTTTGGTCGGCTGTAGCAGCAGGTAAACATGTCGATGCAGGGCTAGAAGTAAAACAGCTTTCATATTCGCCGTCAGGAGTTAAATACAGGTTTAAATTAGGAGAGTTATACTCTAAGGCAGTGTAGTACCACTTGTCTTTGTTGACCTGCAATAAAACATAAATGATATGTGATTAACATGGTATTTATATATTTTGTTAACAGATGAGTAGCATTATGATATTATGATTATGGAGGTACGTTTTTTTTCAAACCCAGTTTGAAAGCGTTTAAAAGCCCTCATAGAAAAAACTAATTTGGTTTGTTTTCCGTTTAAAGAATCATTCAGCTTCAAAACGCGCATGCCTGGGACGGTCAAGTGTAGGCCAACAGTAGCCTATTGAGTACAGATCGACGGCATTAATATAGCCACTGAACTGATTACAAGATACTACTCAAACGAGACATTGATCCAATGCTGTTTTAATGTTAGGCCAACGTCTGCGACGCTGGCCCAACATTGAACCAACATTAGATAAATGTACAATGTTTGAAAGAAAGTCCTCCTGCCCAGCAAACGCAAGACATTTGTATGACATTTATGCAATGTCGGCCCAACGTCCTCGACGTTGGTCCAACATTGCATAAAGTCATACAAATGTTTTGTGTTTACTGCGTGACAATACAAACTTGGGGGTCAAGCAGTTTCCAAATCCCCCAGTAATACAGTCAGTTTGTTTGCAAGTAGGCGACCAAGTAGGGGCAAAAGACAAGGGCTTTGAATTATTAACTCATAGATGTCGCTCAAGTATATATGAACTTGCTGTGATTTGAGAACTTGCTCTTAATGAGGCTTTGGGTATGAAACGCATATTTAGTATTATTATGGAATAGGGCCTTGGCCTACCCACGGGCACTATTGCCTTCTGGGGGACCCTTGTCCCGCGAATTTTGACAGTTGACTACACCTTTAATAGTTGACCCTCATCTGGTAGGCTTACACATACCTGGACTGTGGTACAGATCTCCACAATATCATTGCCCACAGTTTTCAGTCCAGCACAGATGACGTCACCACGAATCTCAATGAAGAGAGATCTGCCTTTCTCTGCATCACAATAACTTATCAGGCTGGATATTCTGCTCTCTTCACTTCCGTCATACTGTAAAACATGAGGTGTTAACCACATGGGTATTTATATTTTATTTATAGCACAATCGATCTAAACAGGATATTTTCATATGATACAATAAACTTACAAGACTATTTATAAAATCATTTAATTCTCTTACACCTTCATAAATAACTCTAATATTATAAGGGGGAAATTTAGGACATACATTGGTTGACAACATCTTTTTTTTTAATTTATTAAGACATTACTTCACTAAAATCAAAAAAGCACTGGCATTGTAGCAAAAGATGAATACTAATGACATCACAACACATATCTTTCATTTTTTAAAGTTATTGAATTTTTTCTCAGCATAATGTTACTTACCGTGTACATAAACCAGAGAGCCACCGTGAGCTGAGTTTGTCCATCTTCTGAACAAGTGTTTGCGAATGCCTCATTTAAAACAGATGTACTTAGATGATTACCAGTCGTCTTGTGATTTTCATGCCCTTTTTTATGGTCGGATTTTGGACCCCTCTTCCAAGCACAACCATGTTTTTGACATTTTTCGACCCTGTTTAATACATGTATAAACTGTAATGATGTATATGAGAATAACGTCAGTGAAATAAAATATCATATACCATTAACGTTTTTATGATGCTTTACTACTCAAAGCCAAATAATATAGATATATATTAAAATTTTTGTATTACATGACATGGTTTAATAATTTCTAAATATATTTAACATTTTAATTACACGCACATGAGAGTCTGAATATCCATATTTACCTGAATCGTGCCACCCCGCCATAAGTAGAACTAACAGTGACTGGAGGGATACTGTTGACCACTGTTGCACCGTTACAGCTATGGTCATGAATATCTCCATCAAATTCCAATAGCAGCATACATTTACAGGCAGGAACTGTTCAAAGGATATAACAGGGATATTCAAACTAAATTTACAACATAACATTTTTAGTATATTTAAAAACAAAACATCAAACTTTAACACGATGCCGTCATACGCGAAAAACAACAGCAAAAGTAAATGTAATGAGATTTCGCAAGACATGCTCACTGTAATTAATTGTCGTTGTAGAAGATGACATGGAATAATATTGAAAAACCCTAGTCATCACCTTTAGTTTCAGACACGCTACGATGTGAACATTTCTGCTATCATGGTTCAATATATATACACGATCTATATTCCAATCTGTGTTTGTTTTGATTATAATTTTATATATAGACAGATAAAAACGTGTATATGGTTACAATATGTGGAAAAATAATGCGCGATTTTTTTATATATTAATTTGACCCCTGCTGTATTCAGCATGCTATAACGTTCTCATACATGTAGATAGAAATGCACACCTGGGTTTATGATAATCCCAAGATGTTTTCCTAATACAAGCTCCATATATTATTATTGATTTATTACTTCTATAATTGTTTATCTTACCATCATTTTCAGGTGCAATGGCACTAGGACATTTTTCATCTGCTTGTATACAAGGAGTTCCAGATAAAGCAGTGGACGTGTTGAACATAGCACCACATGGACACGGTATGCTGTCAAGCTGAGTAACTTTACCAGATTCCTCAGATCTCACACAGATGTGATAACTACCACAGTTATCAGCGTCCGCCACGAACCCGATACCTCTAGTATCGTAAGTCTGGCATTGTAGGCATGACTGAATTGCAATTACTGCCAAATATTAAAAAAGTGATGTTATAAAACGTGTAGCACTTGATACGTACATATATACATTATCATGATTATCATGGAATAAGTATGTCATCAAATGAGAAATATTATTCCAATGCTATTCCAATGTTTCCGTTGAGGCACTGAGCAGTTATCAAGATGTTTTTAATATACTTCAATCATATCAGAACATAATTTAGCTATGTCTCAATGCCACCATAACTTTCACAATATGTATTTATGTGCTAATAGTCAAAAGAACGAAAGGAAAGAACACATACTACGTCTAATAATTTGAACCACAATTTTATTGAATTATAATGATCTTAAATAGGATTGTGTCTATTTTGTCCACTTTTCTGCCACGTACCCTCTCTTATCCTGTCAATCACATCGCTCACAGAGTCAACCGGAAAGTCAAATGAATCCACAGCGATGTAAAAGTGATTGAAACTGGCATAGATGATCATGTTCGCCTCTGTTACGTCATTTCCAATACCGATAATGATGATTAAAACTCCAGTCTCCTTCAGAACATTGGCCTACAATACAGCGTTCAGTTATCAATCGTAAAATAAACAAATGATGACAATTTCGCAAAAATTCTAAACCACCCATTTGTTGTGAATAAACTTCGAAGTGAGACTTGTAAATGAGACTAGTAAAACAAAATAGGTAACTGTTGTAGTCTGACTCGGTCTGGACAACTTGAATAATGAATACTAATAAACACACATCTTATCTATCATTTGCATACACAAGAATACTTACAGCTGCAGCGCTCTCAGAGAAAGCAGACGGATCTCCATCAGTGATAAATACCACTATTTGAGGGACGTCTGTGCGATTTGTTGGTAATGAGAAAACTTGAGCGGCCGCGTTAAAACCTTCTAAATGATTCGTGCCTCCTCCTGAAATCACATGGATCTGATCAGTTAAATGTTAGGAGGAAATTCTGGTTTCCGATTGACAGCTATGTTATTAGCCTCGGTATTAGTGCAATTGTCCTATAATGATATTAAACTAAATACAAATTATACTGTTGAATAATAAAAACAATCTTTGTCTTTCTACGCGTACAATATAAACGTTTCCATACATGTAGAATCTTCCACTGTATGTACAAACTTTCACCTGTAGGTGCAAGCTTCCACAATTATTATGTAGTCGCGTTTAGCATATACACGTGGAATCCTATTACAGGAAAAGGTGATATAAATATAAATAATTGGTAACTGTAAACTGTAATTACATTTAGTAGCTGGTGAAATGTTAATGGTCATCCACCAATCACTACTTACGGACTCTGATCCAGGACATGATGTCCGCCACCACACTCTCCTTATCCGCGTGTTGTTGTAAGTCAAACTCTATCCTGGCAGAGCTGGAAAATGTCACAGCTCCAAACTGTACATCATCCGGACCAACTGTGAAAGTGCTTACAATGTCCGTCATAAAACCAGTCTGATTCTTGTACTCGTCAGTCTGAAAATAACATACAAGAGTGGTAGAAGCTACAGGAAACAGGGTTGGACTGTCTGAAGACTTTTATAGGAATGATGTATTCCAAGTGAACAACTTTCTTGCCAAGGTTTGTATCTGATTATTTTAGTTTAGGATATATTTAATCTTCAGGCACTAAAAGTTTCGGTGCACTGAAGTGAGACAAACGAAACATAAATCAACATTAGGAAAATTCCATATTTTTTTAAAATAAGTAGTGTAACCTAATACATAATCATACACATCGCTTTCCTTTGACTTAGCTGTCTCTCAATTCCTCAAATTCTGTGTATGTTACTTGTTAATATGCACTGACATATAAAAACATACTATAAAGACAGTGTTCATGATATGATCTCACACGAGCATGTAAGTACCCCCAGTTTTTTAGCTCTACTGTGGGACGAGCATAACATACATTCCTAATATTCGGCACCTTATCACAAAATGAGATCTAAAATTGGTGAAAAAAGAATATTTTAAAAGCACTCACCGACACACTCCACGAGTCGTCCATGACAAAAACTATGTCAGCTCTGTCAGCAGAAACTAAGCAGAAAATAAACACAAGTTAGATGTACAAGACAATAAAAAAGTATTCCAAATAAATGTCCATCATATTAACCCTTGTCCTGCTGAATTGCTTCAATTGTATTTTTCGTCATTTGAAGCTGGAATTGCTAACGCAATTTCCAGTTTCAAATGACGAAAAATATTACTATTTATGAAAGATAGACATGTCTAAAATTAAATTATTGGATCAACTAAGCATCTACTAAAAACTATTTTATCAAAATTAAGTGATATTTGTATTGATCTAAAACATCCTTAACCCCGTATATATGCGTGCATAGCAGGACAAGGGTTAAAGATTGCTAGTATTAGTCTATACTTATATTTGATATGGTATTGTGGGCATATCATGTCTCTTCTCTTGTATCTAGTTTAGATTGGAATTTTCAAAGGAGGGATAAAAAAGGATAAGACAAATACATATTTAAGATTGCTACGTTTACAGAATCTACATCAGCCAGATACTAGTCAGTTAATTATATAGAAATCGAGAAATGGAAATTAATTAGTAGAGATACAGTTGATTGATATTGTTTGACATACACATAAAACTATTCAAACTTACCTACACCACCCAGACATATGAGTACAGTCAATAGCAATATCATGTTCACCACTGATGTCTACAAATAAAAGACGAATAACACTTCATTTGAATGCATTTAGAAAATAAACATTACTATCAAAACACTTCTACATAAAAAGAACATAAACATATCCTAAATTTACAATTGATCAGCTCCAATTTGAAACGATAGAAACATTTAATATGTGTGTGTTAATATATATGTTGTATAACAAAACATTCGACGAGCGATAAAACGTCATTTCTAGCTCTAATTAGAAGAATGAAATGAAGCCCAACGTGTGGTAATATTTTACGACAAAAAATACTCTCAAAAAGATAATTCATGAACATAAATATATTAGACACACATAATTTGAACAGTTACAAACGCATCAATTGATTGTAGAAAACAAACCTTTTATTAGTAACTCAGTCTTTTTCTTCTTTCTTTAATTTCTTTCCTTGATGACACAATACTAAACAACGAACTTTCTATTATATACTTTCGCTTGATAATTCCTAATTATATATATAAAATATATATTTGTATATTTTTCGTTTACGTCTGTTTTTATTGTGTATATTTCACGTGTATCTTCTAATTTACCCTTTAGCGTGCAGGAGTCTTCTTCTTGTATATACGTCTCTTCTGATTGTAGATTGTGGCTCTTATATATCCATCCAGCGAGGTGACGTGACATTAGTGTGGGCGGAGTGAACTCTTGAGGTACCATGTTTGCTCATATGCACCATATGCCGTGTAATATTCACTGAAGAGGACTGGCTAAATCCGTACAGCAGAAAAAGACCCTTTGAATTTTATTTGATAAATGACACATGGCTATTTATATTCACGTGGACGCGTGTAGTGTTACACCAATGGACAACTCTAAGTAAATATAAATTTGATATACCCCGGATTGACAAAGAGGCACGCTATTGGACGAGGCCCAGTTATTGCAATTTGAATACCAGGTAGACATAACCACAACCACCTGTAATTGATCGTAAGAATCTGCCGGAACTGATTTAATATATTTATCAACCTTACATACGGCAGCCGCACGCATCATTGCGATTCCATTCAGCTATTATATAAATATACCTTATTATTATAAAGATTTATAAATATACTTTAAAGATTAAATAAATATACCTTCAAGCCATCTGTAACAGACAGCGATATAATGTTTTACTATACGATCTAATTCATGAGTATGTAAAAGTAAATTCAAAAAGCACCAATTAGCTCTAGCAAATACGAGGTTAACTTCACTCGGAACATATGGTTTTGTGATGTCATTTTATGGGGCTTTTCCTATAATAATTTAATTGCCCGAGAATATGAACATGTTATTAAACTGAATCATTTGGAATAACCATTCACCATCAGGCCTAACGTACCCAAGAGTATTTTATTATTAGTCAATTGACAGATGAATTGGTTGAATAAGCATCATTGTTTTTAGCAGTTGTTCACATCCTCATCATAATATATATATTTATAGGGGGCATATTAAAAATTTTAAATTTCCAAAACATTACAATTTACACAAAGAAAAGGTCCGGCACTATACTCTAGATCACATTTACTCTTTCTTTTTTCTTTAGAGGACAACGTGATTAAATGACGTTCTGTGATTGGCTAGAGTGAAGTACAATACTAGTGACAATTTTGTTTATATATGGGCACAAAAACATAAATATGTATATAATCAATAGAGGGACAAAATCGATAAGAATATCCGTAACTTTTTGATGAAAATGTTAGACTTCATATCATTGTATACATCTAAGCCTATAATCATGAATACAGCTTTTGAATGGTTGGTCATAATTTATGAGAGCATTGTCAGAAATCTTTACATTGCCCGATTCATCCTTCAGAATATGTGTACCCCAGGATATTTCATATCCTTAACCCTTTCAATCCTGACTTTACAATTGTCATCTTCATCCACTACAAGCCGCGAATTGCTGTCGCAATTCTCGACTTGTAGTGGATGAAGATGATTTGGTGTGGTAAAAATTCAAGAAAATTACCACGTGTTGGTAAACCAGTTTCATGGAAAATTTCGTTGTAAAACCCCTAGTTGTAGGAAAATTTAAGTCTGTTTTCAGGGATGGAAAATGATGCTTTAATGTATCGTGAGGGCTTAAAGGGTTAACGGTGTTAACACGTGTTTTGAAAGGCCAATGGAATTTTTCAAATAGCTTGTGGTAGGGATTCTTAGCTTACGAAAAAAAAAAATTGGGTGGGCCTATATGTCATAAATAGATGTAGTTTTCTTATCTGAATTTGGAAATTGCGCTACCATTTTGAACCTTCAAATGAATGCAAAATATTAACCCATAAAGCGCCCGAATTAAATAACCTAAATTTCCACCGGCTTGAAGATATTGTCTCGCTACCGCGCGCGACCTACAACTTCAAGTGGGTGAAAAGAACACCGTATTTGTTTCATTTGAGTCCAACAATTCGCAAATTCTGATGTTCAAACGCTCATTTCGTTATCCATTACAGTAATTTAATCGGCTAATACACCGGTTAAAAACGATCATAGTCGTACTTAGCGGTTTAAGGGTTAACCCTTTAACCGCCAAATTATTCAATTTGAATTTTCACCCACTTGAAGTTGTGTCTCGCTGACGCGATCCACAACTTCAAGTGAGTGAAAATTATTCAGATTTGACAAAATGGAGGTCAACTCTTTTCAAATCTTCCTGGTTGATGTCTCATTTAATCTTTAACATATTTAAAATGTGCTACTTAATGTGCTAATAAAAAAATTAAAACCCGAATATATGCGACACCGGCGGTTAACGGGTTAATTGAGTAGAATCAGGAGGACAAGAGTTAAAGTCAGTGAGAATACTTATAATATGGAAATAATTAAAATTATGAATATCAGTTTAGTTTATTAAACCAAAAATAAACCGATGAAGTATGTACGAGAGGCCGGGAATTGGCTCACCATGCACTGGGGCTCACCACTGGTGCAATGCTTAATTTTAATTCCGAGGGAATATTTTTTCATAATTTCATACCTGAAATAATAAGTAGCTTTTCTACGCCTTTGCTTAAAATGTGTTTATTTTGCTTTAAAATAATATCCCTAATACCCATAATTGAACCCTTGTGTTATACATATATAGAATAGAGTGTATATTGATGGGTCGGTCTTGCATGTTTCGTTCAAAAGTCATTTAAAATAAATCTTTTTTATTAACAGAAGACTTTAATCAAATATATCATGGCGGTCAATTAGTTAATCGGACGTGGAAAGAGTTCTAAAAACACGTTTCCAAATGAATTCGGGGTGCATGGGAACGCTGTTTGTCAATCTAACTATTATGTCCTGCACTTGGTAACTTTGTTTATTTAGGTGCTTCAATTGTTTTTTTTGTTTGTATTATTCAACTAGTCTAGGTAGGCCTACATAACTAAGTGTAGGCCTATAATTATACGATTCACTAAGCAAATAACTTGCGACAATTAATCATCAATGTTATCGCTAAATCACAGAAAAACAAGAGGTTATTCTCGTTGACATATCTTTTCTGAACCTGTAGAATCCGATTAGAATCAAATTAGATGATCAATTCAAAATGGCCCCTATTATTTCAAGTATTTCAGTATTTCTCGAGAAGCAGGATCAGGTGCATGCATATTAAATCGCATGTACACCACTCATTCAGAATCTACTATTATCGTTTTCATTCAGAATTTCTCAGAAATCTGATACAGTAGATCACATTGAGTAGAGACATTGAGCCAATTTTTTTGTAATATTGGTCGACCGTCTACAGCGCTGGCTCAACATGAGAACAACATTGGCCGAGCGTATCGTGTTTGATAAGATAACTGTGTATGTTAACCGCCAACTGGCCCTGTTATATTTATATACATCAGCGGATGTAAATATGATATTGACGTGTTTATAGCTCACGGTTCACTGAACCAGGCTTGGGGCCAAAGTACTCGGTACTTCGGCACTTTGGTACTCGAGTACCGTTTTTTCAGTACTCGTCGGTACTCAGTACTCGTACTTTTAAAAAGTACTTGTACTCGTACTTGTACTCAAGTACTTTTAAAAATAAAAGTACTTTTAACGAGTACTTACGAGTACTTCACGAGTACTAGTCATCTTAAATTGATTCAAAATAGCTCACAGACAAATCCTAAATCATTATTGCAGGATATGGAACATTCAGTTATTGATTATTTTACCATCCGTTTAGCTATAATATTGAAAAATGATTTAATAAATACTTTGAAATTATTTCAAAACTAGTCCAATTACTTACATCAACTTCTATCAAAAGTGCACTTTTTCACAATATCATACTGCTAATAATGCTTGTTCTGCCTTGTATATACTAGTATTCTTGTGTATTTCACAAGATAATTAAATAACCATTCTTAAAAAAAAGACAAGAGACGTTTCCTTGAAAAACAGGAATATATGTTGATATATAACATTTACTAGTGACTATATTATACAGTAGGACTAGTAATCATCGAAGGGGGGGGGGGCGTGATTTTAACAATGATGTAGCGAGATTTAAGAATCACACTTACAACACCTCGTTCTTCGCAGCTAAGCCCCAGAAACATGAGGCATTGAAACAATGGTGGTATAATGTTGGGCCAACGTTGAAGACTGTGTACCAAGCTTACTATAGTTTAAATTAAATATCGTTTTTGTTGGGACGATCGATCGATATTTACCCAATTGCGTAGACACTTTCCCCAGCACCGGACAAATAATATCACTTAAGTGAACAAGTAGCTTATAACTGTTATCTTTATAAAGCAGTTGAGACTCGGTGTGGACTAAGATATATTAAAACTGCCATAACTCATACAACTCAGTACCAGTGTTGTGTAAATATAAAAAAAACACGACCGCGACAACGCGACGTCTTATCTACAGAGACCTCACAATGCCGGGCCAATGTCCACGATATTGGGTCAAGAATTAACCAGCAAGTACGTAAGATATAACAGTACTGTTCAAACAAAGATGACCAAAGTAATTAGACGACAAACATCATCCTTTAACTGCCGCAGCGGGACACCACTATTTTTTGTATATCATTATTATAAATTATTCATAAAGCGGTTCATCCAAAAAAAATCGGATCGCTGTACATACTAAAAACAAGAAAAATAAAAAATAAAAGTAGACGAAATTATGCACAAGTTTACAAGACGTCAGGTATCTAGCGAACTAAACTACCCTAAAATGTACAATATATATACATTGCGTCAGGTAAGCACCAGTAAGCAGCAGGTAAGTCAAAAAATGTATTTTTATGATTTGTCTATTTTTTAATATCGTGATTATGTAGTTTGTCATTTGAAGCTAGAAATTGAGTCAGCAATTATAGCTACAAATTAGAGAAAAATATAATTGAACACGTTAGTGTCGCGTAAGGGTTAAAGGTGTGAGGTTACATAATGAGTCGATTGTCCGCCTACGGCGGCTTTCTATAACCCTTTCCGTCCCCGAAATGTGATGATGGACCGAGTATAAAAATAGATACAACACTGAGGTGCTCGTCCTATAAATTGCATACAAATATATTATTTAACTAATAATCATGATAATAGGTTAATTTATCAGCCAGCGTATGCCCGGGCTGAATCTTGTACGGATATACATGTATTATGGCAATACATTTGATTTGATATCACAGTCACCAGCAACTAAAGTGTGCCTGTTATCGCAAAGCCATTCTGTCGTGCAAAGCCAAAAGGCAGTTCTGTTTACTTTACAAGTAAGCAGATACTGCCTTTTGGATTTTCAGGGCAGAATTGTGATCCGTATACCTTTAATAGCCTTGATCTTTTCCATGAAACAATGTGTGTGCAGGTTTATTTAAACGTGTATTACAGTGGCGGCCAAATGTTGGCGGCACTGGCCTAAAATTTTACCATCATTAGGACTACTGAAAGTTTTTAAACTAGGGGGTTTTGCATGGTAAAGCTTTTGACACAGACAATTTGTATACTAGCATGTGTCTATTTATTTATTATGATTCGCCAAATAGTAAGCCTACATGTAGCATACAATACGTTGTACACTGATTGGAAAATGCAATATCATACTATTGGCTGGGACATGGCATCATGCAATATCAATAATAGGCCTATCCCATAAAATATTATTTTCACCACTCATATATATCTATATGTGACCCGACCTGACAAAATGAGTAGTCAGTCGCATATTTAAATATTGGAGTTATTAAGATATCCTGCACCCACTCAAAATCACCTTTAAAATGGTATATCACACAACAAAATGGCTTTTGAAGTTCAAAAAGGCAATTTGTGCAAAAATACCACACAATTGTATTAAAATAAACTTAATAGAAAAAATATTTTCTTCATAATCATTTGCCAAAGTGCGACTTAAAACTCATTTCGCCGGATCGGGTCACATATATCAACATGAAGTAACATATATTATAATCAATTATTTATTTAATAAATTTTATGTAATTAATTAGAGTTTACAACAAAAGTACTCGGTACTTGTACTCAAGTACTTTTCAAAGTACTTGTACTTGTACTCAAGTACTTTTGAAAATCCAGTACTTGTACTTGTACTTGTACTCGTCATTTTTTCAAGTACTTGTACTTGTACTCGAGTACTTTTGTCCAGTACTCGCCCCAAGCCTGCACTGAACACGATATGAACCGCTCATCTCAGACTGAACTCTGGTCTGAAAAAGGCCGGAAACTGGGCCGTGGTGTAATATGATCTGTAATATTTTTGTATAAACCATTATCATGATTATGGAGATCAATGGTTTTTTTAAATTTAAAATCATCACAAATATTTTAATTATCTCTTTCCTCTTTATTTGAATACCTGGCCGTTTTAAATAATTTACCCTTTCAGTGCGGGAATCGGACGTTTGTTATTCCGACGTCTATGGTCGAAACGAGATATTCAAGTCCGTCCTCATTGCATTGTATTTAGTAAATTGATAGCTAACATATGATGTGGTCTCAGAATACGCCCTTTTCCGGTGAGATGAAGCTCATCAAGTGATGAACGTTCATGAATGTTCATCAATGGTTCACCAAGCCAGTTCATAAACTGTGTTTATGAACTGTTCGTCAAAAACATTTCATGACAAATCATGAATATTATTGAGCACTTGATGAACTAATGTTGTTCATGATTTAGTTCACAAAGTTCACATGAAGAGTTTGATGAACAGAAATGATTTTTATGAACTTCGTAGGATCAATTAGCTTCTTCGTGAAAGTTCATGAGGTGCATTTTCATAAACTATGATAAATAGTTATGAACTTGGGATATCTCTTTCTTCAGTTCATGGTTTGCTCGTTAAAGTTCACGAGAGATAGTTTCATGAACTTTGATGAAGTAATTTGAACTTGAGTCTTAATTCGGTTCATGGCTAGTTTGTTAATTAGTTCTCGAAATGTATATGGAGAGTTTGATGAACAGTAATTATTTTGGTAGGATCAATTCAGTGCATAGCTTGTTCCTGAAAGTTCAGGAGAGTACGTTTCATGGACTTTGATGAATTATTATTAGCTTAATAAGTTTTAATTCGGTTCATGCATAGTTTATGAAAGTTAACGAGGCGCAGTTTCATGAACTGTGATGAATTGTTATGAACTTGATGAGTCTTAATTCGCTTTATGGCTAGTTCATAAAAGTTTATAAGGGACAGTTTCATGAACTGTGATGAAATGTTCTGCGTTTGACGTTTTTTAGTTCATGGGTTGTTCGTGACAGCTCATGAACTGTGGTGAATGATAGCATAGTTACCCTAGCAAGTATAGTGTCAATTACCTAATGACTAATTAAGTAGTTAATTAGCAAACTAAGGGGTTCCGAGTTAGATTATCGACCACAGAATACATATTATTTTAAAATAATTACTTTTTCAGCTTTCTGGTCAGTTTTGTTTGAATATGTGAGGGGGGATGATATATCTTTCTCAATTAAAAAAATGATCATGTTTTGAAGCTTAATGAGCTTGCTGTGTTTTAAAAGTCAAACGACTTAGACTTGGAATTTAATGCGTTTTCATGAACAATTCGTGAACATTCATTAACATCAATACTAACTTAGTTCATGAATATCATGAACTTAGTTATTGATGCTGGCTTATCTGGTCCACTTGACTTCCCGGTGGTTCATGAACAACCCAATTTCATGAATGAGAAACTTTAGGTTGACAGTTCATAAATTTAAGCTATTTTTCTGATCTCCTTAACATGTGAGGTGCTCTCATAATACAGCCCCTGGTATAATTAACATGGGAAGTCGTCTCATAATACATCCCTGGTCTCTTTAAATTGTCAGGTGGTCACATAATACATCCCTGGTCTCGCTAACATGCTATGTGGTCTCAGAATGCATCCCCTGGTCTCCTTAGCCGGGGATGTGGTCTCAAAATACACCACTTTGTTCTCCTCAACATGTGAGGTGGTCTCATAACGCATCTTCTGGTCCTCTTTAACATGTCAGGTGGTTTCAGAATACGACCCCTTGGTCTATTTAACATGTGAGGTGGTCTCAGAATACAGCCCTGTTCCCCCTAACATGTGAGGTGGTCTCAGAATACGGCCCTCCATATCTCTCTAACATGTGAGGTGGTCTCAGAATACAGCCCTGGTCCCCCTAACATGTGAGGTGGTCTCAGAATAAGACCCTCCAGGTCTCTCTAACATTTGAGGTGGTCTCAAAATACAGCCCTGGTCTCCCTAACATGTGAGGTGGTCTCAGAATACGGCCCTCTAGGTCTCTCTAACATGTAAGGTGGTCTCAGAATGCAGCCCTGGTCTCCCTAACATGTGAGGTGGTCTCAGAATACAGCCTCTGGTCTGGTCACGTTAGCATGTGAGGTGGTCTCAGAATACAGCCCCTGATCTTTCATTTAAAACTATGCATTTCAGCAATTTACGTACAATCTATATGTACAAGGTCTGAATTACGAATTGACAAGGACATACATCTTTTTCACTTCTTCAATGTTTTGAACAATGAACATGGAATGATGTTTAGCACCGGTTTAATTATATAGCCACAAATAATAATATTTAATCGGCAAGCGATGTTTTTCTTCAAATTATGACATTTAGATGATGAAAAATATTGTATAAATGTATTTCAAAAAATAATAATCAAATCAAATGAATAAATATGATGGGAAGTCATTAGTCGAATTTATATATGATTGTTTTAAACGAAGCAAAAGCTAAAAATACAGAAGATAACTTAAGTGATTCTGGGTCAAACAAATAATGTCAGTAATCAAATTATTTTGGAAAAGTATCATAAAGTGCTCGGTTCAGATCGCTCGTGTCTCTAAATTATCATGTTTTCGTGATCTTATTACCGTTAATTATGTAGCAAATAAGTACATTAAACAACTGATTATTTCAACTGTTAACTACAAATTGCACCCGCGTACATGTGTGTAGGCCAACAGAGAAAGCCCGCTCCAACATTTTCAATTACATTTTTAATTTATTAAGATCAAAACATTATCACACGAAACAATAAATGTGAAACACAGTAGGTTCTTCTATGCTTATCATGATGGCCGCTGTCTATCACTCTTGAAGTCCCTTCCATATATGTATACGCATTGTGTTCTGATTACCATATGGGTATAATATTTTAACTGAAAATATAAGCTGGTTCTAATTTATGGTAATATAACTAGCTTACTCTGTATAATTATGCATCGCGTCGGTTGAATCCAACAAAAATGTTTTAATATTCCACGACGTTGTATCAGCCGGCGGAACACTCCATGTTAATAAATAAATGTTTGCGTGGACGACTTAGAATTTTATTGTTGTTTTAAACCACTGGTCCCACTGGAGCCGTATATATGTCTTCCTGCATGGTACCATGGTTGCAGTTCTAACGAAATGTCACTGATATAGATCAAACAGTTCGTAGTAAATGCTCAGTAAATCAAGAACGTAAATTTAGGAGGTGTCAATTTTTCATAAACATAAATATTTTCCGTCATTCCATGTAATCTCCAGCTTGAAATGACAAACAGAAACACTATTTAGTTCACGATAAATATTGTTACGTGCATGAAAAATTCTCATTTTGCGTCGTATGAAAATACTTCTTAATGCATGTTATATCACGATATCGCATTGCAAAAAATCGTACCAGCGAAAAATAACTATTCCGTGCACGTGAGTATACTTTTGTTTGGCCTTTAAACCCCGTAGGCCTACTGGGTGTCTCCTATGTGCCTATGACCTATGTCTGCATTGCATATTTATGTTTGAAAAATAAATTGTACATATTCAGCAAAAAAAATATTTATCATTTGTATGACTCTCTACTATTAATAGATTTCTGAGCGGTCTATATGACCTGATGTCCCGCATGCATAAATAGTACCTATGATGTGTTACAAGTGATGTATACACCAGCACACCATAATTGTCAATAATATGGTAATTATCTCGTCGATCACCTTTGAGATATAACGGTTTGTATTGTATGCAAAATATGTATCACTTTGCACCATGTATCATAGTTACGAATACGCTCTCGCTACACTATTCAGTAACATTAGTTTGCACAGTGCTACAGAAAGAGTAGCACCGGTTGCAATAGTATTTACTTTTCCAGTATTATCCATACCAGTATATATACTATAGAACCAAATATGTAATGGTCTAATTCATTGACCACGTTGTCTTTTTGATTTGGATCGACAGTTAATTCCAAGAAGATGTATTTTACAAACGAAGATTCAGATTTATACCAGCGTCTCTTCCATATTGATGTACCTGAGGTTCCAGCCGGAGTGACCCTGAGGGCAGCCAGAGTTGACGATTATCAAGCCATCATGGGGTTCAGTGAAGGATTGCTCTATGGTAGGGATTATCTACCTGGTCTATATCACCGATATATGGCTCATCCTACACGTTACCTTTATGTGGCAGAGATCGATGGCAAAGTGGTCAGTTTTAATTTGTGTAATAATCATGACAACAATAGTGTATAGACTAAATGATTTAGGATTTCATTGATGTGTGGCAAAGTCGACTTCATTCCATATTTTTAAATACTAATGAATTATTCTCCAATATTAGGAATTCATTTCGCACTATTATTAAATAATTTTCTAATAATAAAAAATGTACCTTTTTATATTAAAAAAAATGTTTTTAATATTAGAAACACATTTAGTAATAGTAGAGAATAAGTATTGTAAAATACTTTAGTATTATAAAATGATTCCCCACCTGGTGACTGTAAAAAACAATTAACAGGTTTTCATGTTCTCACAAACCCCAAAAAGTTTGGGGTGCTTCGAAAACACATGAAAGAGTTTCTACTTTGAAACACTTAATACATTTACTATTATCTACGGGACTTATACTGTCTGTAATTTTAAAATTTCTAATTCTTGAGGAAATAAATCATATATTAATTCTTAATATTAGGAATTGATTTTCTAATAATAAGAATTAATTTTCTAATATTACTAAGTTAATCTTTGCTATTATAAACTTATTTTTTGTAATATCCAGGAAGGATTTTTTAATATTAAAAAAATCTTATAGGACTAAACCCTCATCGGATTTATTAATATTTTTAAATGATTTCTTATTATTATTAATTATTTTCTAATATTTTAAAATAATTATCCAACTAGGAAGAATTTTTCGGAAACGAGCACGAAAACAGCCCTCCGTTATCGCCAGTCGGCCATTTCAAATTTGATATAGATCAGCAAACTTTCTCAAGGTTTATTTTATATTGCCGCTTTAGCTATTATGCAACATCTCCGAGAAATGAAGAAACACAATTAAAAATGACCGTCAGTCGGCCATTTTGGATTTTATTTCTGCAAAATTTCTCACGGGTTATCCTTGTGTGAGTCCTTACATTTTGTTCTAGCTATTTTGCATTGATTTTGAGTTGCGTAAATATCACAAAATTACTAAAATTCAGAACGGCCGCTAGACCGCCATATTAAAATTGTTTGCTCCTAAAAGTTATTCAGGTCATTGCCTGACATTGCTGTGCATTTTTGCAAAATAAAAAGAAGATCTGCTGGAAACTTTTTCCTGAAATACACTGACAGTTATGTCTTTGTTAGTCGCCCTAGTAATTAGAGGTTTGATAATATGGAAATCAAAATGTCGCCAAAAATACCCTGGCTGGTATTTGAATTATGAGGAAGCAGAAGCTCATAGATCAGCTATCATGCAAGATATCCGAGATAGTGACAAAAAAAATTAATGGCCGACTGGCGGCCATTTTGGATATTATTAGTTAAAAAATTATTAAAATTCAAAATGACCACTAAACGGTCATTTTTAAATTGTTTGCTCCCAAAAGGTAATCAGGTCATTGGCTGACATAGCTGAACATATTTGCCAAATTTAAAAAAAAGGTCTAATAGAAACTTTTTCCTGAAACGCGCTAACGAGTTTTCTTCGTCAGTGGCCATAGTAATTAGACGGTTGATGATATGGGGATCACAATGTCACTAAAACAATTTCCCAGTGGTATGTGATGGCTATGTGAAGTATGAGGAAACAGAAGCTGAGAGATTAGTAGCTTGAAAACAAATAACTGCGGCGGCGGCGGCGGCGGCAGTTGCGGCGGACCGTGTGGAATACAGTAAGCAGCCCGCCTCGCTTCGAAAATAGGGTCTATAGTCTACTTCTGCGTTCCATATTAACGGTTCTGTCAGGTCGACGTAAACCAAATATTTATACCTACTAAAACGAATGCATTTTAAACCAAATTTGTGCTATTACAGGTGTCAGCTAATATGGCGTTTGTTAATGATGCTGGGAGATGTGCTCATTTAGGAGCAGCGAGAACTGCTGCTGATATGAGAGAGGAAGGAGTATTCGCCTCTTTGGCCGCCTATACAAAACTAGAAACGTTCAAAAAGCATCCAGAAATTGAGCGTTTCAGATCTGCCACTTTGAATGTTGAAGCATTTTTGAAAACGAACAGAAGAGACAGCACACTACTGACAGTCTCTCAAATAATAGTAATGTTGTCACTTACCTAATCACTACTCTATCTCACGATAAACAATGATCTATATCTAAATGTGTCGTACAAGCCATGTATTATTAGTTAAAAAAAGGAGAATTGTGTACTAAACTATTTAAATAACGTGAGCACTTTTCTGATCTGTCGTATTTTGAAACATCATTGCAGGCACTAGCTATCAAAATAAATCTTCTTTATGTCGACAAACCATTTTCTGACAATATATGTATTTTATGTAACTTGAAAATTGAGATATGTATCAAATTGAAGCATAAGTGTTTAAACCGTTGTTTTTTTTATAATTTACAGCATGACGTAATCATGGTAGGTGATAGTGTGAGGATGAGTGAGGTATACTCTTATTGTATGGATAGGGGAAAGGATGGCCTGGATCAACAACAACGTCAATATCCTGAAATCCGCACTTTATCCAGAACAGAATTGACAAATTGTCTAAGAGATAGCATCATTTCTAGGAAGCTGTTCCCTGGCAATGTTATAATGACTGGTGTTGACACAATGGTACCGTCTGTAGAAAATTGTACTGAAGATTATTTATTTGAAGGCGATAGATTTTACGCTGTTCCTGATGCGTCGATCACAGCCCTGGCTAGCTGCGACATTACTCCTTCCTATAGTTCTCTCTTCATGCGGATTTCTTTGCATGGATCTCTCACACCTGAGCTTGCTTTAGGGTTCATACACCATTTTCTGCCACATTACTTGAAATATAATGTGAAAAATTATTACCTAACAATTATTGTTGCGATACTGGGAGATCTTGATATAAATTTAACTAAACCTAAATTACAGTGCATCCCATTTTATAATGAAAATATCGTGAGATCTGAACAGTTGGGAATTGTGCGCGAGAACCGGGTTTTCAAATCTAATATATAGACTAGACAGTTTGAGACTGCACAATTCTGCCGCGAAGTATAGGTCAGTGCCGCCACGGAATCCTCCTTTGAAAAGTAAATGTGTTTTGGATCAGGAAGCGTAACCTGATTGTAATCCGGATCAACCCAAACATTTATTTGATCTTTGGCCCGGCACACAATCTTCTTTAAGACTTCTAGATCACCATCCCCAAAATTTCATGGATTGTACCTTGGCCTGAGAGACATCTCTGGAAAACGTTTCATGCAGATATATTCATTACTTTGTAATCATATGATCCTGCAGAGAGACAGGCAAAGAAACAAACAAACAAACCATCTAGCAAATCAACACAACTAAAAAGATAACAAAGACATAATAATTTAGAGTAGTTGAACAGTGATGTACCCATAAATGAAATAGAAGGTTTTTAGTTATTTGATAGGGCGGCTCTTTGTAAAGAGATACGCGGGGATGCCTATCAGAAAGGTTGACAAAATGAACGAAAAATGGTGCGATGCGCGGTAGACTTGCTGTAAAATGATGATATGAGAGCCTGCCTGAAATGCATGATGTAGAAAAAACATCACATAAAGGGGGAGGAGTGCTCGAGTACCTGTATAATAAAATCATTACCTTTACTATAACCTTACCTGTATAAGAAATCATAACTTTTGCCATAACATTACACGTATAAGAAAGTCATAAATAACTTTTGCCATAGCATTACCTGTTTAAAAATGTCATTACTTTTACCTTAGCATTACATGTATGAGAAAGTAATTACTTTTTGCATAGCATTACCTGTATAATAAAGTCATTACTTCTACCATAACAGCATAAGAAAGTATTTGCTTTTGTCTAGTATTTACCAATTACCAATTACCATTCACCAATTCGTTAATATGCATATTCATGCTGATCAATAATTATTTACTTGACATATCATTAAAAGACATATCATTAAAAGCGGTACAGATTATGATAAGTATATAATTATACATGTAAATTACCTAGAAAGATTTGTTCGGAAACAAACGCGAAAGCAGCCCACCGTTTATCATACAATAATTCCGAGATAATGATAATTTTTTTTAACAAAATGGTTACTAGTCAGCCATTTTGGCTTTTACATTTTCAAAATTTGACATGTGTAGTCGTTGTGTAACACCAGACACTTTATCTTAAAATTAACACTCTAGCTAGAAGGAAAAGTATCCAAGATAGTGAGCAAAATGAAAACTAAATAGCTCACAATCGGTCTTTTTGGATTTTATATCTGTCTTGTCCTTGTGTGACGCTGGACATTTTATTTTACCTATCATGCAATATTTTTTGGATTTTATTTCTGCGAAATTTGGGTTATCCTTGTGTGACACCTTACTTTTTGTTTTAAATACATGGTCCAGCTCTTTTGCATTGTTTTTGAGTTACATAAATATTGCAAAAGTACTCAAATAAAAATGGTCGCTTAACAGCCATTTTAAACTTGTTTGCTCCCAAACGTTATTGAGGTAATTGGCTGACATAGCTGAGCATATTTGTCAAACTAAAATTAAGTCTGAATAAAACATTTTCCTGGAACGCGCTAGCGAGCATTTCTTCGTTAGTGGCCGTAGTAGTTAAAGGGTTGATGATGTGAGGATCAAAATGTCACAAAAAACATTCCCTAGTGGTATGTAATGGCCATGTGAAGTATGGGGAAGCAGAAGTTGATATAATAATACCTATTTTGAAAACAAATAAGCCAGTGGGCAATTTACGTCAAATCAACGTTGCACAACGTTGATTTTTGGTTGTGTTATGAAATAACGTAAATTCGACGTCGCTTTGACATTAAGGTACAATGTTGTAGTTTGGCTACATTTTAACGTTATCCTAACATTGATTTTGCAACGAATTTATAATATGACCACAAAACAACGTTATCCCAATGTTTTGTCACAACGTTTTATTTTGGTTGCATTTCTACGTTATTCTAACGTTGATATTTCGGTACAGTTATGAAGTGACCAAAAAAACACGTTGTTTCAGCGTTGCATTACAACATTGTATTTGTGTTAAATATTAACATTATCTTGACATTGATATTTGAACAATATATTAACGTGACCAAGAACTGACGTTGCACAAACATTACATTTGTGACGTTTCACTTTAGTTACACCTTAACGTCAGCGTAAAGTTGATAATTGAATAATATCTAAACATAATCAAGAACTGACGTTGTGCCAACATTGAATTTATAACGTTTTACTTTGGTTACACCTTAACGTTAGCATAACGTTGATATTTTTAGTAATATTTCAGCATAACTAAGAGCTGACGTTGTGCCAACATCGCATTGATAACATTTTATTTTAGTTACACCTTAACGTCAGCGTAACGTTGATAATTGAATAATATCTAAACATAACCAAGAACTAACATTGTGCCAACATTGAATTTATAACGTTTTACTTTGGTTACACCTTGACGATAGCAAAACGTTGATAATTAAATAATATGTAAACATAACCAAGAACTGACGTTGTGCCAACATTGAATTTATAGCGTTTTACTTCGGTTACACCTTATCGTTAGCATAACGTTGATAATTGTATACTATTTTAACATAACCAAGAACTGACGTTGTGCCAACATTGAATTTATAACGTTTTACTTTGGTTACAGCTTAATGCTAGCATAACGTTGATAATTGTATAATATTTTAACATAACCAAGAACTGACGTTGTGCCAACATTGCATTGCTAACATTTTTTTTTAGTTACACCTTAACGTCAATATAACATTGATATTTTAATAATATAATAATGTTACCAAGAACTGAGGTTGTTCCAACATTGCATTTATAACATTATCCTTCAGTAAGACATTAACGTTTGTGTGACATTGATGATTGAAAATGTATCTTAATGTGATCCAAACTGACGTTTGCCAGCATTGCCATTACCCAGCAGGCACACCACGTGGAATCCATGTGTAATTGGGATGGGAAATTGGTGGACACTTGTTCCACTACAAATCTTGGTGTATGTCACGTGGATTTCTTCACGTGGCTTATTGGTGTGGATTTACACGTGGATATCAAGTGAAGTTTGAGCCTTATTATTTTCCACGTGTATTTCACGTTGCATTTTTTATGTGATTTATTGGTGTATATTTGCAGGTGTATTTTACGTTAATTGCTTCACGTGAATTAATAGTGTGCCCGTTCACGTGTACGTCAGGTGGAATCATGTGAAGCATGCCACCTAGTTTTATTTCACATGTTTCCCATGTGTATTTTTAACGTGGGTTATTGGTGTATATATGGTCGATATCATGTGATGTTTGAGCTTAGATTCCCTTTGATGTGTATTCCATGTGGCTTTTTTCACTTGGATCATTGGTGTACATATCCATGCGTATTACATGTGATTTTTTTCGTATGGATTAATAGTGAACCCATCCACGTGGATATTAACTGGATATCATGTGAAGTTTGCCACCTGATTTTATTTCACATGGTTTCCACCTGTTTTTTTTTCACATTGATTTTTAGTGTACTTATCCACGTGTATATCTGGTGGATTATACGTGATGTTTGAGCCTAGAATTGTTTTTATGTGTAGTCCACGTGACTTGTTTTCACGTGGATCGTTGGTGTACATATCCAGGTGTATTAGTCTTACATGTGATTTTTTTCATGTGGATCAATGGTGTACCATCCACGTGTATATCAGGTGGATATAATGTGAAATCTGATCCTTCTACGTGGGTTTTCTCATGTGGATTATCAATGTATATATCCAAGTGTATTTCACCTGCATTTTTCACGTGGGTTAATGGTGTGAGCCTACCTGTCCTCGTGGATATCAGGTGGATATTATGTGAAATGATTATGTTTCACGTGTTTTCCACAAACATTCTCCACACGGATTATAGGTGTACCCATCCACGTGTATATCTGGTGAATATCATGCGAATTTGAGGGTATATGCATTCTTTTCCACCCTGAATTTTTACGTGGAATATTGGTGTACCCGTAGGCTACACGTCGATATCACGAAAATATTACATGAAAATTGAAAATTGTATCCCACCAGGCTAGGTCTACGTACAATTACCTTTATGACCCGGTTGTGATTCCTTTTATTTTACTATATTGAATGAATTTGGTTATCTTGATAGGAGATCACCCTCGTGCTATTGCATGTGATTTTTCCAAATGATCACAGCAAATCGGTCATTTACATTGATAATTTTTAATTTGAATGTTTATTGTTCTTATCTCTGGATATCAGCATCTTGTGTGGTTTTGTGAAAATTATAAACTATAAACTATATTCCTTTTTCTTTTATTTCTTACTGCTATTCTTTTTTCCACTAATACTTCCTGCCTCCATTTCATTTTCTATTCATTTATTTCTTCATTTCTCCTTTCTGTATTGTTTCCTTCCTTTCTCGAGTCCTTTCCCCCTCTATTGGGTGTTCCTTATCGTATGTATAAAATGCATATCATTGGTATTTACTATAAAAAATAAGCCTGTGTCAGTGTGAGAAATGTCCATGTTTAGCCATCTAAATGATTTTTTTTTCTCTGTACTGTATTAATGGTCTATCTTTTTTCGCTGAAGTTTTTAGGCCAAGTGAACCATGGTGTCATACATGCATAGCTAGTATTTTTTTTGACAAAAAACTAGTGGTCAAAATAAAAAAATATATATATTCCTAACAATATTTGTACTGTATACAATGCTAACAAAATTCAAAATGGCCACCACAGGTCAACATCATATTTTTTGGGGGCTCAAAAACTAGTAGTAAAAAAATCACATTCTTAACAACATGCAGATGTGCAAATGAGTTGTTTGATCAATTTCATATTTTTTGTATGTGCAAAAACTAGTAAGCCCTAAGTTATAAATTATTAATTTAAAAAAATAGCATTCCCAAAGTTCTGTCCATAATATCGAGATATGCAGATGATATTTTTCAAGATTTGACTGAAATTCAAAATGGCCGCCACAGTTCCACTTTTCATGTGTGACACATCACATGTCGTTCATGTTTTTTTTGTGTGCACAAAAACTTTTTTTTTAATTACAATTCTAACAACACAGAGATGCTACCAAAATTTCTAAATGACTGCCACAGGTCAATTTCATAGTTTTTGTTGGCGCGAGATTTCAAAAAAATAGAAATTATTCAAATTTTACAATCACATTCCCAATAATGTGGAGCAACTTTACTTGTTTCCAAAATGGCCAACACAGGTCAACTTCTTAATTATTTTTGGTCGCAAAAACAAAAAAAAAACGAATTTATGGCGGGGAGACTTCAGACCTTTTGTTATATTGTGAGTCATGAAAAAAATATCCGCAATTCAACCTTGTTGATTTTCAATGTTTATTATGTCTCCACGAAACTTATTGTTTTGGCTGCCGTTGTAATCTCTTGTGGCCACATTGCTTCAACCATTTGGAATTCATTCTGTATTTTTTTTAAGTACTACTGTAGGACTAAGAAACTTCTGGGACTTAGTTAGACATTTTGGCAGCCTTTTTTTTAAAAGAGGGAAATATTCAAATACATTTAAATATTTAAAATGATTATTTTGTGAAAGCGAGTCACTGGGAATGGACGAATATTAAATGTGAAGAAGTTGGTATATTTATTACTAGTGATGAGGAATGTTAGTGTTCACTTCTTACATGATATTAAAGGGACATGCCCAGGTCTAATATCATCAAAAAATGGGTGATTTTATTTTAGCTTGATAATATAACCATATGATGTAAACATGTCCATAGACTAGAACTGCAAAATTCCTGATTTCTAATTATTGACAACCATGTCAAAAATAAGAACTACAGGAATTTTGTCTCTATATCTAGCCTAACTGGTGAATGCGCAGCACAAAAATTAAAAAAACTTTTGCAGTTCTAGTCTATGGACATGTTTACATCATATGGTCCTATTATTAAGCTAGCATAAAATCACCGATTTTTTAAATAATTTTAGACCAGGGCATGTCCCTTTAATGGTTTATTGAGATCGGGCATAACTTCAAAACCTCAAATATATGTATATAATGTGCCAATAAAAATAGTCTACTTGATGCTGATATGATGCAGTTCACAATTAAAGTTAGCTTGCAGTGGGAAGAACATCACACTTTATAAATAGTGTTTTAAATGTGGTAGTATTCTCAAATTATTTTGGATGTCACATTATTTGTCTAGCAATTATTACATTCTAGGCATCTTGAATTTACAATATTTTAAAAAGACGTTATTCAGCAAAATTTATTTTTGCAGATAATTTTATTAGAGAGGTTTTCTAGTGGTGTTTCATAGAAAATAACTTTGAGATCCTTGTTTTACTTTGCTATTTATCATTTCATGTTGATTCCCTGCTTATCGTTTGATTTTAAACATGAAAACAGATTTGATAACTTTTGTTTTAATAATGATAATTATAAAACAGAACATTGTGTACAAGAAACATGGATTTCAATGCAGTTTACTGTTTTTTGTGCCATATTGATATTAATTTGTAAAAAAATTGTGTGAACTAGCTGGCATGAAATATATTTAATAAGCATTGTGCCACATTTTAAGCATCTTTGTTTTACAATACATTGAAAAGCATTTATTAAGGCTCCACCCACTATGTGGTGGTGGAGACATAATGTTTTTGCCGAGTCCGCCCGCTGCCGGCTGTGCCGCCGCCGCAACTTGTTTCTGCTCTAACTCGAAAATCCCTGCTCGGTTTATTTCGAAAATATTCGCAGTACCATGCTGCTGATGCATATTGTCCGCGCGGCCTTTCAGTGATTTTAGACATGCAGGACAATCTGATAAAATGAAAAAAAATCGCAATAAATAGGCCATTTTGAAATTTGTTTCCGTCGTTATCGAACTAGTCCTAGAACTGCTTATTAGTAACATGCATAACAAATTTGGGCAGGATAATTACTGACGTAAAATGAAAAAAATCGCAATCAATCGGCTATTTTGCAATTTGTTTCAGTCGTTATCGAACTAGTCCGAGAGCTGCTTATTAGTAACATGCATAACACATTTTACACACTGTACATTAATCGATGAACAAATGTCTGCATAAACATATGACGTACAATGTGCTCAGTATTTACTGAACATCCAGGTTTTAAATTTGGGCAGGATAAATGAAAAACTTTTTATGTTATCACGCCCACAGGGTCAAATTATTCAATAATGGCTGAAAAAAAAGTTAAAATGGGCGATTTATTGTGATTTTTTGCATTTTAACTTTTTTTTCAGCCATTATTGAACTTGTCTGAGAACTGTTCATTTGTAACATATATAACAAATTTGGGAAGGATACATGAAAAACTTTTCAAGTTATCAGTACAAGGTTAAATTATTGACGTAAAATGCAAACAATCGCAATAAATCGACCATTTTTATTTTTTTCAGCCGTTATCGAACTTGTCTCAGAACTGCTTATTAGTAACATGCATAACAAATTTGAGCGGGATAAATGAAAAACTTTTCATGGTATCTTGTCCACAAGGTCAAATTATTGACGAAAAATCTCAATAAATCGGCCATTTTCACATTTCTTCCAGCCATTATTGAACTTGTCCGAGAACTGGTCATTTGTAACATGCATAACACATTTGGGAAGGATACATGACAAATTTTCCCAAGTTATCGTGCCCACAAGTAAACGCCAACGACGCCGAACTTCAATTGCCATAGCCCACCTTTTTTAATTAAAATTACAAGGCAGGCTAAAAATGAGATAGTGCTGCTCAAATTCAACCAGTCCTCATTCTGACGAACCATTATTTTTTGGTGATAGGATTAATGTCAGCAAACATTAATGGTTTTTCAGTATGAGAACTCAATAAAATTGGTTAGGACTCTTCTCATTTTTAGCCTGCCTTTTAATATAAAAAGATGGGCCATTGCAATTGAAGTTCGAAGGCATTAACATTTACTTTGTACTGCATGTTGATAATAACCAGTTCTCTGACAAGATCAATAATTCCCCCCAAAATGGCCGATTTATCGCAATTTATCACATTTAAATGATTTTACATTGTTAAAATTAAATATACCTTGTGGGCGCGATAAATTAAACGTTTTTTCATATATTCTGCTCAAATTTGTTCTGCATGTTGCTAATAACAAGTTTGTAGACAAGTTCAGTAATAACAGCAAGTTATTGTGGAGTGTGCTCTTGTTATGAAATAAGTCCTTATGTCACTCTCAAAATTTGGTCTCAAATTGTGCACAGCCCAATTAATAGAGTTGAAATACTTGTTTTACTCTGTTATTTGAAATTTCATGCTGATTCCCTGTTATCGTTTTATTTTAAACAAATATGTGTTTTATTTGTGTAGAATGATATTTTGTACACTACACTAAACTTACTGAACACAAATCACAGTTTTTTTACTGACCGCCTGTGTTTTTTTTCTGTAACAAACAACATTTGCAATGAGCTTGGATAATTTTCCTGCATGAAATATATGTATTATATAAGCGTTGTGGCAGTAGTTAGTTATAATAAGAAGAATAATATCCGATTATAATGGATATATTGTGTGGCATGCATATGATCAGTATAATGATTTGCAGTGGTGGTTGATAAGTAATATACGTATTCCTCTATATGTCGTCTGCTTGTTCAAACACGTTTTATGCATATTAAATTTACAATATTTGGAAAAAAAAACAATAGTCTAATTTTGTTCGTTTTTGCAGTGAAATCGACGTGCCCAGGTCTAAAATCATCAAAAAATCGTTAATTTTATTTTAGCTTAATAATATGACCATATGATGTAAACATGTCCCTAGACTAGAACTGCAAACGTATTTTATTTTTTGTGCTGCGCATTCACCAGTTAGGCTAGATATAGAGACGAAATTCCTGATTTCTAATTATTGACAACCATGTCAAAAATAAGAAAAACGGGAATTTCGTCTCTATATCTAGCCTAACTGGTAAGTGCTCAGCACAAAATTAAAAAACTTTTGCAGTTCTAGTCTATGGACATGTTTACATCATATGGTCATATTATTAAGCTAAAATAGAATGACAGATTTTTTGATGATTTTTGACCTGGGCATGTCTCTTTAAAATACTTGCTTTAATTTGTTATTGATAATTTGATGTTCATTCTCTATTATCGTATATATGTTTTAATTATGTAGCAAACACTGTGTACACTATGCTTATTAAACACTGTTACTACATTGTTTCTTTCTACCAGCTGCTGAGCTTTGAAGTAGATTATATATGATTGAAGTATGGTCAAAATTACTAGCATGCATATATTTACTGTGCATTGTGGCATCTCGTAAGCAGTGATGAAAGAATTCACATGACAGCCTGTGTCATGGCAGCCTATGTCAGCGGAGAAGTGTCATGTTGCATGTAACCCCTTCAATATTATACTTTAAAATGTGTCATTAAACCAAATGTATGTATAATTTTGCATGTGCTCATTGATTATATTAGCAATATATGTATATGATTTTGCGAGGGCCCATTGCAAATGGTATACCCTCATTAAATAAAGTTTTATTTGATTTTGATTTGAATTCCATTAAAAATTACCCACACATTTATTATCGCAATTTACTGGTGTATTAGTGTTAAGTTTCAGCTTCAACGTTATCAGGTTATACATGGTATATCAGCGTTCCAAATTACGCAATGCAAATTTTTGCATAATAATATAATGTTATTTTTTTAATAGATAACAGTACTGCAAAGTTAAAACAACGACATGGATCAACCGTCTAAATACTGACGTTTTTGCAAGGGTTAACCATCAACGGTGTTCAACCCAGTGGGCACAACGACGCTGTTTCAGTGTTGAAACGACGTTGAAAATTGGCACATCGTTTCTAGCATGACGTCGATAGAACGTCGGAAATACGACGTCGATGCGACGTTGTATTGAGGTTAGCCGACGTTGCAACGTGATTTCAACCTCATGTCCACGTTGAAACGACGTCGTGTGCCCACTGGGAAGCAATTTCGTACACTGAGCACTTGACGTTGTATCGACGTTGAATCAACGCCAATTACGTTGATTTAACGTTGCAACAACGTTGTGTGCCCAGTGAGTATATTCACGTTATTCTCACAACGTCGACCAATCATGTAAATTTTCAACGTTTGCAGAACGTCAGGATTTCAACGTTATTTAAATGTAGTTCTCACAACGTCGATCTAGCATGAAAATTTACAACGTTTTCACAACGGCAGGATTTCAACGTTTTTTTAATGTTGTTGTCACAACGTCGAAGAAACGTGAACATTGCCAACGTTTTCACAACGGCATGATTTAAACGTTATTTGAACATTGTTCTCACAACGTCGATCGAACATGAAAATCTACAACGTTGTCACAATGTCGCGATTATAACGTTACATAAACCTTGTTCTTACAACGTTGTATTGGGGTAAACACTCGGTTATTTTTGCAACGTTTTGTTCAGGTCGATCCATTGTCGTTTTTCAACGTTGCTTTGAGGTTTCCATATCTACGTCATTTGGACTTTCATTCTACACTAAAATTAGGCGTTGTTTCAACGTTATGGTTTCACGTTGTTTCGACGTTAGATTTCCAATGTTTTCACAACAGCTCTATTTCAACGTTACTTAGACGTTGTTCTTACAACGTTGTATTGAGGTCAACACAGGGTTATTTTTACAACGTTTTCTTCAGGTTGATCCACCGTTATTTTTGCAACGTTGTTTTCAGGTTTCCATATTTTCGTCAATTGGAATTTCATTCTACACTAAAATTGAACGTTGTTTCAACGTTATGGTTTCACGTTGATTCAACGTTGTTTCGACGTCAGATTGCCCACTGGGAACTGCGGCGGCTGCATCGGAGTACCGTGTGGAATACAACAATCAGCCCGAATCGGCGAGGGCTACGAGGCCTAACAATTTTGTTTCGCTTTTAGTATATGCAAGTATACTTATTATTGTGAAAAAGTGAGGGGTTCGTAATATTTGTTTTCAAACATTGATTTTGAGGAAGATATTATTGGTCTCCCTCTATGACAGACAGACATATATTTTATTGACACAAAGAAATGTCATTACAGACTTTTTGTCATAGAAATATATATGTATATACACAATGGTTAAGTTGTTAAACTCATATGATAATATACATGGTATGATATACATAAATAAAATCATGTTAAGAGGCATTTCCGTAAGAAACATATTTACTTTGACACCATGCTGATATCAATGTAAATGTGGCATTACCACCTATATTTTCCATGAGCATCGGGCAGGGCATGACGCTTATGGGGCTGAGACCCCCACATTTAAATAAAAAAGTTGCATTTTTATTACAGATAAATATTATTATTATGAATAGTATTAAAACGTATTATGTAACTAAAGGTAAATTGTAAATATATTACATAATTATTTGTTATACAATTTTAGCAAGAGAATGTAATATTAATGTTACACAACATCTTGATTATATCATTACACAACGGAAACTCTTTATATTTGCAGTGGCCTGAAAATAATGTTACGTAATAAATGATGATAGTCGGGCTTTTGTTTTGTATTTGTGTATATTGATATTTAGTTAGTATTTACAATAAAAAGACTTTCATATCTCCACACACGGTTGTTTTGCTCTCTGCTTGCTGCTTGACTAATACACATTTTACGAAGATTATTTTTAGGTTTTGATCGGAGAATAGTGTACATACATATCTATACAGTTTCGTTGTTATAATTCCTGCAATACCATTATCTTGCAGCAGCAGAGCAGGTCAATTTTTGGGGTAAATTAAAGCTTAGCATCTCTGGAGTCTGAAAAGTGATGGTGTTAAGGCCGTAGCTTAGAGGGATTTTTGTAATCTGACCTTGAAGTAGGGTACTGTCTATTCCGAAAAATGCATTATTTGCAACATTCTAGCATAAAAAAAGACGAACAAATCTGTTACAACTCCTCATGTGACATATATTTCAAATCAAATAACAAATGTGATGACACACAATTATGTTATGTTTTCAGCTTCTTTGTTTTAGTTTTTAATTTATTTTCTATTGGTTGCAAAATTTTGATTAATCTTTGCGAACCACATTGTTTTAAAAAAAAATTGCCGAGCCTTTTTTTATTAGTGGCCGGCAGTTTGTATGTTACTAGTTGCTGGTGTTGTACAGAGAAATCGATATATCAGCTAACATAGAATACCTTAAAACAATTATAATAATTATTGTGTATTTGTATGCCGTTATTACTATATTTCAAGCGACTCGCGGCCGAGCCGTATAGCAGGCCTAGTCTAGTGGGAAAATAGGGTTCCCGTGCATCCTTGGAAATATATTTATAATTGGTGTATCTAGCTTGGAAAACCCTTGTAGAAAATGATCAGCTATGTTAATAAGCTTTAAAAATGTCACACGTGAATTTTCTTTACGCACATGTGTACCCGCCATTACCAAAAAATGTATAATTACTTATAGCTCGGTCAATATCACAGTTAACGGTACGATAATGGTGTCTTCACCCATATTTTTAGGGTCAAAGAAGACAATGCAAATATTTTTAGAGTTATCTGATCCGCTTCAGACAATTTAGTATGCAATTAAGCGCCGCCATTACCGAGAAATGTATATCTGTTTATAATTCGGTCAATATCACAGATCATGTAACAAAAATGGTGTCTACACCCATGTTTTCAAGGTCAATGAAGAAAATAATTTTTGGATGGACCTGATGTGCTGCAGGAAAAAATTGTATACAAATTAGTGCCGCCATTATTGGAAAATTGATTTTACTTCATACATTCCTTTCATATAGTGGGGAGCCTAGGCTGAAGGCGTGGTCACAGGCACTACAAAAGTGATCTTGGCCACTACAGAAATAATAGCAGCCACTTTAGCAGTTACTTTAGCCGTGACAAAGATTATCTTGGCCACTGACAAACTGGTGTCAGCCTCTGAAAAAGTTATCTAAGCCACTACAAAAATAATCTTAGCTACTGATCAAGTGATCACAGCCACTTTAAAAGTCATCTCAGCCGCTACAAAAGTCATCTTGCACACTACAAAGTGATGTCAGCCACTACAAATGTGATCTTAGTCACTACAAAAGTGATCTCAACCACTTTAAAAGTTATATCATCCACTACAAAAGTGGTATTGGCCACTACAGAAGTGACATCCACTTTAAAAGTTACTTGAGCCGCTGCAAAGGTGATCTTTCCCACTAGTAATCTGGTGTGAGTCACTGAACAAGTTATCTAAGCCACCACAAAAGTGATCTTGGCCACTGAAGAAGTGATCACAGCCACTTAAAAAAGTATCTAAGCCACTTCAAAAGTGATCGTGGTCGCCGACGAAGTGATCACAGCCATTTTAAAAGTTATCTCTGCCGCTGCGAAAGTCATCTTGGACACTAACAAACCGATGTCTGCCACTAGAAAAGTGATCTCAGGCACTATAAAAGTGATCTAGGCGACTACAGAAGTGATCATAGCCACATTAAAATTTATTTCAGCCACTGCAAAGGTGATCTTGGCCACTGAAGATGTAATCACAGCCACTTTAAAAGTTATTTTAGCCGCAAAAAAAAGTGATCTTGGACACTGAAGAAGTGATCACAGCCACTTTAAAAGTTATCTCAGCCACTGCAAAGATGATCTTGGTCACTGAAGAAGTGATTACAACCACTTTAAAAGTTATCTCAGCTAACCACAAAGGTGATCTTGGTCACAAACAAACTGATCTTGTGCACTGAGAAAGTGAGTTCAGCCACTTTAAAAGCTATCTCTGCCAGTACAAAGGTGATCTTGGTCACTAACAAACTGGTGTCAGCCAATGAAAAAATTATCGAAGCCACTATAAAGTGATCTTGGCCACTGAAGAAGTGATTACAGGCGCTTTAAAAATTATCTAAGCAACTACAAAAGTGAGCTTGACCACTGAATGAGTGATCATAGCCACATTAAAAGTTATCTCAGCCACTACAAAATTGTTCTTGCCCACTGAAGAAGTGATTGAAACCACTTTAAAAGTTATTTCAGCCACTACAAAAGTAACCTTGGCTTTTGAAGGAATGGTCACATCCACTTTAAGAGTTACTTTAGCCACTGCTAAAGTGATCTTGGCCACTAGCAATATTATGTCAGCCCCTAAAAAAAGCGATCTCGGTCACTAAAAAAGTGATCTTGACCACTAAGGACGTCATCACAGCCACTTTGAAAGTGATCTCAGCCACCACAAAGGTGATCTTTGCCACTAACAAACTTATATCAGCCACTAAAATGGTGATCTAGGTCACCACAAAAGTGATATTAGCCACTGAAGAAGTGATCACAGCCACTTTAAAAGTTACTTTATCCGCTACAAAAGTGATCTTGTCCACTGATGAAGTGATCACAGCCACTTTATAAGTTATCTCAGCCACTACAAAAGTGATCTTAGCCACTAACGACGTGATCACAGCCACTTTTAAAAGTTATTTTAACCGCTCCAAAAGTGATCTTATCCACAGAAGGAGTGATCACAGCCACTTTTAAAGTTATCTCAGCCACTTTAAAGTTATCTCAGCCATAATTACAAAAGTGATCTTGGACATTACCAACTTACATCAGCCACTAAAAAGGTGATCTCGGTAACTACAAAAGCGATCTTAGCCACTGAAGAAGTGATAACAGTCACTTTTAAAAACTATTTCAGCCACTACAAAACTGATCTTGGCAACTGAAGAAGTGATCACAGCCACTTTAAAAGTTACCTCATCCACTACAAAAGTGATCTTGGCCACTGAAGAAAACAATTGACAAAATACAATGCATTAACCAATCATCTATTACAATGTCAATCGCTGTCCCAGTAAACACAAAACACTTGTATACAAATATTTTGCGTTTACTGTGATCAAAATCCGAGAGAAAATCTATTACAATGTCAATCGCTGTCCCAGTAAACACAAAACACTTGTATACAAATATTTTGCGTTTAAAGTGATCAAAATCCGAGAGACAAGGAACCAGGGCTGCTGAACCATATAGAAACAGCCGTTTGAGCGACCAGCCACCAGAGGAAAGGGAAAAGACTGACCCTTTTGATATGTGGTGTGCTATCGAGTAAACTTCATCGACATTAGTCAATAAGGTGAAAAGTTACTTCATTTTGTTTTCTGAAGCACAATCATGTTTCTTTTTAATTTAATTTAAATACAAAGCAAAGACGATGATCTGGTGCCTGATTTTGTGCCCGACACTTTACAACAACAGTATATGAGGTCACGGTAACATTAACATGATACCACACAAGTACAAGTTTTTGTTTTATGACATGTTCTAGCTCTGCCAACGAGATTTACCCCTACTGCCTACTCATTGTATTCATACCATAACTCCGCAAGCATCACTAACTTTTTTTTCTTCAGAGCGAAGCCTAATGTACTACAATCCTGTATTGCTTCAATTTGACAAGTAAAATACGTTTGCGTAATATCCGAATTGACATCTCTATTAAACAATTTATTGTGATAGATGATAAAAAGTGTTTTATATTTGAAAAAGTGATAATAAATTTATATACTTCTTATGCCAACTATAAAATATTTTTGCGAAGACATCCCATCTGTACTTTTTTTCCATTTCTACCATAAATTGTATTATCTTGGACATACGGAATCAGATACATCCCAGCAAACACGACACATCAACCCAATGCTGGTCCAGTGCTGGGCCAGCGTCGTAGACGGTGGACCAGCATTGGACCAACATTGGGTTGATGTGTCGTGTTTGCTGGGATGTACATAATTATGTAGGCATATACTGTCTCCATTGTCAGGAAATGTTTAACCAACATAAACAAGACGTTGATCTAATGTTGGCTTAATGCTGGGCCATCGTCTGCGACGCTGATCCAATATTAAACCAGCATGTAATATGTGCTTCTTGTTTACAGTATCGATACATTGAATGAAAATCTGGTTACTAACGCAACAAGCAAAGAGTCATTAACCCAACATTGGTTCAATGTTGGACCACCGTCTACAACGCTGACCCAACATTGAACCGATGGTACGTGTTTACCGGGATACATGAACAAAGGCTGGCTATAAATTATTGGTTATTGAGACCATTCAGTAGACACTGAAGGCAAATACATCTTTTTACTGGCGTATCAGTCATTTTGACATGCCAAATTTTGCTCACATTTCTGTCTGACAGTAGTGTACTTTAAGGTCAGATTACAACAATCACTCTAAGCTGCGCGCTTAGCACCATCACTTTTCTTACTCCAGAGATGCTAAGTTTTAATTTGGTATATAAGACATAGGCCTAATATTACTTTTTGTGGCAGGGTAACTCCTTAAATACTACAGCTAGAGATCGCCTACTGCTGCACTATTAAAGTTACTGTATTATACTGGATGTTTGTTTATTGTAAAGTGTTTATAAATGAATAGTAGACCCACATGTAAGTGCTGTTTGTAAACCTAGAAAATGTAACCATTGCCGTTAATTATGTACATACACCGTTCAGTTCATTGCACAATCGTTCATATATATAAACCACAGTATAATGTGTAATGGAATATGTCTATTGCAAGACCATTAATTAACATAATAGATCAAGGAAAAATGATATTTTGTCAAGTAATTTGTTGTGCTTTAGAAAGCATTGGTAAATCAAAAGCTAAAATAAAAAAACAAGCTATTTTATCAAAAAACACCTCGCTTGTTATGCCTTGGACATAAACTATGTTCTGATATATGTTAGCTCACTATTAATCGGAAGTGGGGTTCAGAGACGCTATAATTAGTATTACGATGTTAAAACGGTAGCTAAAAAATCCGAGTAGTGTTTCTCGCATATGGTTTCATCGCCGAAATCATTACCATCAATGACGTCAATATTTGCAAATGGTTATTCTCAAATTAAAAACAATATATGGATTTTAAACTACTTTGAAATCCTGTGTCGTCGCAGCTGCACGCAACTTCAAGTCTAAGAACTATTTTTTTAAATCTTGCTCCAATGTAATGGCGCAAATACTGTATACTGACAGTTCCACCAACAATAGTTTCCTCAGGATTATTCAACAGTTTTCCAAACAGATTCGGAACATGGTATTCCTGCGTCGTACAAAGCACGTCTGTAGCTATAGCAGTACATATATTTTTTTTCCACTGGCTCTACGAAGCACTGTCCCATAGGATATCTTCCACTTCTGAAACATGACAAGATATTCACCATATGTATTTTTCTAATTAAATTATAACCTATGTTTGTACAATACTAATACATTTCATGGTACTTCATATAGATACAGATTAATATTGCATATAACCGTGTGTATACAATACGTCATATCATCTTTTTGCCAAGTAAAATAATATCAGTGCACACGATTTTTCCAATTGCTATCCAAGCAAAAAAATGTGCGTTATCAAATACTTGTCCACATCAAGATAAAGTCGACGGCTGTGGATTTTAATAGGTCATGGTTGCCATTTTGTAACAATTATTCACTATATCTTAGTATTGTAGTTCATATTTGTTATCAATTATTTTATTATGTGCATTATATAGCGTAAATTTAAATTGTGTCACGAAAACAAGCCCAGGTTATTCAAATTCTCAAAAAAATTGCAAGGTAATTATATTGATGGGTTTTATCTATATTCAGATTGTAACTCAAATCATAATTATTCTCCAGTCGATTATGCATGCGTACAAGTGTGGTACAATTACAGATCCACCATGAAAATGGCTTTACCTACCAGAGTAGTTACGTTTGACTGCAGCTATGAAGAGCTGTACCTTAATGAGAGTAAAAAGGACCGAGTGTATAATTAGTATTTCAAAAGAAAACTCACTTCTCCTCTCCAATCAAGCTGTTATCGCCAATTCTATACTCGCTATATCCATCGACTTCCATATTAGTCCTGTCTGTCTTGCCCTCAGAATATGATATCCATGCGTATGTCATCTGAATAAACATTTAGTCACATCGTGACATACAACTAGTAAAATGTAACTCAATTATTGCCGAAAATGAGTTATTTATACCAAAATGACCACAAAAACACGGCGCATCTGTCCAATTTGGTTGCTAGTACTTAAAATAAAAATTCGATCGTAAATCACGAAAAAAAAATGTCAAAGTGTAAGATAGGCCAGAAATAAATCTGCTACCGGAAGTGACATGTACACAGATATATGCAACGATTACGTCTATACACAGTGAACGCACCCAAAATGTTTGTGCTAATTTCTAAGCTGTATTTATTTATTTAATCAACTCATTTTGATAAAATAAATACACTCCGAAAACAATAGTTTTATAGCGTTTTTAACGAAATGAGAATGATTTTCTTGATTATATCAAAACAACAATAAACGGTCATATTTGCTTTAGGTTGATGAAATGCTAAATGTTTTTTTCAGATTTAAGCTGCTATGTAATGCTTAATCAGTGGTAATTCTAATAACTGAATACAAACCAGACAGACAGACAGACATATGTGACGCAACACCCCGAAATCAGGCTGAGTGCGAAAAAAATATTTTTGAGATTTTTGCCGTTCTAGAAAGCACGCATTGTCCTGATCATTTTGGTTCATGAAAAACGGTCTAATACTACCGGAGTTACAGCAAATTGAAAAGATTAAGTCCATTTGTAATTCAAAATAGGAGTTTTGAGTAAATGCTACTCAAAGATGCAGTACATGTTAGCACATTTCATAAACTCTCTCAACTCTGACATTTTTTGTCATTTTTTGCATTTTAAACATGTTAGGCCTAAACAGAAAAGCAATATTTCGCCATAAATTACAAATCACCTGAGGAGATTAGGAAGTGTAGGCCTATATATATTACGGAAATGTAGGACACAAACTTCCGTATGTCACATTCTAGTCCGTATTTGGTTGCCATGGCAACGGAACCATCCTCAACCTCAGAATATGAAGAACTTTTTTTTGCTTGTTATGGTGGTTCTAATTCAAAGAAAATCGGCAGTTATAATCCTAACTAGGGTTAGAAAACACAAAACTACATGTCTAGGCCCACATATTGCTGCCTGGGGCCAACCCAAACAATTCGCCTGAAGGACATCACCTTCCAGGGAGGTTGCCATGGCAATCAATTTTATCATAAGTATGTATACAATACCCAGACACATATATGAATTCTAGCGAAAACACACAATTTCCATGATATAAATGGTTCCAGATTAATTGAAGTTTAACCCACACAGAAAAATACGGGTCGCAAGACACATAGTGAAGCATCTTATAATGCTATTGAAGTAGGGGGAACTTTAGTACTTGACACCATCTTTCGGAAATGGTACATAAATTGCTGCTAAACATGCAATTTAGATTTTTCTCACTTGACTTTTCACTAGACTTTTCTAACTTGAAATCAGATATAGGAATGACTTAAAAGTGGTCACAAGGTTTGGGCGAACACCAATCATATTATAACCCCTTCACAGTGGTTCCCATGGCAACCAATATCACTCAAATACATTAAATACACTGGTATATACATAAAAAGCACAAAAAGTTCCCACTATCCGATAAATTATACCAACATAAGTCAAAATGCATTCTAAATGAAATTAGTATTAGTCTTGGACTGATAAAAAAGGACCACATGGACAATATTGGTAAAGAAAATAATCAAAACGTCATGCAAAATTCTAGTACATGGTACAACATTTCAATCGGAAATGGTACATGAATCACTGCCAAATATGCAGTTGTACACATTAAAAAAGGCATTGCTCAGTTGAAATCAGATATGGGAATGACCAAAAAATGTTCACAAGGTCGGAGTATTACAGAGGGTCAATAACCCTTCACAATGGTTGCCATGGTAACCAATTTTATCCCAAATACATATAATTCTTTGAAATGTACATGAATTCCAAAGAAAAACTCTCATTTGCCAGCAAAATAACACAAACATGATTCAAAAGGCATCCTACATGAGACTAGTATTAGTCTTGGACTAATATTAAAGCACCACAGTGACAATAAAGGTAATGAGAAGGGTCAAAAGGTCATGTAACCTACATGACTCTGCATTACGTTTTAATCAGAAAAGGTACATAAAACACTGTCAAACTTGAAATTGTGAACATATAAATATACCTTTCTCAGTTAAAATCAGACATAGGGAAGACCAAAAACTAATCCCAAGGTTGGGGTATAAATGAATCGGGCTTTAGGCCACCTTTGTGCACATATAGGCTAAACTGGGCCAGGAGAACCTCCTGAGGATGGTGAGATGATTGAGATGACACTGTCCTCCAGACACAGGATTCGAAATTCGAGCCCTGGAGGTCTGAGGCCGAGCACGCTACCTCTCGGTCACGGAGGCTCCCCACAATACTAACTTTCACACGTAGATGGGGAAGAAACAATTTTGTTCCTTTCAAACCGCCGAGACCGGGAGCCGAATCCCGGACTCTAGCGTGAAAGGCAGCGGTGCTTACCACTACCCTAGGGCCCCCGCCCCCCAAGGTTGGGGTAAACACCATGCAGAGTTAATACAGATGACCAATTTGCAATGGTTGTCATGGCAACCAATATCACCCAAATACATTATATAGACTGAGAAACACGTGAAAGGTATAGGTAAGCTCTCACTATCCTATAAAATGATACCAATCAAATTCAAAATGAATTCTACATGGGACTAGTATTAGTCCTGATATGATAATAAAGTCATTAGGGCTAAATAAAAGGGTCAAAATGTTAATCAAATCTTCAGTACTTGGCAAATTTTTTTAATCGGAAGTGGTACATAAATCACTGTCAAACATTTAGCTGCACACACTGAAATATACCTTTCTCAGACAAAATCGTATATATAGGAATGACCAAAAAGTTGTCACAAGGTTTGAGTGAACCCCACTCAAAATTACTACCTACAGAGGGCAAATAAAACTTTACAATGGTTGCCATGGATACAAATTTTACCTCCAAGTACATATAAATCACTGAAAAAGATATGAATTGCACAGAAAGTTTCTCACTCTCAAATAAAATAATCCAAACCTGATTCAAAAGGCATCCTACATTGACTGGTAATCTTAGACTGGTATCATCACAGAGATGATATCATCGGGATATATAGAAAAGGGTCAAAAGGTAATAAATGCAAAAATACAATACAATGCTTTTTCATAATGTTTTTATTTTGTTTCATCAGTGTACTTGGTGTCACAAAAAAATATATCAATTTCACTGCCCCATGAGGAAGTTGGAGGCCATCATTAAGGCCGTTTAGACAGAACAATGTGGGAATCTCTAAGAATTGAGATTCTTAGCCATAAGGATGAAAATCCATCAACATTTTTCTTCTCCCATTACCTCCTCGTGGAAAAAGCTATAGAGGGGCCGGAGGCTATGCCCAAATTTCTGATTGTTATGTGCATATGCGGTATGTTTGCTACTGCAGTAGAATCCTGTTAGAACACGAATCGTTACACCGCGATATCGGTTAGAACGCGGTCCGCGCATGAACCCCGTTTTTTCCAGGTTAAATTAAACCTAATAACCAAAAGTGCCTTTTTTAGTCTTGATAACGCGATCTGCGTTAACACAGCAACGTACACGTGCTGACTAGTCATACATGCATGCAAAGCATGCTGTGATCATTGCACAACTCCCTATTCGTGGCCACACTTTAGACAGACGCGAATACTGACGACGCGTCGGATTAACCTTTTGACTGCTACTGTTCAAAGTGAAATAAAAAGTAGCGATCCCTGGTCACTTGAATTTGTATCTCGCTAGCGCGATCCACAAACCAAGTACGGAATAGGCCCTATACCACGCTATATAATATAATTATGACGATCTTGCTATAACGCGGTATATGACGATCTTGCTATACCGCGGTATATGATGATCTTGTTATACCCCGGTATATGACGATCTTGTTATACTGCAGTATCTTGTTATACCCCGGTATATGACGATCTTGTTATACCACGGTTGACGATCTTGTTATACCGCGGTATTATGATGATCTTGTTATACCACGGTATATGACGATCCTGTTATACCGCCTCATTGAGGAATGACATGTAGATCTTTTGATGATTTTTCTTGTTTTGCAACTCACCCGTGCGATGTTTTGCTTGTGCAAGATCAAAGCAAGGAGGACAATAACAATTTGTTGCGTGTATGTAGCACATTTAATAAATAGGGCTTACACATTTTCTATATTTAATCGCCGCTGACAGATATACCTTTCTGAACGTCTTTGTACATTTACAGTATTGGAGCTTAACAGGTCTCCCATTGTGACGCCGAGTTACGCAACATATACAATCCACTCCACTCTGTAAGCACAATGCAGGTGATAACGGCACGGGGCAACCTCTCAAATCAAATCAAACTGTTTACATCTGTTGTGACCTCATATATCATAGTCTGGGAAGCGATATAATTCTAACAAATATCGTCGATTCTCAAGGCCTGTTTAATATACAATACAAAGCCCATCATCTCATTATACCTGTCAATCAGTTTAAAGAATACACCTATTTTTTCGCACGAAATAGAGCAGTGTATTTGTTATAAAAATGTCTACTCTAATCACGCATTGTGTTATCCCATAGCATGCACAGGGTCGGTGTAGATCCTTCACGCCTTCAACTGGGGGCCAATGTCGCCCTTCAATCTGTTAGCTGCACATAGAGCACAAGATGTCATGATATCTCGGGAGTATAACTACATATAGTTATCTATAGATATGACCCGAAATGTCTAAAATATGTATACAATGTGTTATACTTCCCTCGTGCTGTAATACAGTACCGGGGAGTAATAACCACCCGCTTCCTGACGATATCGGGCAGTTATAACCTACTGGGCAGTTTTTACTCCACGGTAGGTTGGACAATACTGCTCTGTCACCTGGTAATATCTAGTACATAGTTAGCATATCGGACACCACTGCCTGGTATCTGGATATACTAGCGTGTCCATATAGGCCTAATGTATTTACTATTAGCGGTAGAACGGTCGTCCCGCTATAGCGCGATCCGCTTATAACGAGGTCCCGTTGCTTGGACCGCAACTACCGCGTTCTAATTTATTTCAGGTCCGTATTTTGAAAACTTCGGTTGCGCGCTCAAGTAGAAGATCGGTAAATCCACTTAAAAAATTACGAAAATTTGTAACGTCAGAGTAATAACATAAATTGCGGAGGAACTCAATTTTTAGACAGATAGAACAGATAGAAATGAGCGAGTAGCGGCCTAATAAATAAGCGAAAAATCCCCATGCATTGTCAAACCACAAATGGGCGAATTGTGACGTCCCTCATTTTTTTGACTGTCCCAAATCGATAATGCTCTAATAAATCATACAAAATATACAAATAAACCTTTTTTTCGTTAATTTGACCAAACTAGATGATAGAAAACATGTTAAGGTATTTATTGATGTCAGAATCTCAAAATGTTAACATTGTTCCAAAAATGGCAAAGTTAATCTACTCGTTGGATTCCTGGCTCTGCCCTCTCAGCGCATTCCGCCTGATTTCGGGGTGTTGCGTCACATATATTTTATTGACAGAAAGAATGTCAATCCACACTTATTTGTCATAGAAATAAGAGAGATATATGTACATGTATATACAACATTGTTCATTGGTAAAATCATGTGACAATATACATAGTATGACATACTTAACTAAAAACATGTTAACTGGCATTGCCATAAAAAAACACTGGGTATTACGATAATATAGATGATTGCTACTTAAAATAAAATTGAAAGGCATTGCCAGGATATCATAAGGTCTATCATTTTGTTTCCCGCACCAAAACCAGAGATAAAATAGCTACTATGTATGGCATGCTAATTATATATAGCAGCAAAAAAGACACTCTAGAAAGCGTAGAAACCTTAAAATGTATACAAGTGTATAATTATTATACTACAGTAATTGGAGTAGGTTATGTATTAGGACAGTGTTAAAAATTGCACGATATTTTAAAAATCAAATATTATATCATGCAAGTACAATCAATGTGGCAATCCGCGAAACAGGTAGCTCCGAGCCATGTGGCCATGCAAGCACAGTTGCTTTGAACTCGGAGATTCCCTGATATTGACTAGTGGTGAAAACTTAACAACGTAATAACAGTACTACTACCGAAACACAATATATACATACTAATAAAAGTCGGACATGGTGGTTCGTCGACTGTCAACAAAGTATAGCATCATAACCATATTATCGAGTGTTGCAGACTTAGTGATGTAATAACAATAACAATTACGGATAATAATTATGTGTGCCATTCCAGCAGGCTATTACACTCACACAATAGCATTAAAGTTTATTTAATTAACTAGTGATTTATTATCTATATGGCCCTCGCACAAAAACATTACAGCTTATTTTAATTCATTATATTGTTTAGTTCATACCATTTCACTCACGACATAGTTAGTACCACATACTCAGAGTTACAATCGAAAAAAAACATTCCCGACTTCATAGATAAAATCAGTTGACTTAGCAACTCTGAAATCCTCCATAAGGCCCCACCTCAAGTCAGAGATCATGGAGGCATGATAATATTGATAATATAGCGACAGGTGAATTGTGATTGTTCTAGATAAAAATTGTAACGTTATAGCAATAATAATGACACATAATCATGATAATAATTATTTATGCCAGTTACGCAAGACGTGACAATCATACAAAATATTTCAATTTTAATATGAACTTACATATGGTATACTCAGTATTTTAACTCTTAATTTGTTTTAAAACAACCATAGATAAATTTTGCTAGTGACTTTACCACTGTTATGTCTCTAGATGTCATAATTTGTAGAAACATATCAATTGTTGGTTCCATATTGATAACTGCGGCTACATAATTAAGCAAGATTTCGCGTTCATTGTTTATAGCATTACAGTGGAGAAGAAGATGTATTTCGTCGTCAATTTCGTTTGATTCACACCTTGTGCATATTCGTTTGTTTATTGGAGTCATTGGATTATTGTATCGTCCTCTCTCTATTTTTAAATCATGTGAGCTCATTCGATATCTCGCCATTGCTGTTATGAGGTGGTTCCCCTTTATATTTAAGATGTATGGTTCCACACTCAAAGATTTTACTAACAAATATGTGCGCAGCTTACTTGAACTCTCGAAATCTTGTCTCCACCGCTGTGTAAATATTCTAACAATTGATTCATTAAAGGAAAGCATAAATTTATTTGTATGTCTATTCTGCTGTGTTTCCCAAACTTTATCTAGCCCAGTTAGTTCAAGGACAGACCGAATACGCGAGCACCAGTTTGTGAAACCAGTACCATCTAGCTCTAGTAGCATATGACAGGGTGGTTCTGTGATAGGTCTAGAATTCTACACCAATATTTTACAGCTTTAACATGCTGCCTGATAATCAATGGAAATGTTCCTGTGTCACCATATATTGCAGGAGTGGGTGTTTGCTTTCTAACACCCAGAGTTGATTTAATAAATTTTAGATGTATTTTTTCCAAATCATTAACACTATCACCGGTATACCATATATCACTTGCATACTCTAATATGGGCAGTATTTGACAATCAAAAACTTTGAAAGCAATAACAGGTGACAATTTTCCGACTACGGGACGAGATTGCTTGTGTAGAGAAAACATTGCTTTACCAGCTTGGGAAGCGAGATGAAGGAACGTTTCTTTCAATACATTCTTAGGATATTTAGTACTATATACGACACCAAGGTATTTATAGTTTTCATCTTTTTCTATAACGTTATCACCATAATAAAAGTTGTCACATTCTGACGTATGGCGTTTGTTAAATATCAGAACTTTTGTTTTGGGAATGCTGACTATTATATGCCACAGCGAAGCATACTTATACAGGGCAGTTAATTGCGTTTGCAATCCATTAGCAGAATCGGAAGAAAGGACAAGGTCGTCTGCAAATAACAAGTATACAATTAATAACGTGTCTACTGGGATACCCTGACCTTGATCGAATGATTTGGATATATCCTGTAGAAATTCTGTAAATAATTTGGGGTTAGGCATACCACTTTGCAGGACACCAAATTCGCTTTTAAGTATCTCGCTGATGCACGAATCCCATTTTACACGACATTCAGCTTTAGAGAACATACTCTTTATTACATTTAAAAAAATTCCGGCTTTTCATCTGCTTAGTAATTTATAGTACAGTGCTGATCTGTCAATATAGTCAAATGCTTTTGTAAAATCAACACAACATGTATATGGGGCTTTGAAAGACATCTTTGCTTATCTATAATGGCACATAGTATAAATATATTATCAGTTGTCCGGGAGTTACTTCTAAAGCCCGCTTGAAAGGGATCATTATCATTGCATACATCATTTTCAAAAGACAGTCTGTTATTAAATATAGATTCAAATAATTTCCCAATGCATGGCATTACTGTAACTTTCCTGTAGTTATCGGGCACGTTATGGTCAGTTTTTTTGTGAACAGGATGAATTATACCAGTGGCCCAACTTGATGGATATTCTCCATTGGCAATAATAGTATTAAACAGTAAAACTAGTGCTGGTAAGAGCTCATTACAACCATGCTTGTAAAATTCCGCAGGAATACCATCTATACCTGCCGCCTTTTTTACATTTTAACTTTCTAATTGCTTTTTTAATTTCATCTATAGTTATGGGGCTGTTTAGGAACTCTAACTAATCGGATTGGCCATTCTCTCCCTTCTCATTAATATCATTTGGGGATGATTTATCTACCTTTATTATATTATTCATATGCTCGTAGTCAAAATAGTCGACATGGGGAGGGTAGACTTGTTCTTCAAAAAGTTCACAAATTGTGACAGGGTAGGACCTCTGGTTAAATTTCTAGGTTTTAAAGATTTCCAGAATTTCCAGTAGGCATTTGGATTTTCTGTTCTCATATTTTCCAGCTGACTAAGTTTGACTTGCTAGTAGTGTCTTTTCTTTTTTCTGGATTAATTGTTTATATGATCGTAACATTATATTATATTCACCTTGACGTGCGTTAAACTTCTTATGTTTAGCAATATTAGTTAAAACATGTTTTAAAGATTTCAGTCTTTGTCATACCAAGTGTCGGAAGGAAAGTTATTTTTTATGTTTTTCTTACAATTTGATTTATGTTGCTTCTTTAGAAATAATGGAGATATTGCATTTTCTAACATATCATTGAACATATCACATAGATTATCGCTGTTACACCCTTCAGCTACGGCACATAGCATATTTTCCAACGCAATACATGTCTGCTCATTTCGTAGAGATGCTTGGTATTCGATCTTTTTTTCATCTGGCCATATATAAACATTGGAACCTGGTGAGGAGTCATTAACGTGTATGTTCATTTCTGCAGAGCTTCTTAACTCTTTCAATCTTGAATTGAGAATATTGAATTTTATAAGACAATGATCCGATTCTACTAATTTCGGTAGAACTTTAAATTTACTGATCATATAATCTATCTTCTCTTAGTATTACATATTCAATAGTACTTGCTCCCATGGGCGAGTAGTGTGCAGTGTGGCTAGATATTTTGTTTTAGATAGGCCTACTTGGTAATTTATCTTACGCTGTACATTTCAATTTAAGTACAATAATTGTCAGCTCGTTTAACTTTAGCTACTTAGATACTTTTTTGACGCAAGGTTGATAATATCAGTCAATTGTCGAAATTGTTTAAAATCATCTAAATAAAAACTTTCGTAGTACCATCGTCTAATATTATCCTAATTTTATGATAAATACTAGTTGATAATAACATGTAGTTAATGTAGATAATAAAAAGTAGTTGGCCTACAAAGAATCTTTGTGAAACACCAGTTAACATGCAATTTTGGGATTTTGTATGTGTGCAACCCCGGTGAGATGAAGTTCATCAAGTGATGAACGTTGATGAATGTTTATAAACATTCATGAACATTCATCAATGGTTCATCAAGCCAGTTCATGAACTGTGTTCTTGAACTGTTCATCAAAAACAGTTCGTGAATATTAATGAACACTTGATGAGCTAATGAGGTTCATGATTTAGTTCATGAAGTTCATATGGAGAGTTTCATAAACAGCCATGAATTGTTATGAACTTGGTATGATCAATCCAGTTCATAATTTTCTCATGAAAGTTCATGCGATAGTTCATGAACTTTGATGAATTACTATGAACGTGATATGTCTAATAATTCAGTTCATGGTTAGTTCATGAAAGTTCACGGGACTGTTTCATGAACTGTGATGAATTGTTATGAACTTGATTAGTCTGGTTATTTAGTTCATGGTTTTTCGTTAAAGTTTATTACTTTGATGAATTAATATGAACTTGATATATCTTAATTCGGTTCATGGCTAGTTCATGAAAGTTCATAAGGGACTGTTTCATGAACTCTGATGAATTGTTATGAACTTGATCAGTCGCATTATTAAGTTCATGGTTGTTCGTTAATGTCCAATGGATGGCCAATTAATTAGTTTCTCAGTTTTCTGTTCAGTTTGTTGTAATAGAGGGGGAGATCTCTATTTTAATTAACAAAATGAAGCTCAATCAGCTTGCTGTGTTTACGTAAGAAGTAACCTCAAAAAAATAAATCCTCAATAAAGTTGCTATATGTATTTTACTTAGTTAATTTATTGTTTCTAGCTTATCTGGCTCATTATTGAACTACTTGAGTTCCTGGTCGTTCATGAACAAGGCTCGGGAACTTCAGGATGACAGTTCATGAATTTCATGTACGTCTCATTTGTTGTTAAGGAACATGCGTGAATAGTTCATGAACATATTTAATGAACGTTCATGAATGTTCATTAACCAACTGGTTCATGAATTATTTGAGTTTATGCCCGTTCATGAACTGGGTTGACAGTTCATGAATTTTATGAATGTTTCATTTGCTGTTCAGGGAAATGCAAGAATAGTTCATGAACACATTTAATGAGCGTTCATGAATGTTCATTAACTAGCCCTGGTTCATGAATTTTATGAGTTCATGACCGTTCACGAGCAACCCATGTTCGTGAACAAAGGGAGAATTCATGAACAGAATAAGTTCAAGAACTCATGACCTTTCATGAAAGTATCATTTGTTGATGAATGTTGATGAACGTTTATAAGCTTTTGTTCATGAACATTCATGAACTATTCATGTATGTTCATAAACAGTTCATGATCATCTCACCGGGGAAGTTCCAAATTATATGTTTTCAAATTACATCTACAAAAAAAACTCTACATGAGTATTTGCACTATCTTCAATTTATAGTACTTGTTAATTTATCTTGCTCTGTACATTTAAATTTGGGTACAATAATTGGCAGTTCATTTAAATTTAGCTACTTAGCTACTTTTTTGACGCAAGGTTGATAATATCAGTCGATTGTCGAAATTGTTTAAAATCATCTTAAGAAAAACTTCTGTGGTACCAGAATGATAAATATGATAAATACTAGTTGATAATAATATGTAGTTAATGTAGATAATGAAAAGTAGTGGGCCTGCAAAGGACCAGTGTGAAACACCAGTTAACAATTTTATACTTTTCAATTTTAAAAAATAGTTTTCTATTTGCTAAATTATTTTATATCATTTTCATTCGATACTACAGATAACTAAATGGTGTGATCTAATGTATCAAATGCCCTGGAATGGTCTAAAAAATAAGTGGAATCTTACATTATATCCATAGCCTAAACTGCTTGATCAAATAAATTTATGAATTATTGCTAAATCTGCTCCTTGGTATCCTCAACAATATATTTACTTAATTAGTTGTGGGTTATGGATAACCTAGTCAGATATTCTTAATATGATTGGGAGTAAAGATATGGGTCTATTATATTCGATGAGCGAGAAATAGTTTCTTTAAACAGCAAACATATTAAGGCTACTTTACCATGATGATTTAAGCCTCTTTCTAAAGTTTAAAGTTAATTGATTTTGAATGATATTTTTTATTATATTAGGCTTCTACACATCTGAACGGCATAAAACTTAAATAAAAACGAGTAAAAAATAAACGTTTCTGTGCCATAGAAGTAATTGGATATATTGATCAGATATTGGCAATAACATATCAAGTTTCCAGTACTTGGTGCTAAGAAGTGCAACGAGTATTCACTAGGCGAACCATCTCCAGGTGTTTATCTTACAGCCGCCTGGTGAATAGCAAAGCAATATCCAACACATACAATTCACCAGAAATGTACCAGATTGTGATATTTACACCGATCAAGGAATATAGAAAAGACCTTCTAAATTCCTTGCACCGATAGATGATGTCTTCCTACCTGAGCAGCAGGACCAAACCAAGGGTTCCGAGTAAAACTGGATATCACCCAGTATTGTTCAGCAAAATTATCGTAGCTACTTGATCCGAACACACAGGTGTCCCAGAGAAATGTGCCGACCCACTTCTGACCAACATCCATTGGTATAGCTGTATTAAAATTTGCACGATATACATGACATACAAAGGAAAGCAATTAATGTAGGGTCATATGTGATTCCGTGGTAATCTCATGGTAATTCTTGCCACCTACGTTTTTCTTGTTCAGAATTTTATGCTGATTTCAAAAAATATTTAAAAAATATTTAAAAAAAGGTCATTTTCCGACCCTAGAGGTCATGACCCCTAGATCTCATTTATTTATTTATTCACGTTTTAAAACACATGTCTTACTAGTCTTGTAACACATCAAAATGACCGAAATTGGTTAGGAAATATCATCAAATTCGAAAAAAATTTAACATTTTTCTGCCCACTAGAAGTCATTTTAAGGTCATCTATTGCAATGTTTTCAATATACTTATTAGTCCATGGGTCAGAATCGGTCCCCATGAACCTCACTACTCACCCACACCAACTTTATTTTATTCTTTCATATGTCCAAACCATGAAATAAGATGTTACCAGTAAAAAATAGGGACTAGCTTTATATTTGACCGCTTTTATGGGGTACCCCCAAACCTGGAATTAGGGGGTAGGGTTACGTAAGCGTCTGTCGTTGATGTTCTGATTAACCAATCTGCACATCCAATACACCATACAACAGATAATTAAATTCCCGCTCTCATAATAAATCATCCATTGCAGTAGAGTAAATAGTCGTCTCCCCACATACCATCAAACATGTTTTATTATTATAAAATAATCATAATGAATGAACAAACAACATGGTCGTTAAAAACAACATAATAAATGATAGTTATTGGACCTATCCATATCTGGCTTAGGTTTTATAAACCCAGATATGTGTATGCCTAAAAATGTATGTTATTTATATTTATAAATGTCATACAAATTTTTCAATGAAATAATATAGCAGCCTTTTATGAAAATAAGTCTATTTAGCCTGCGTTGAAATCTGAAACATGAACGTTACTCGGGATTTTAGTGTATACTTTTGTATTGTTTTTACATACATGTAATTGAAGGGGCCAGAACAAAATCGAGGAAAAGTCAATTTTTCAGTAATTTGATTTTGAGGTACCATAAGACGAAAAAAACAGGGTGCCATGTGTCTACCACAACATATCATAAAAATAACCAATTTTGATCAAATAAGCGGCCATTTTGTTCAGGACAAAATCAAGTCAACCATTTTTGTCCTATGGTAGCCCAAGCTCGAATAGCAAAAAAAAAATCAAAATGACTTAGCCTTGGTTTTGTTCTCATCCCTTCAATTTGTGTGTGCTGAATGCGAATCTACCGGATAACATTCTATATTTGGAGACTTTCACATTCAAATCAGCAAAACACGAAATGGCCAACAAAATGTTAAGAAAACCCCATATTTTCTATAGTTTGTGGCACATAAACGCACAATTTATGGTTCCTGCAAGATTTTTGATTGATATTTTTCTCGTGTGTCTTTGGAAAGAAATGTCCTTTATTTTACCTTTAGATCCAAGACATCCGTCATTTTTTAAGTATTTACTGTTACTATAAGTATACAGCTAAACATGTTGACGATAATATGACGTATTTGTGGTAACATAGTGGATTAGGACTAAACGTTACTGACGAATAATTTGAAAGAAAAAATCCAAAACGGCCGCGAAATTTACCTTCATATGAACAAGAAACAAAATGGCTATCAAAATGTAAATTAAACCTGTTTTTTTATTTGTGGCTCGGAATTGCTCAATTTATTGATTTTGTGTGACTCGAGGACCGAAACAAGCATTTCTAGTGTTTATTGTTCATTGTCTGACCTATAGTTATCGTAAAATCCAATATGGACGTCATTTTGCATATTTACTATTAGAATAATGATGTCATTCTAAATACGAAGCACATCAAAGCATGTTAGGATATACAGGTACTATACTTAACCACAGTTTCGAATGACTTGCAACCTAATCTGCCGTATTACGTAGTCTATTTTTTAGATTTCCATTAAACAAATGTTGTTTATGATATTATAGTTCACGTGCATTAAAACGCTTTTATTTGTGTGTTGGTGGTAACCATTTTGAATTTGAAGGTCAAATAGAGGTCATTTTTATCGAAAAACATGAGACATAAATTTATCAACTCAAAATCATGTAGAAACCAGAAATCGTGCAATAATTTGTTACAAAAATATAGAAAAAATTTGGTTTTGGCGGCCATTTTTTGTTTTGCTTATTTAAAAGTGAAGGACACCAAATAGAGAATGTTATGCGACAGATTCGAATTTAGCACACACAAAATATGTTAAAACAAGCGGGTAAATTTAGACTTAATTGCAGAGCAAAGTTCAATGTTTCATATTTAAACCCAGGATAAATACAGACATTTTCAAAAAAGGCTGCAATATTCTTTCATTTAAAAATATATATGCAATGTACAAATATAAATACTACCCAGTTTTAAGGATATACACATCTGGGTTTAGAAAACATAGGTCAAATATATATATGGCCAATAATTATGCTTTATTAAGTCGTTTCCATTGACCATGTTTACTAGTTTTTTTGTTGTCGATTTTGATCTTTTGTAATAAAAAAAGTGTTTAAACGTATAGAGAAAAAATGTTTACACGTGTAGAGATAACTGTTTAATCCATTGCATCATGTAACACGTCAGTAGAACGGAAATTTAGTTATCTTTTATATTATATATTGCATGTGTAGATTGGTAAGCTAGCACTGCAACGACAGATATTTTCGTAACCCTACCCTCTAATTTTAAGTTTGGGGGTACCCCCACATAACCGGTCAAAATATATGTTTCGCTCCTATTTTTTTACTGGTAACATCTCATTTTATATTTTGGACATATCATAGCTTAACAACTAGTTGATGTGGGTGAGAAGTGGGGGAGGGGGGGGCAATTCTGCCCTATGTACTATATGTGTGTTTAGGGTTGTGACCTTCAAGAGACCGGTAATGACCTTGAAAGCTTCAGAATATTTGTTAATTATGAATTTTTACTATTTTGTGCCGATTCCCTTTAATTTGCTATATTACACGACTACCTTGAAATACAAACGTTTTAAAAAAATATCCGTGTGTTTGTAGGATCATGACCTTTAAGACCCCGGAAATGACCTCTAGAACTTCAGAAAAAATGACAACCTATTTTATTTTGTTCAGTATTATTGTTTCTTCAAATTGATCATAGGTGTCGAGAATTAACATTCCCACGGAACCACATTTACTGACATAATTATGACCCTACACTAAATGTTGAATAAATGTGCAAGGTTCACTCTGTCCGTTTGAGGAAATATACAAAGAACGTCTATGCAAAGAAAAGTAGATGAATTAACTGCTCGACACACACAGTTCTCTGTGCTCTCGAAGACAGTCATGGTACAGCCTCAGGGATAACTCTCACTACGCCTTCTCTACACACTCACTACGCCCTCACTGTGCCCTCACCGCGCCCTCCCTGCGCCCGCACTACGCCATCACTGCGCTCACAATACATTTAGACCTACAACTCGCTCATAAAGTGTGACTGTTATGCTTGCCTAAAGGTGTGATTCTAAAGGTGTGATTCTAAGTGATAGACTAGGAATATAATGCAAAAAAATTATTACCTATTTTGTGAAAGCCGGTCAATACGAATCAGCCGATTATATGAACAAAACACAAAATTGTACATAAAATTAACTCTAGAACTACTAGAGCTTTCATAAAAGTATCAAAATGTGCAGATTAACGAACCACATCATATTATTACACTTTGCTTTTTGTAGTGTAAAAGACCAAAAAAATAACAAAAAATTAACAGAAAAAAGGTGTAATTTCATAAATATCACTTAGAAAGAAACCTTGAAACCTGACTAACATGGTTAACAGGGCCCTTGTCTAAGATTGTTAAAACGTGTCACAAATATAATATACAGGAAAAAGTTCTAAGTTTATTAATTTTAAACCCAAACCATATCAGTCGTGAGCAATGGAAAAAAATAGTAAAGAATGTAATATGGTCACAATATAGAAATAACTGGTATATGCAGTGTATACTATTTAAAAGTTTGTCAATGTTTGTAAAAAGTGTAAATAATGTTGCAATGAGTTGGATGTGGCGTTTGTGTAGAGACCGGCCTCAGTCAATTAGAAAGTGTAAATGTACTGCTAGATTCGTTGTAAGCTCCGTGAACTATTATATTATGTATACTAAATCCAGTAAGTTGTGTCAGCTCTGTTGAATGTACAGTCGACTATGTCATGAGCACGTATTGTTTGAATGTCCAGCACTTGTCAATGAGCGTGTCAAGCGCTGGACACGTGTCATCGAATCTATGCCTGCAGCTTTGATATCGTCAATCGAATGTATGAATACAAGTGAAAAGTTAGTTTTTATTCTGAGTGGATTGAACTGTGAATATGTGAGTGAATGGAGAGATATATATGAGGAGATTGTAAATTTTATTTTTTATATGAATCATGAATTCAGGCAATTAGCAGTGACTATATATAATAATACGTAAACGTTTGTTTTTCTCATCTTATAAAAATAATTATTCAATATGAGACCTAGTATTATTCTCAATAGTATGTATTAAAGTTCACTGTAAATATGACTTGTATTGTATAATACCTGATGTTATTTCTTAAATTCCTCATTATGAGTGTGTTGAATGTTAAACTTTAAACCTTTGTACCTGTATTTTTGCATGCATGCTCTCCAAAGTGGAGGTTAATAAACACATACATACATACATGCTGTCAAGCATTTAAATGTTGGCCAGGACCCTTTCTGGGTAAAAATAGGGGAAATGACTCTTGATTTTTAGATTTTTCTCATAATTATTACCTGGTTTGTTAACGTGAATTGTTACGACCTAGCCTATTGTACATCAAAAAATAATAAAATCAGAAAAATAGTTGTATGTATTGTGCCAGGGTTCTTTCTTTAAAATGTAATACTTTGTCTCCTATTTGTTGTAATAAAGGCAAAAAACGTAGATAAAATGCAAAAATTCATATATCAACATCACAACTCTATCTGTGAGTCTATGATTAGCAGGCCTGATGATTAGTCCGGTGTGTGCTGATGACCAATGGGATCCTGCAGAGGTTTTAGTGGTTTCGCCTTGAGAGCTGGTGATTGCCCGACATAATTTAGCAAGGCCTACTTGTGTAATCACTTAAGCAAGTGATCTGGTCGAAGACATAAAATCTAGTGTGAGGTGCACCAGCTGGAATGAATGAATAAAACGTCGCTGTGCGTAGAAGATTTGTGTGTCACTTACTGCTCAAGTACCTACTATTATCATCCGGTGACCGACCATCCCTGGACGTTTGATTCTAGTCCTAGGAGTAAGATAGGGCGAGCTCCCGACGGCGATTGTAAAATTTTAAAAACTCATCACGTTGTTTTCAGTTGTATTTGGCCCAAATATAGAGTTCTTAACCCAAATGCCGTGTAGACCTCAGTCGTAACATTCTGTCCTTTTCCTTTTATAAAATTCTTACCTATGTGGAAACCACCAAGATATAATTACAGAGACTTGTAGGTGTCACTCCTGACTTGATTTCTAGCCCTTTTTGGGATTAAATTCCTGGTCTATGATGAACAGACACACTGTGACAGAAATTTTCTGAGTGAGTTGTAAACGTATTGTGATCGTAATGAGGGCGGAGTGAGAGCTACTACGGACGCACTGAGAAACGGGACTTGGTAGCTCTTTAAGCGCGCGCTAATGATCGAAATGAGATCGCAGTAAGAACGTCATTTTCTGCAATGTCACTGTGTTTTGGCAAAAATGGTAAAGTCCTGTGGCTGAAACTGATAGAGCGTATTTTGGTGCGACAGAGCCTTTTCGGAGCCACTTGTTATCTTATTTTGTCATTTTCGCATAATTGTTTATTGTTTCATGCCTTGAGCGCAAATAAATTCCCTCTTGGTCTATGTTCTGTAAACATGCAGCATTAAAAAATATTATATACATGAATGATATTACATTCGCAATGTCATTTAATTTGATATTAACTGAATAAAGTAATGAATTATTTATGAACTTACCGCATGTGTTTTTCAGTTCGTCTGCCCCGTTCATACATTCTGGTGTGCCATCACACACAAGTAGCAAGCTGACACACTGCAGAGAGTTTCCACACTTAAACATGCCTTTTCCACAGCCATTTCCTGAAAGTTGATAAATTACAAAAATAAAGTCAATAACATAATATACACTTTTGATGAAAAATGTATGGCATAAACCCTAGATTATCTAGTTAGTATAATAAATATTATAATGCAGTGAATATATATTTTCAATAAAAACAATTTATCGTCTTACTTAGCGAACATTGTAAATTATGTTACATTAACCAATATAAATTAATTTTAAGAAACGGTGACTCAAATTTGATCAGTTTCTTAAGTCCCTACAGCTAAATTGAAACAACTTACCCCAACTTTTCTTTAACATCGCCCAACATCTCACGTGCTATCAAAGTATTTTTTTACATTAAGCACTGTGTCAGCTGATGTGTGGCTTCATTTGATAGAGCTTGAGCTGGCCAATAATGAGCTGCACGTGCGATAAATTTAGGTGTGCTGGTTTGGGGCACAGGGAGACATGAGACCCCATGTTGAAATGGAACAGACCTGTATCGTCCAAATATAGTCATAAGGGTGGACATGGATTTGTACACAATTTCTCACCAGCGCTATTAATCTCATTTTTATACCATTTCGCAATGTTTGATCAACACACATTGCTGGCATTATTATCCAAATTTATATTTTCATTAATTCGTAGGAAGTAAAAAAAATCGTCGACAAACTATCAAACATGGTATTTTAAATTTATTTTGACGATCATATCAGTTTCGATGACATGCCGCCGAGGCCATGGCATGCATACTTGGTCTATTTAACTGATTCTAATGCCACAAAACCGGCAGTAGTGTATTGAACTGCATATAACTACAACAATTATTGATTAAATAAGGCCTATATATAAAAAACAGGTAATGTGTATTTTCAAATTAAGGTACAAATATTTTTTAAGACCAGTCCGCTACATCTGTGGGTAGGCTATATCAGATGACAAAATCTGCAGCACACTCTAGAATACACAGAGCACTGTGGGCGGGGGCCCTAGGGTAGTGGTTAGCACCGCTGCCTTTCACGCCAGAGTTCGGGGTTCGGTTCCCGGTCTCGGCGGTTTCAAAGAAACAAAAATGTTTCTTCCCCATCCACGTGTGAAAGTTAGTATTGTGGGGAGCCTCCGTGACCGAGAGGTAGCGTGCTCGGCCTCAGACCGCCAGGGTTTGAATTTCGAATCCTGTGTCTGGAGGACAGTGTCATCTCAATCATCTCACCATCCTCAGGAGGTTCTCCTGGCCCAGTTTAGCCTATATGTGCACAAAGGTGGCCTAAAGCCCGATTCATTTCATTTTCATTTACAGAGCACTGTGTTGCCTGTTCCAGCCAGACACAGACTACACACGCGTCTCTAAATGTCGACACAGGTGTATGCCTCCCACAGCCCTCCCCCTCCATGAGATGTGCACACATCTGGGCTAGCCCCTCACAGAACTTTTAGTAGAAGAACAGGCCAATCACAAACTTACTGCTATCAGTCGAAAGTCAGAGCTGGGGGATATTTTGACGTCGGCCATCTGCAAATTTTAGCATGCAGGGATGCAGTGTCTAACGGCGGGCAGAGTAAGTCTAGAATGACATAATTTTATTTGGTAGTATTTGGAAATATATTTGCCAATACCCAATCAAATTTGACTATTTCGATACCATAACGTAGTTTATAGTGAGACCTATTCCAATATCACAGCAATCTAAACAGCTGTTTTTGTCAGCATTTTTCATTGACATTATCTCCACCACACTAAAAATTAACCAAGGTTGTACATGATACAGTTTAAATATAGAGCTTCTAGAATAATTCAATTTATCATTATTAGTCAAATTGATATATAAATGTTGTTGTATTATGGTTGAGGCCGTTTTGTTCCCTCTGATGGTATATCACGTGACACAGGTTAAAATATATAGTGGAATGGGCATTATTTAAGGAGAATAAATATATAAATTACTAAGTTATACAAGTCATCAAAGGTCAAACATACAACACACTGCAGAATTACTATTTCTTCTTGTAATTTCTGAATCAGAACAGCATACTTGGCTTAATTTAGCCAATATGTTCATGATGAATATGCTCAATAATTAATCTATATTTTATTAAAATGTACTAAACGCAAATTTAATTAAGAGCACTATGTGAAGGTGACTAGAAAGTATTTGTCTTATTTCCCCTTGTATGTTATGAGGTAAATCTCACCCATCAATCTGTCCATTCTCTGAGACATCACGGCGGCAGCACTATCTGTCTTCTTTAAAGTAGATAACGATGTGTCCAGTTGATTGGTTATCTGTGTCACTTGTGATGTCAGTAACCTCAGCTGGTCATCCGCAGCGTCAATCTGCTGATACAGAGCTTGACCACTGGTCAGTGAAGCCAGGGCCAATAGCAGAAACACACAGGAGAGTGTCATGGCGTGTCTTCTCTTGATTCCACAATAATGTGAGAGTCTGTGTCTTATTGTTTACTATGATGATACATTTCTGTCCAACAGCTGACCTTGGATCACATGTGACATAAATATAGCACTACTTATTAGTTACACTTTTGTCAAGTGGCCAGACATTGAAGTGTTAATTCTTCATTAAAGTGTACACTTATACTTTGGTCAAACTAGCAAAGTACAAAATAACTGCCTATCATGTAAATCAAGACTCGTTTTTATATTTTATAACAAGTAAATGAACAATTTATCGTTTCTGTACGATTTGGAGTTCAGAAATTCATTGCTGATGTATGTCTAATAGTTTGTGTTATATATTCTAATCGGGTCGGTACGGCATTAATACTTATCTTAATTACTACGCTAAACATGTTAGCGATAATGTACCATAGTATAAATTATTTTTGATATATTTGAATGGCATCAAGCACATGTGGGCTAACTCACATTTTGACGAGTTTCAGAAAAAATCGCACTGCAACATGAAGTACATGATAAAACGCATAAATACAAATTAGCACAGAAAGGTAACAAAATCAGTGACCAAATAGTCTCACCCTGAATGTGAAACTCGTATATTGAAGGTGCTGCTATCAATGACATACATTTCCATCGTTTTTTTAATTATTCTTGAGGAATATCTTAGCAAAATCCTAAAAAGCCTTTAGATTTAAAAAAAAAGCAGAAGGGTTGCGGAGGCGATCCCCACAATATTCAATCTTTACGAGTGAGCGGAAAAGAAACATGTTTCTTTGAAACTTGAATGCCGGAGCGGGGCTCGAACCTGCGATTACCGATTTTCCAAGCAAGACGCTTCAGCCACTACACGGGGGTACAGGGCCCACCCTCTACATGATTAAGAGTTGAGCAATAATGTGACTTATATTTGACCTTCATCAAAAATGGCCGACTTTTTATGTATTCTCAATTGCTTTATTATCCCGCTAAAAAATATAACGATGTACGTAGCACATTTTGTTTTAATTTATAATATATTTTGGAACCGAAAATATAGATTACTTGTCAGATACAATTTTAGCAAAGATCGAAAATGGCCACCGCCTGCATATCAAAAAATCGTTTTTATGCAGCTAAACCTATAATATATCGTCATTGTTATTATAATAAATAACATAAGAGGTAGCAGTTCATGGGTTACTTTTAAAGATCTAATACTTGATTTTTTTACTACGAAAGCCTAAATAGAACAAATAAAATAACTAGTATTAGGTAAATATAACATGATACATAATTAGGCCCAAAATATGGTATTGTACCCCCCTAATTCAAAAAACAACTGAGTTACGGATTTGATTGGCTGAACACCACTCTATCGTTGTCAGGGGGTAAAACACCATACTTGATCCCATAAATATTTTAACTATTCCACGCTCGGCCAAAGTGTAGTACTGGACCCCAAAACTGAATGACGGGTGATGATTAATAATTAAACACCACTTGACTTGAAATACCGTATTTTCGTTGTAGTGGACGGGTTAAATGCACAAAATGCCCCCCCCCCCCCACACACACACTGCATTTTGTAGTAGAAGTATGCCACATGGCACGAATGATACTTGGACCAAGTGGAACATTTTAAGCAGCGCATTTTTTTATAAATTTTCTGCTTTTATTTTGCCCTAATTCAAGGTCATAATTCAAATTCAAGGTCAATTATGATTTTTTAACAAATAAAGGTACGAACAAGTGTAATACCTCTATTTCATTCAATTTTGACTAAAAAACTCATTTCTGATACCATTTTAATAATTCAAGGTCATCTTCAAAGTCAAAAGGTCAATTTAAAGGTCAAAATGTTGAAAATGACATTTTTAACCAACATAATTAGGAACAAATGTAACAACACTGTTTAGTGTGATTTTGTCTACAGAATTTATTTCTAATAATATTTTGCTGATCCAAGGTCATCTTCAAGGTCAAAAGGTCAAAACTGCTAAAATATGAATTTCATTAAATACTAATAGCAGCAAGTTTAATACCTTTTTTTGATGTGTTTTGGACTGAAGAATCAATTTGTGGTACTATTTTGATGATTATAGGTCATCTGCAAGGTAAAAACGTAGATGTCAAGGTCCAGTAAGCGAAAATATCATTTTCAAAGTCAAATAAAATATATATATCTAGGAACAAGTGTAGATCTAATATCTTTTTGTCGTGTACTTTTGACTGGAAAATCCACTTCTGTTATCTTTTCATAATTGTAGGTCATCTTCAAGGTCAAAACGTCAATTTCAAGGGCAAATGAGCAGAAATGTGATTCTTATCAATAAATTTTGACTACAGTAAACATACTAAGAGATCAAAAATCGGCAAACGCCGCACTTTCAGGACACGCATGACACTTGGCATGAATGTTACATAGCCCCATTAGAAAAAAATGATCTTTTCGAAGGAGACAATTTATTCCATATCTATTTCTAAAGACCCAAAAATCAGTCATTTTCCAAGATGGCCAAGGTCAAACATTAAATTGATATTCTGTTCAACAGAAAAGAAACATGTGTCTACTATAGGGTTTTCAGGTATGCCCGACTTAGTGTTTTGCCGGTAAACTTAAAGATGGCCGCCAGTTGTGCAAGGTCAAACAATAAATTGGTATCATTTTGTGACATCTCTAAAATTATTTTTGTTGATACCTCCATGTCGGGCGTAACTGAAAACCACACGGTAGGCATATACACAAAAATCATCGATCTATCTCAATTCCAGTAAAAGTTCTACACCTATCTTGCTCTAGCATGGTTATTTTTTTGCAAAATGACCATCATCTTGGTCTCGGCATGTAGACGGTGTCTAAACTATTTTTTTAAAATGCAACTGCACAACTTTTAATACTACGGTATATACCAAAATCACGAATCCGCTTTCATTCTGTTGAAAGTGATATGAATTTTGTGTTTGATCTTAGACAAATGGCGATCATCTTGGATTTTACCCACACTGCAATGTCTAAAGTACTTTCTGGCATCCCGACAACCCTATGGTAGACACATAAATCATTAATGTAATTCCATTCTGTCGAAAATGATATCCATTTATTATTTGATTTTGCACAAATGAAAATAATCTTAATCACAAAAAAATGTCTAATGTACTTTATTGTCGCATTACTATGTCGGGCATAACTAAAATACAAATTGTAGACACCAAAATCATGAACCTGCTTCTATTCTGTCTATCGAACATCACATCAATTTATTGTTTGATCTTCGCCACCTTAGAAAATGGCGCATTTGGGGGTAATTAGAAACAAATAGAAATGGTCTCTTTTGGATAAAACGGTTCTAATGCATCATGCTTTCCCTAAAAAATGCAGTGCTCATGATCTTTCTTGACTAGAAATTTCTGGTAGTGGTAGTTCCATCATTCAATTCATCTTTAACATGTTTAAGGAATAAATGTAAAATTTGATGTCTCGTTTTCGAAAACAGTTTCCACAAAGAAACATAGAAACACGTGTAATATACATGACATATTAGATACGGTAAAATTCACAAGCGTCAACAGTATGCTAACACATTTCTACGTTATTTGGCTATAGCACATTAAGTTGCAGTGGCAGTCATTCTGGATTGAGCCCTCTAGCGGTAAACGCACACGGATAAATTTAGGCGACTTTATGTATGTTGCTCAGATGGGGTTCAAAATGCAAGCCCCCAAAATTCATCTCTCCCCTATTTTTCCGATCAAAATCCCAATTTTACTGGACTACTGGGCCAATGTTTTCAAATTATATTTTTGCATTTTGACCTTGAAATTGACGTTTTGACTTTCAAGATGACTTTGCATCATGAACATAATATCAGAAATAGATTTTCCAGTCAAAAATATACTAAAAAGGGTACTCTTTTTCCTAGCTATGTTAGTTACAAATATCAGATTTGACCTTGAAAATCATATATTCGCTTGCTTGACCTTGAAATTTACGTTTTGACCTTGAAATGAACTCTTATCATCAAAATAATACCACAAATTGATTCTTCAGTCAAAAACACAGCGAAAAGAGGTATTACTTTTGCTGCTTTTTGTATTGGTTAAAAAACATATTTTTGCAGTTTTGACCATGAAATTGACTTTTCGACCTTGAAGATGACCTTGAATAACCATAATAATATCATAAATAAATTCTGCACTCAAAATCACACCAAAAAGAGTTATTACATTTGTTCCTCAGTGAAATTGTGTTTGTTAAAAATGACAGTTTCAACAATTTGACCTTGAAATTGACCTTTTCAATTTGAAGATTATCTTGAATCATCAAAATATTACCAGAAATGAATTTTCCAGTCAAAATTACATGAAATAGAGGTATTACACTTGTTTGTGGCTTTATTTGTTAAATAAAAATATTTGACTTTAAATTTGCCCTTTGACCTTGAACTATGGCAAAATAAAAGCAGAAATAAAAAACATCCGCTTCTTAAAATTTTCCATTCGGTCCAAGTAGCATACATGCCAAGTGGCATAATTCTACTACAAAATGCAGTGGGCATGTTGTTAAGCTGTCCACTGTTGGATGGGTGTCGCTAACTACACTTTGGCCGCAAGTTCGAGTACCGCCTGCATGAACAAGATAATCACACAGTGATGAGATGCCTTGCGAGAAAAAAAGATTTTGACAACTTAAAAAAATAATAGCATTGCAGGACATAAATAATTAATTGGTATTGTTATGGTATGTCCATTTTAAATATTTGACTCTTTCAGCGCAGAAATCGACTTTAGACTTCAGAATCTGACGTCTTTTGACGTCAGATTCTGACGTCAAAAGTCGATCACCTCACTGAAAGGGTTGAATAATTATAATGTTACCATTTTGACCTGATGTGGGTATTTTATACTTACAAAATGAAATGAATCGGGCTTTAGACCACCTTTGTGCACATATAGGTTAAACTGGGCAAGGAGAACCTCCTGAGGATGGTGAGATGAATGAGATGACACTGTCCTCCAGACACAAGATTCGAAATTCGAGCCCTGGCGGTCTGAGGCCGAGCACGCTACCTCTCGGTCACGGAGGCTCCACACAATACTGAGTTTCACACGTGGAGGGGGAAGAAACATTTTTGTTTCTTTCAAACCGCCGAGACCGGGAACCGGACCCCGGACTCTAGCGTGAAATGCAGCGGTGTTAACCACTATCCTAGGGCCCCCGCCCTTTATACTTACAACAAACATTTGGATTGTCAGACAAAGAGTTCACAATTAAAAAGATAGATGATGTGTATGATTAAGTGAAACAAACTCTTAAGACAGAATAACTGATCGAATTAGTTATGCTAACTATGATGAAGCATATGGGGTGTACAACAAAGTAGATGTTGTGCATTTCTAAGAGTTAGATCATACAACACCCAAATGTTAGATGCATATTCAAGCTGTAATTTAACATGAACGAATGCATTTGAAAGCAAATTAAAGAAATGGAATTGCAGGTTTTTTAGTCCGATATGATCAACAGATTTAACATCCCCCCCCCCCCTCGGTCACTGGCCTGTTCATTTGTGTGTCATTTTAACTCCACTGATAGTATACAGTAATGCAGCCATCTATGCGCACTGAGCTTATCATATACGGTGTTATCCCTTTTCTACAGGTACTCTTACAGTATATGGCCTACACTGGAGTCAAGTGAAGCATATGATGATAACGAGTCTTGTCCATGAACACAACATCTAAACGATAACCCAACATTGGGAAGGCAGTAACATGATATTTATCTGAAAATCCTGTACCAAGTGGGGTTTGAAAGCGCACAGTAGGCAGCGACAATGGCAAAGCACCACGTTTTATCCATTGCGCCACGTCCCTGAATAAGTGCATGATTTAAATAAGATGCCTCTGGAATTTGTAGCTTATTCATCACACGTATTGAAAAACCGTAGCCCATATTGAAACAACCCCGAAGTGAATTGATAGTCAGCCTTAATACTATATTTACAGCAGAAAGTGGCACCAATTGGACGATCACATCATAGAATGACAGGACTCCATCAAAAGCGGATTATTGACAGACGCCACACAGACGTGCACCCCACCTAGTGACTAATGTGACGACACGGCCTCCCTAAGTCCCACGGGACAACCTGATCCATAACCAGTGTCCCGGTAGTGCCGGTAAAATCAATGCTGATCAAATAACAACCAGATTGCCAATGGGCAAAAAATCCGGATACCAGACCGATTAGTGTTTTCTCAATGTGAATGTGCGATCAGGGAATACAGTAAAAGCACGCACAAATAAACCATGCAGACATTCATTGTAGTTTTAAGACAAACTAATGCATTTCTCGGTGTCTTTGCTAGCCATGTAAATAAATAAAATGATTATTATATCTACGAATTTTTCGTTGTGACCTTTACAATGGAAACGTCATCAAATGAATATAATATTGACATAATAGCTGGTGTGTTTACCAATACACGAACCTCCTCTATACATGTCTATTTTTGTAGAAATGATAAAGTAATTATTACTTTATTTTTATGTTATTACTGATGTATGTTTTGACAAAATAAAACAATCCTGAATCCTGAATATTTCTGAAAAATATATACAAGTCTGTTTTCTCATATTACGGCTGAAATAATTTGAAGAGTTTCAAATCTTGTCTTCATTGTTAAAAAATAAAATAAATAGTGTGGGTGCTGACAAACACATGACCTTAACAACACCACCTAGTGATCACTAAAATAACATCCCATGTCTGCTACTTCCGCCCAGTCGAACTGCGCCGTTTTAAAGAATGAGAAAAATGTCCCAGGACGACTCTGTCGCAGAAATATCACCCATATGAATACCCCCTTGTCGTCAATCACATTTTAGCCAATTTGGTAGTCTGACAGTTCCATGCTTGGTGACCAGTGATTCATAACCTTACAGACATCAGCCACTGGTGTATCACCGGAGTACTGCTGTGGGACAGGGTCACCTGCAGTCTAAGGTAATTGGGACAAAGGGAGTGTTCTAGCGAGAAGCAAGCGTTGACAAGTGGTTGGCTGAATACAAGGCCACGTCTCTGGCGCGGCATTCAACTCCTGATGGTCCATCAAGCACGAGACGATCACCAAATCCCCGTAAACACGAGACATTGATCCAATGTAATGCCAATGTAGGGCCAGCCTCGTAGACGTGACCCAGCATTGACACTACATTGGTTGAGTGTGTTTTCTGGGATGATGGGTGTAGCTGGAGTCTGCGTTGCAAACGAAGGGCCAAATGAGAACCGACACTGGGTTTACCACCTCGCTTTCAACGTGTGAAGCGGTATTCATCGGCAAAAGGTTGCTTCTTCGCCCACTCACTAGCCTAAATATAATATTATTTTGTCCGGAGGCTTCGTCATCCGAGAGGTAGCCTGATCGACATCGGAACATCGGTGTTCGAATTCGAATCCCGTGGCATCCTCAATATAAGAATTCGATAAAAGTATGTTTTTTATTATTTTCTATATTTTTTGTAACCGTTGTGACGTCTACATGTAGTATCACAAGGTATTATGATTGTGATTATATTCCAATAAATACCATTCTTAATTACTTGTAGTTCAGGCAAATTTTATAATTGGCTTTGACTGTTGTTGTTTTTGCGAAGACTATACGGATAATGCCTATGACTTTTTCACACACACACATTGCTTGTTATTTTGAATATCTACAGAATGAAATTATTTAAAATCTATGCAGGATATAGTCTCTCATTACTCTCTTAACGTATGATGTCAGGCTATACAAATCGACCACGGTCCTTCAGTTCTTCCGGCACCTGGTCAGTTTACACTTGAATCCTGGATCCTGGCAGGCATAACAAACAGGCAGCTCACAGGAACCTGTCTAATTACACAGGCGATCACTCTGTCGTAAAAACGTGGCCATTGATGTGGTGTTATGGCGAGGTCCCTGCCAGCAACAAGTGTGGCCTAATAAGCCGTCTGTTCAGGCGTGATGTTATGAGACAGGAACGGGTCTAAATCACACCGGGACGAAGACGTTATCACCGAATGGGCGTGTGTTACGAGTCAACCTTACACACCAAATATCCGCTATCCCACTACGTTTTAATGTTAGGACAGCGTCTTCCACGCTGTCCTAACTTTAAACCAAAGTGGGACCTTAGACATTGTAATTGGATGAAACGTCTGATGAAAACATTAGTCCAATAACACCTGAGCAGGAGGGAGTGTGTCTGTAAGAGTACACAGGATTCAATATGATGATCATTTAGCTTCGTCCTTACATGATGTTTAAAGACCATGCACCTGGTTTTATTGTTACAGCCTTTATGTAGGTGGACGGAAATTGAGCTTTAAACCTTTCCAACGTGACAAGAGTAAGTATTCTGGTCATTCTCAACACATCACTAGGGGTCGTACGAGTGACGCACATGTACATCGTACATGGGATTGCACGATGCTTTGTGTTGTTATAGGAATGTACAGCCTGGAAATAAATAAATGACAGTTATTGGTAATTCCAAATTAAATTATTCTATAGCTTTCATAATGAACTCGTCAATGACAGCTAGTCGTGTTTAGCAGGTGAGCAGCTCCTAACAATTTGGTCTCGGTTTATGAGTCATGGGGTACTTATTTACGGATTACATTGTCTCATATGAGCTGGTAAATAGCTTACCGGTAGCTTCTTTACACAAGGTAAGTCTCGCCTTATCACTTAGTACTTAATCGGTCTATGAAGAGCAATCTGGTCAATGATGACTAGGTTTGACCTGCTTAATGAATGAGAAATTAAATTTTATCACTTATTTAATTGTTATATGAAAGACAACAGTGTCAATGGTGGTCAAGTTCGACCTAATTATTGAATAAGAAGGTGACTTTACCAGGTCAGTCTCGTTCAATAACTGTATATCTTACTTTATTGGTATTGAAAGACAATCCGGTCAATGTAGGCCTACCCCATATATTTCTTATTAACATAACAACAAATTATATTTGGTAAAAAGCCTAAATAATGCAAAACTGGTTACAAGGTTACACTGTTACAGGCCTATTCCATGCAAAACCCATCCAAACAGACAAGAGTTACATAGTTATGATTGGGAGTTAAAAAAAATGCAGATAACACCGTTTGCATCATATAAGCCTACTGTAGCACAATCCCACATAATCCTGGCACAAATTGGCATTAATTTTACAAAAACTGGCTTGATCCCTTGTTCCATAGAAAACTTCCACTTCAGTAGGTGCAATCATCATGTGGCTCAATATGGATACACAGCCCCTCAGCTGGTCTTTTTGTCTGAATGTTAGTGTACATCTATGTGATCTTGGTGAAACTCTAACGAGGAAGAACAAGATGAGACCAGTGCTGGTGCAGTTGGGGCTGGTCAGTCAGCAAGATCAGGTAGGCTAAGAATATCCTATTTGTCTCATTCTCTTTAAAGAAACATTATATAGAGCCTAAAGTGATATAATGCACAAGGTCTACTACAACTGTAGTTTGGCCTGATAATTCTGTATGACATCATTGCTTCAATACTCCCAGCAAACATAAAAAAATGTACTACATTTGTAGAATGTTGGACCAACGTCGAAGACGTTTGGCCAACGTTGTATAGATGTTATACAAATGTTTTGTGTTTGCTGGGCTGTTTATTGTAAGCAACGTATGTGCATCTCATATTATTAAATAATGCACTGCATAAAACACGATAAACCTTGCTGCATCTAGAGGCGCTGTCACACAACAAACAGATGCTACTTTAGAAAATCCGTTGGTGTTCGTCAATGCTAGGTGTATGTTATGGTTTTGTTGAAAACGTTTCAAAGAAAATAGATCCGAAAATATTTTTTACAGACATACTGACATAACTGATTAATCATGTTTCTTAATATGACAGTTTGTCTGGCTCGTATTTTCAGTTAAGCCTACTAGTCAGGTTCATCATGTTGAAAAAAAAAGTTTCGTGGGAAGTGTCTGGTAATCTTGATCTTCCTACATTTTTTGATACTTTAGAGTGTTCTGAGTTGGAAAATCTATGTTTCAATTTTTTCAAAAATGACAATAGCCGCCATTTTGTTTTTCAAAATGGCCGCCATATAATTACTATTCATACGTTATCTCAGCTTCCAAGTGAGCTGCAGTCGCAAAATTAAAACTTAAACATACATTTTCGCACATGACATATCCATTCATAACATTTAAAAAGGCATAAAAACTCATGTTATTGCAATTATGTATCATTTTGATATAATATTTGGCTTGATATAAAGAAAATATGCATTTATTGATCAATTGGCATGTCTACATATTGTTGTAAAGTATAATATTGTAAAAACACTGTTATACTCCGAGGTAGAGATGACCTAAACTTGTTTTGTTACATATATACAATGTTTTTTTGATGTCTTTTATATATTTTTTGGTGCTGAATTCGAATCCGATGAGTGCGAGCTAGAAAAGTTTGGGCATATTTGTAAATTCAAGGTCAAAGGTCAATGTCAAGGTCAAATATTATTTTTCAACAAATGAAGCTAGGAACATGTGTAGTACCTCGTTTTCGTGTGATTTTGACTAGGCAATCTATTTCTGAAATTATTCAGATTAGTCAAGGTCATCTTCAAGGTCAAAGAGTAAATTTCAAGGTCAAGTGAGAGAAAATATCATTTTTAACAAATAAAGCTAAGAACAAGTGTGATACCTCTTTTTCGGGTGATTCTTCCTAGAAAATTCATTTCTGATATTATTTTGGTGATTTGAGGCGATCCTCATGGTCACACGGTCAATTCCAAGGTCAAATATGATTTTAACATATATGCTACAAAATGGAGATGCATATGGTGTCATTTTGACAGGATTATCTGATTTTAGTCTGGTTTTGATGGTTAAACACCATTAAAGTGAAATGAGCAGGCGATGAGAAGGCAATAAAGTGTGATGGAGAGACGTTAAAGTGCGACCGAATGTGATAAAAGGTGGTGGGGATGCATTAAAGGGCTGAGGAACGGCGGCGTTAACGTGTGATGGCTTAAGGGCCAGCAGAAGGCGTTAAAGGCGACAGAGAGTTGTAAAAGGGTGACAGAGAGAAGTCAAAGGGCGACGAAAAGGTTTTAAAGGAGGAAGAAAGTGTTAAAGTTTGATGGAGATGCATTAAAGGTAGATTGAGATACGTTAAATAGCGATGGAAAGGGGTTTAGAGGCGATGGCGAGGAAGAGGCCTTGAGGGCGACGGAGAAGCGTTAAATGACGACTGAGATGCGTTAAAGGACGACGAAAAGGCTTTAAAAGCAACGGAGAGGCGCTACGGGGCTATGCAGAAGCTTTGAAGGACAATGGAGAGGCGCTAAAAGGCTCCACAGATGCGTTAAACAGCGATGGGGAGGCTTTAACCTCTTCACTACCACACATGACGGAAATTTCCGTCGTCATTCGTCAATGCACGGAACCATACATGACGCAAATTCCCGTCAAATTTACTATATTTACACCAGTAACACTGGATCCTGGTATGCACTTCATCCTGGAAGTGAAAGTGTTAAAAAGCAATGGAGAGGCGTTCAGTGTGAAGAAGAGGCGTTGAAGGGCGACAGGCAAGCTTTCAATTGCAACGAAGAGGCTTAGACTAAAATCACGTTCAGGCCTAAGAAGAGACGTTGAAGGACTACGTAAAGGCCTTCAATTGCAACGAAGATGTGTTAAACTAAACACACCACGGAGACGCAGATTGGGCGATGTCAATATCGTTAAAGTGCGACGGGTGTGTTTCCATCGCTTTTCAATGTCTCTCCATCGCCCTTTGACGCATTCCCATTGTTATTTAACGGTTCTTCATTGCCCTTTTAACGCCTCCTCATTGTGCTTTATTGCCTCCTCATCGCCATTTAACGCACTTTCGGCGCCTGATCTTTTCACCTTGAGCATATTTAATAATTTTAAACCAAATATAATTCAAATTATCCAGTCGATATCACACTTCAACGAGGTATTACATAGGCCTACGTGCTCCAATTTGTAGCATATAGTAAGTAAGTGAATCATTTATTAAAGTATCACTCTTATATTACAAAGATCACTCAGTTTGAGTTGCGAGAGACACATACTAAAATATATGTTGACCTTGAAATTGACCTTTTGACCCTGATGCTAACCTAAAATCAACAAAATCAAAGAAGAGATGGATTTTTCAGTCAAAATCTGATGAAACAGAGTTATTACACAGTCATGTTCCTAGCTATATTTGCTAAAAATAATATTTCGTTTATTTTACCTTGAAATTGACCTTTTCTTCTTGAAGATGACCTTTAATCATCAAAATAGTACCATCCCCAAGGCACAGATTCGAACTTGGAATTTCCCTTTCGACCTTGAAGATGAATCATTGACCTTGAATCATTAAAATAATACTATAAATGGATTTCCCAGCCCAAATCACATGAAAAAAGAGGTATTACGCATTTTCCTACCTCTATTTGTTAAAAATGATATTTCGCTTACTTGACCATGACATTGACCTTTTGACCTTGAAGATGACCTTGAGTCATAAAAATAATATACGAAATAAATTGTTCAGTCGAGACCACATGAAAATGAGGTATTACCGTTCTTCCTAGTATATAGCATTTGCATCCGGCCCTAACCCAGAGTGAGTTCGACAACTCACAGAGATTCATCAACTAAAGGGATACGACATTGGGTGGTGTCTCGGAGCTGACCCATTTGGGGATGATTAGCTACCAAGGGCGACAGGTGCTTGTGATTGCCAGGTCCAGGTAACTATGGTATATATGTCTATTTGGTCAGTCAGGCTGATTATATCCGAACCAAATGACAGGAAGTTGGTCTCACAGCCCTCTCAAGTAGTCTCACGACCAATACAGACCTGTTGTGTCAACCCAAATAATTATGCAGACTGCACACCAGTCGCACTGCATATCTTAAAACTTAAAAAATGAGCCCCGGTTGGCCTCGCCAAAAAATAAATATTTAAAAAGAATAATAATAATCTTCGGTCTGATGGCCACAGGGTACCATGGCTCCTCTACTCAACAGCAGAGATAATACAGGTCTCGCATCAATGCTGAAAAATGATTTTCAACATGTATGCTTCAAATTGAAGCACATATAATATCTCTTTTTGGTGTGAATTTGACTAGATAATCTAATTCTCTTCAAATGATTAAACATGCTCAAGGTGAAAAGAGCAAGCAACGGGAAGGCATTAAAGAGCAACAAAGAAGCGCTAATGAGTGGCGGAAAAGCTTTAACGGTCGATGAGGAAGCATTAAAGGGCAACGAGAAGGCGTTAAAGGACAATGAGATGGCATTACAGGGCAATGAAAAGGCATATTAAAGGGCCATGAGGAGGCGTTAAAGGGCGATGAAGAGGCATATTAAAGGGCCATGAGGAGGCGTTAAAGGGCGATAAAGAAGCATTACAGTGCGAGTGGGTGCGTCATAAAGTGGCAGGGAGGCATTAACCTTTTAACCCCCGGTGCCGCATATATTCGGGTTTTTATTTTTTTATTAGCACATTAAGTACCACCTTTTAAACATGTTAAAGATACAATGTGACATCAATCAGCAATATTTGAAAACAGTTGACCTCCATTTTATCAAATATGAACAATTTTCACACACTTGAAGTTGTGGATCGCGTCAGCGAGACACAACTTCAAGGGGTGAAAACTCCAATTGAATACTTTGGCAGTTAAAGGGTTAAGGGGCTACGGGGAGGCGCTGAAGGGCGACGAGAAACCGTTAAATGACAATGGGAGGGCAATGGACAGGCAGTGAAGGGCCATGGAAACACACTCTCGTCGCACTTTAACGATTTTGTCGCTCGTTATGAATCTTTGTAGCGATTCTTGTTTAATGCCTCTTCTTTGCAATGTGAAGGCCTTTCCTCTGCCCTTTAACACGTCTTCTTCGTTCCGAACGTGCTTTTAGTTTAACATCAATTTGTTGCAATTGAAGGCCTCTCCGTCGCCCTTTAAGGCCTCTTCTTCGCTTTGAACGCCTTTACATTGCTCTTTATCTCTCCGTCATCTCTTAATGCCTCTCCATCGATCATTAACGCCTTCCCATCGTCATTTAACGCCTCTGTGGCACCGTTTAGCACCTCTCTATTGCTCCTCAATGCTTCTGGGTCTTCCGCCTTCCCATCGCCATTTAACGCTTTCCCATTTCTATTTAACGCCTCTCCATCGCCACCTCTGTCACCATTTAACTCTTCTCCGTCGCCATTTAGCGACTCTCCGTTGTCTCTCCTCGCCCTTAAACACCTATTCATAGCCCTTTAACACTTCCCCATCACCTGTTAAGGCCTTTCCGTCGCCCTCTAAGGCCTTTTCTTCGCTTTGAACGCCTTTCCATTGCTCTTTATCTCTCCGTCATCTCTTAATGCGTCTCCATCGATCATTAACGCCTTCCCATCGTCATTTAATGCCTCTGTGGCACCGTTTAGCACCTCTCTATTGCTCTTCAGTGCTTCTGGGTCTTCCGCCTTCCCATCGCCATTTAACGCTTTCCCATTTCTATTTAACGCCTCTCCATCGCCACCTCTGTCACCATTTAACTCTTCTTCGTCGCCATTTAGCGACTCTCCGTCGTCTCTCCTCGCCCTTAAACACCTATCCATCACCCTTTAACACCTACCCATCACCTGCTAACGTACTTCCACTGTTATTTAACGCTTCCTCGTCGCCCTCTAACGCCCTTCCATAGCCCTTTAATGCCACCTTTTATTGCAACTGGTCACTCTTTAACGCCTTTTCTTCGCCCCTTAATGCCTCCTCGTTGCTTTTTAACGCCTCATCATTGCCGTTTAACCCCTTTTGGTCGCCTTTAAGCGACCTGTCGCCACCCTTTGACGCCTCCCCATTGTCTTTAAACGCCTCCGTGGCACCTTTTAACGCCCTTCCATTGACCTGGTCAAAATCACACCAAGACAATGTATTATATGTACCCCAATTTGTAGCATGTTAATTGTTAAAAATAATATTTTCACTTGAAATTGACCTTGAAATTTACCTTTTGACCTTGAAGATGACCTTGAATAATCAAAATAATTTGAGAAATGTATTGCCCAGTCAAAATCACATAAAAATGAGGTATTGCACTTGTTCCTAGCTTCATTTGTTAAAAAATAATATTTGACCTTGACATTGACCTTTGGCCTTGAACTTACAAAAATGCCCTGACTTTTCAAGCTGGCACTCATCGGATTTGAATTCAGCGCAAAAGTATATATAAGAATCATAAAAAACATTGTATATGTAACCTAACAAGGCTAGATAATTTTTATATAAGCCCTAGCTAAGTCTTAAAAGTGGAGATATAAGCGTAATATGCTAAATTTGGCGGCCATTTTGAAAAAAAAGATGGCGGCTATTTTCAATTTTACAAAAAATATGGAAACATCCAGTTTTTAACATAAGATACATCAAAGTGTCCAAAAATGCAGCAAAACCAAAATTAACAGCGACTTTCGACGAAATTACATAGTGAACCTGACTTTACTGTATTCTACCAGGTTATTCAACCATGACATAGATCTTCTGGGTATGCTCACTATTTTGTTACACTTGATAAGATGTAGTTAAACATTTAATCTTCGTGTGAAAATTTGGATGACTTTATATTCATACCTTCATATAATATCGAACAGCTCCCGTGAAACATGCATGGCATCACATCAAAAATGAAAGGGCCAATGGCCCTGTAGCTCATCCGACTATTATTCAGAGTGTGACAAATTGCAGAATAGACAAATGGCGAGAATAAAAAATAAAACAATAAAAAAAAGCTTGAATAAAAAAAGTATTTTTTCTATGGTCGGCGATAAAAAAAAGTTTCTTTGCTAATGGTCATTTGTTCTTTCACATGGAGTTTTTGGGTTCAGTAGCAGTGTCAACTTTCATGCTGGCGCAAAGTGTCACTTGAAAACTTAAGACAATCATGAAAACAGAAATACGACGCCACCTGGAAATGAAATGAATTGGGATTTATGCCACCTTTGTGCACATATAGGCTAAACTGGGCCAGGAGAACCTCATAAGGATGGTAGATGAATGAGATGACACTGTCCTCCAGACACAGGATTCGAAATTCGGGCCCTGGCGGTCTGAGGCTGAGCACGCTTCCCCTCGGTCACAGAGACGCCCCACAATACTTGTGGATGGGGAAGAAACATTTTTGTTTCTTTCAAAACAGCCGAGACCGGGAACCGAACCCCGAACTCTAGCGTGAAAGGCAGCGGTGCTAACCACTACCCTAGGGCCCCCGGCTTTAATTTGAATGCAAAATTTTAATGTTGCAAAACAGAATCTTTATCAAAAGGAGTGTGGAGAAATTATGTTTCTCCACTAAAAAAAAGAATTAAATCCTAATATCGATATTATATTTGTCAATTGCAACTAGTATTCGGACAAGATTTACGCTTAATCCTCTATTGCAAAGGCATCGGTGATGAATAACACACTACCTGGTATGTTGCCCATTATGTAAAGATCAGTGTACACATAATTATTTATTTATTAACAAATCCTGGTAAAGACCTTCGACTTTTCAGCTGAAAAAAATGGTTAACTAAGATGACGTGTTAAATTTAAGCGTGTTAGTAAAACAAATAAATTCAAAGTTTTAAGAAACATAAATCAGTAAAATTATTATTTGGTGTATTTGTAAATATTGCAAAAAGTATTGTATTGTATTTGATGGCGCCAGCGCTCACCTGGCATATTTGTCATGTTCCTCTCACACTTAAATTACACGCTATCTGCAAAACTGGCTCTTTTGTCTTCAGTGGTTGTGACCACGAATAAACATCATTGTCATTGTACATTAGTTTGTCTGGAGTGGGTATAACTTATATTGATGTAATATCGGGCCATTGGCCACATTTTCCATAGACACACTGGATCTGTCTGTCGCAGAAATAATCGATGGTGATCTACATAATATATTATTTGTGAAACAAAAAGGCCATGCATGATTGTCACCTTTGTGACATGGCTATAACCTACTGTCGAAAAAAAACTGATACTATTTATCTCTTTATTTTTGGTCATTCTCAATAATTGTGAAAGACTGTTTTAACTATTCTTACAATTATATAACTAATATTAGCTGAAAAACTGCGTGTATAGAAAATGGAATGTTTTTGAACTGAACATTGAACAACACAATAGCGGCAGTGGTTTGTACCGCCTTCGTTCCAAGTGGTGGAGTTTCAAAGAGTCTGGGTAGTCTACACCATACGACAATTACATAACGATATACAATTTTCTGAAATGTAAGAGCAATAATATTAGCGTATATGATGGTTAATACGAAAGCAAGGTCTAGGGAAAATTTGCAGAAGGAAGTGAATGGGTGGATGTAAATACAACGTCCTGTGGACTTTAAAGGGTTACACTTTTCACAGTGGCAGATAACCCTTTCAATTCCAAGTGAGAGACACATGTATTTTTCATGTTCTGCCCTGATCCAGTCTAGCTTGCTTCACAAGGTAGCCTATGTTTTTTATATTGTATTGTGGAGTGGAAAAGAATATCAACACGAACTTACCACTCATAATATGTATTTAATGTTTGACCAATGTCTGTGTAACGCTCGGCCGTCATCTCCCAGGAAACACGACACATTGAAACAATGTGGTTTTATGTTGGGCCAGCGTCGCAGACGGTGGGCCAACGTTAAACCAACATTGTTTCGATGTGTAGTGTTTACTGTGCTGTACAGGTGAACATTGTCCTGTCACAGGACCAGCGCTGATGCTGGGATATCCCAGCGGGTGCTTTGTTGCACACGACACGGAGCCTTTAGCTAGTCATGCATGCCTAATCAGCTCTATCCGCCAGCCCCCACCCCCCGTCTACCAGACGACAATACATTTCCAGCAAAAGCAGAACGCGTCCCAGCTCCGGGTCAATGCTGGCACAGCGTCTTTGTAGCCTTACCAGCATTGATCTAGTGCTGGCAAACGAGGCATGTATTATAGGAAATCCCTCCTTCCCAGACACTTTCGTGAAACTGTTTGTAATCCATGTTGTTTCTGAGTAACATGGAATCCCTGCCGTCTTCTGGATCAGAGATATGGGATGTCAGATACATCAGCGAACCACGGGGTTCTGTAGTCTGGACCGCCCTCGCCCGATAATCTGAAACAAATATACCATTTTGTGTAGAAGTTTGACTACGTGGCATATTGCACAGGCTATATAGGCCTAGTTGACACTTAAAATACCCTGTTATAGACTGAGTTTAAATTTTCACCCACTTGAAGTTGTGTCTCGTTACCGCGACCCACGACTTCAAGTGGGTGAAAATTACTCATGTTTGCTTAATCCGAGACCAAGTATTTGCAAATCTTGATGTTTAAACACGCATGTCTTTCCCAAAAGCAGTGATTTAATCAAACCAATTGCCTACCTAGCAAGTGTACTTGTATAGTTGAATTTAAATTTTAACCAACTTGAAGTTGTGTCTCGCTACCGCGACCCACAACTTCAAATGGGTGAAAATTACTCATATTAAATTGTTTAATTTAAGAGCAAACATTTACAAATTGTGATGTTTAAACACACAGTTCGTTCCCAATAACACTGATTTATTCAAATAAATGCCTAAAATGTGTACCTAAAGATTATGAATCCGTGTATTTGAGTTCCCCAGGGGGGGTGGGGGGGCACCTGCAGGATTTATTTTATGAGAATTATATGGACGATTACTTCACCTGTACGACTAAAAAAACCCTTTCGTTTACGATCACTTACATGCTGGAGACGCCACACGGACATTGTCAATGGGATATGTCCACATGTCACAGAAATATCAACAACACTTTCTGAAACAAAACTCTTCGTCTGCCAATATATCCAGCGCCCAATAGAGGCCTCTCACGGGTGCAGCTGGTCCCGCGTGCATATTTATATATCACTGTCTGGTTGTTAACGTATGTGTAAATATTATGATTAGCCATAAACCAATGACGTAGCCCCTATAATCTGTTAATTCTGTGAAACTTAATGACCTTTACCTCTTTTTTTTCACCGAGCTATATAATACAATGAAGTATGGGGGATGAGGTCTTACATAACCTTGTTTTCACCGAGTTCCCATTCAAAGCGGTTTCCGGTGACGTCACTGCCTTTCACAGAATAGGACAGTCATATATATTGATATTTCGTATAAATACATACAATAATACACTTTTCAGATAATGATATTATGTTATGTGTATTCGACACATTAGAAATATGAAAACGTAGAGTTATAACATCTCTGGAAAAGCATTTATTATAAATATTTTATGCGCGGTAATTCTATAAGGCAACACGATATAAGTTACAGCATTGGCAGATAATGCTGGGATAACACCATTGAATGCCCGGTCCGATCGCTAATTCAGTTAAGTAACCTGCAGGTACCAGGTTTGAATCACGACTATAAAGAATCCCTAAACTGATTGAATAAGAGTAGTAAAGTGAAATTGACATCCACTATTTCATTCCCTAGAGGGCGGGGGCCCTAGGGTAGTGGTTAGGTTAGCACCGCTGCCTTTCACGCCGGAGTTCGGGGTTCGGTTCCCGGTCTCGGCGGTTTGAAAGAGACAAAAATGCTTCTTCCCCATCCACGTGTGAAAGTCAGTATTGTGGGGAGCCTCCGTGACCGAGAGGTAGCGTGCTCGGCCTCAGACCGCCAGGGCCCGAATTTCGAATCCTGTGTCTGGAGGACAGTGTCATCTCAATCATCTCACCATCCTCAGGAGGTTCTCCTGGCCCAGTTTAGCCTATATGTGCACAAAGGTGGCCTAAAGCCCGATTCATTTCATTTTTTTTCATTCTCTAGACAGCTGATCAACATTCAATATGGCGCGATGTACAAACTAACGTTTCTCCAGGATAGGGAGGGTGGGGGAGAAGGCTGTGGAGAAAGAGTGGGGTCTCGGACGCCAACAGAGCGGATCGCTTGTTGTGGCTTTTATACCGGCGATGGGGAGTTTCCCGATAGGAAACTATATTGTGTCTGAGCAGCTGAGCATGCTGAGCAGTACTGGCAGGGATCACAGTAGACCGGGATCGACATCAAATGGATCTACTGACTACATAACTTAACCCTTTAACCGCCAAGTTATTTAATTTAAATTTTCACCCACTTGAAGTTGTGTCTCGCTGACGCGATCCACAACTTCAAGTGAGTGAAAATTATTCACATTTGACAAAGAAAGTTGAACTATTTTTAAAGCTATTGAAACCATGTTTTATCTGTAACGTGTTCGAAAGGTGGTATTTATTATGCTAATAAAATTTTTTAAAAAATGAACATAATCGGTCCCGGCAGCTAAAGGGTTAACCCTTACAACGCTGAAATAGGTTTCCATGAACCATGGAGACTAAACGGGGCTTTTTTCAATTTGAACTCATCATAAATGTCTTAGTTATCTCTTTCTGCGTCATTTGAATACCTATGTTATGGGTCCACGGCCGTTATAAATATTTAATTATTTTAGAGCGGGGATCGTCTATGGACGTCATATACTGACAACTGAAGACGTTCCCCTCCCTGAAAGGGTTATGTCACATTATGGCACTATCGTGCAGCAAACATCTGAATTTTACCCAAGGTTGGTTCAATGTTGGGCCAGCGTCACAGATGGTGGGCCAATATTGAAACGACATTGAATGAATGTCTCTTGTTTGCTGGGTACATTTGATTTGATTGACCATACCATTCATAGCAGATCAGAATACTTAATTTCAGTACAATTTTTGTATATGCTCCCAGAAAAGAGATTATATGTTGGGAGTTTAGAATATAACAATAAGAGTGGGGTCGGATGGCGGCCATCGTGGTTTTGAATGTACATCTGCTCCAAAGTCTTCAAATGCCTTCAGGGAGCATTAATATCTTTGCTATTTTACACTATAAATGCAATAAACTGTTGTATATTCCTGACTTCGGGGTTGCCACAAATTGCAACAAGTGACATAGACACGGTCAAGCCACGTTAATAGATTTATTGACTAAAGTTATCTTCATAAATGAACATAGAACCCAATGCTACATGTACATGGCTGCTAACCTAACATCAGCAATGGTATGAATATTCTGATTACTTTATCCTTCATTATACTTTTTAAACAATGCAGAACACGTTAAACAGACTGCCAGTCATTACACTTGAATTACCCACACATCTCGGTACATGTAGGCCTACACTATCTCCATATACATGAAGCCACGATCACGTCATATAGTCACGTAATCATGTGATCGTAACAGTTTACAATAACTATACACAAGTTTAGTTTGTATGGTTGATACAGCAGGCCTGTTTCCGATTCATTTGAATACCCATATGTTATGGGTCTACTACGGTTATGATAAATATTTTTACTGTTACTGTGCTGGGATGGACTTTAGTCGTCGGAATCTGACGTCTACAGACGTCAGATTCTGACGATTAAAGTCGATCCCAGCGCTGTGAGGGTTAAGTACTATAATCTAAGAAGCTTAAAAACAGGGACAACTGTTCTTTTTTCAAATATCACCACAATAACACAGGCGTGTGACAGTTCAGTGTTGATCATGGATAATTATCGAAACAAAAATTCTTGGTGTTGTGTAAATAAATAAGTAGAGCCTAATAATATTGTTAGTGTTCCAAGAATACCAAAATATAAGACAGAAACTGCGTCAGCGGCGTATGCATTTAGTGAATTACAAATGTATGTACATTCCTTTGAAAGCTTCACAGCATGACATTATGAGGATTGTGGGGTCACTCATTTAAACAATAAATGACATTTTCAGAAGGACCATGCTTGCTTGTCTACTGCCCGAGTTATTCCATTCCACCAGTACAGGTACATCTGGATACATCACCTTGATTTTACCCCCATCACTTCAGTGTACAAAATGTCAGCCCAAACGACATTATCGCATTTGTGTTGCATACGTCTATCTTTATACAACTATCTATATCTGAATATAGAATAAAACGGCAATCGTGGCTGATTTAGACACATTTGATCGTATTCCCGATTATCTTAGAAGGGAAAGCTTGAATATGTCACAGAGAGTATGATTTATGTCGTCATGACAGACCTAAAGCGGATCTAGATAGTATGTTTGGCTGTCCCATCCAGTGGCGGGGTAGACTTACATGGATCTCCATTGCAATGTGCTGCTGCAGCAGAGAAACTTGGTCTGCGGCGGTGACAGCCTGCTGGCACGGCATCACGACTGAATCTGCTGTGTGAGCGATGACATACAGGATCAGAGTGCGCATGCCCGGCTTCCACCTGTCTCTGATTGGCCACCTGGGTTTGTGATGCGTTTTCACGGCGATCATAACGTCATCGTGAGAGTTTAAATAAGAGGGTCCTGTCAGATGACGCTAGCAGTCACCTGCTCACGGCCGGACAACACAGTCCTCTTGTCTACATCACTAAAGATCCTGATCAAGTCTGGATTTTATCATAGAACCTATTCAAATGTAAGTTATCAAATTTACAATACATTGAGGCTAGCATTTCTACTCGTCTTATTACTTTGTATGAGTAAGTTTATTGATTGATTGATTGATTGATTGATTGATTGATTGATTGATTAATTGATTGATTGATTGATTGATTAATTAATTGATTGATTGATTGATTGATTGATTGATTGATTGATTGATTGATTGATTGATTGATTGATTGATTCATTGATTGATTGATTGATTGATTGATTGATTCGTTGATTCGTTAATCAATTCGTTGATTGATTGATTGATTGATTGATTGATTGATTGATTGATTGATTGATTGATTGATTGATTGATTGATTGATTGATTGATTAATGGATTGATTGATTGATTGATTGATTGATTGATTGATTGATTGATTGATTGATTGATTGATTGATTGATTGATTGATTGATTGATTGATTGATTGATTGATTGATTGATTGAATAATTGATTGATTGATTGATTGATTGATTGATTGATTGATTGATTGATTCGTTGAGCTATTGATTGATCATTGATTTATTGATATTTTTGGCTGATCAGCATGGTTAATTGATCGGTTGTTCGGTTGATTGTATGGTTGATTGGTTAGTTTGTTGGTTGGTTGACATGCTAGATTATAGCTGGTTGGTTGGTTGCTTGGCTGTTTAGTTGGCTGTCTGGTTGGTTGGTTGGTTGGTTGGTTGGTTAGTTGGTTAGTTGGTTGGTTGGTTGGTTGGTGTGGTTGGTTGGTTAGTTTATGTCTATCTTTTATGTCTATATATTATGTCTATATATTATGTCTGTATATTTTGTCTTTTTGTGCTAGTTTGCTTTTGTCTAAAGTGCTTACGTATAGGATAAAGCCCGAGGAGCTCTGCATTCTTACCTTTGAAAAGGCCGAAGGCCGAGGCCTTTTTCACAGACTTAAAACATATCCGACCATAATGAGGATCCCTAATCAACAGCTCGGTCACACCTGACTGATTATTATACCATATAGATGGATGGCATCATGCACAAGTGGGCTAACACACATTAAAAAAACAATGAAAATATATGTCATTGATAGCAACAACTTGATCAATATACGACTTTCACATTCAGCGTTAGACCATTTGGTCACTGATCTTGTTACCTTTTTCTGTTAATTTGTATTTATTCGTTTTATCCTGTACTTCATGTTGCAGCACGATTTTTTCACAAAATCGTCAAAATGTGGGTTAGCCTAATTGTGCCTGATGCCATCCATATGACTACCATAATAATTGGTCTGTACTTGGTCAACAATAACTTTCCATTCCTGGCTTATTATGTAGTGGACGGACAAAGAAACTAATGTAGTGGTGTGTTATAATTGTGAACAATTTGCAATTTAATATCACACTAATTGAGCTAAAATAATAGTAGTGAAACTATACCTATTTTAGCTTCGTATGTATATATATATGGGTATTATGGTCTAAATCTTTGTGAATATATTTTCTACTACTAAGAAGTGTAAAGTTTTGTTGTCTCAGAGGTGATTAGTAACTATAAATAATTCAAACTCAAACTTCTGACTGAATTTTCACTGTATTTTGAACATTTGAGCTCATCCAGGAAAATTATTGTGGCTGACAAAAACATTTTCACATCCTCAAAACTTAGCAGGTGAATTTGAAAATGTATTTCACTCGCGTTCTAAGTGTATTCCAAGCATTCTAAGAACATTCAAACCGTCTACAGGTAGGAAGCGAAACAACCAGTCACTTTAATTCGTATTAGAATTTTGAGTGCCTGATTATTCTCCAAATGAGACTTACGCACAACGTGATCGCTTGCCCTACTGTATTTGAGATGTATTTGAGAGCTGGACATTTACAACCTTAATACAAAAGACTGCTAAAAAACATTAAATGTGGGCTCGAATCATTCTTATTATATTTGTAGGAAAATTCGCAATCCGCTTAGAATGTGACTTGAATGCTTTTTTCGTAGATCAGCGGTAAGTCTTGGAGTAGTGTAGACACATGGGCGTGGCAGTTATTGCTTCGAACACAATTCTTGCCTCTTCTATTGGTTGGAACCACGGTTATTGTAGTGGTGGGCATACATTAATATTTGATCGAGCGAAAACATGACAACACTTTAAAATGTAATTAATAAATAATTGTTGGTTGGTCTAATACCTAGATCGCACATGGTTGTTTATACGTGTTATATGTACCGAATTTAATATGCACCACTATTGTCTGAACTTGCTCTCTTATTTTTTAAGTAAATACCAGCCATTACACCCACTTTAGCTTAAAGGTGACATATCACCCCTTATATAGTATGAATAAATTTGTGACAAATAAATCAAAGTTGCCACAAGATGGGGCACAAGTGTTTCCTTATTTGGGGTGATTGGCTATCATGTGACTCTCTGAGAGGGTCACATGATAGCCAATCACCCCATATAAGCACATAATTTTACATACCATATAAGGGGTGATAGATCAACTTTAAGATATCTTTTAGTCTTCGTTTTCTAAAGCACAACATTGCTAGATATAGATATACGTCATAGATTAATGTTATTAACGTGGTGTAGTCCAATAATTTTACGTTGTTTCAGAATAAAATTAGTTGTCTGTCTAAATATATAAAACTGTCAAAAAAGATAAAATATCATGGATATCAGGCGCTGAAATATTGTTATACAAACAAGATTTCAAAGGTTTTTTTCTATTTTAAATCATCATAACTACATGTAGCTTAGTTAATTCTTTCAACCTCATTTGAATACTATGTTATGGGTCAACGGTTATTATTCATATTTCACATTTTAGAAGTCAGATTCTGATGTCTATAGACTGCACTGAAAGGGTTAAGTCCGGTCCAATTAGAAACAGTCAGATTTTCACATAGACATTTGAAATAGTTCGATAATAAAACATTTAACTCTTAAAGCGCTGAATTAATTTGTAAAAAAACATCGCAACCAAAGGATTTTTTTCAATTTGAAATCATCATAACTGTCTTAGTTAGCTCTTTCCGATTCATTTGAATACCTATGTTATGGGTCTACGGCCTTTAGAAATATTTTTACTCTTACAGTGCAGGGATCGAACTTAGTCGTCATAATCTGACGTCTACAGACGTCAGATTCTGACGACTAAAGTCGATCCCCGTGCTGTAAGGGTAAATTGAGAGTGTTCCTTTGCTAACTACCAGTAACTCTGAAAAAAATTATATTTCACTTTGTGTACTATTTGAACAAATAGGCCTACATGTAGTAGTGTTTGAATCAATACAAGACAAATATCAATATTGAAAAAAATATCATATATATAATCTAGATTCACACGAGTAAAGATATCCACATTTGATACACTTCAGCCTGTTTTGTTGTGATAAGGCTGTTGTCAAACACATACAATCGTCGCCCGCACTGTAATTGATTGTAGTATGTCAGCACTGAAAGAAAGACAAGGACAGAACCGTTTTTTATCAATTCAATAATTATTAAATCAATAAATTATTGCGGACATAGCCTTGCGCACCATGGCATTGCATATTAAAATGCACAGTGTGTATCGCACATACATGGACTTGGGCAGGGTTGCGTTACACTGTTACATGCAACGCACCACTGCTCCAAGCAGAGAAGTAACGACAATGTCCCACCACGGTAGTTGACCGGTGGTCATTATTGGTCATCAGCGTTTGTAGATGACCGCGACGGCCGGTGTCGCGTGCAGCGGGATGCAGCCATGAAAGATGCATGTGCCATTACAGTCGATGGCGTTTCTGGCTGCGCAACAGGAGACACTCGTGTCGCACCCTGACAGCGTAACAACTACTGCCTATAACTCAAAGATGAGACTTTGCATGCAATAACCTACTTTTCACATAAACAACACAATTTTATTTATTTACTATATATCAACCCTATATTTACTTCATTCCTGTATGATAACACCAAAACCACTGACGTGTGACCAAAGTAAGACAGTACAAATATTCAATGTGGACTGTTTATGTTTTATCGATGTCAGCAAAATTACCACCTGAACAGTAAAGTCGAACTTCTTTGCGAAGTCGAGCTTCGTTGTGATAACTTGAAAACATCTTGTTCATAAAGCTAATGCCAACATTTAACTTACTTCAATATGATTTTTATTTTATATTAATATAATACAAATACAATATAATGTATCTGCAATTACTATTTAAATAATAAGCATACATACTTATCGGAGCGACATAATTATCTGTCTTCCAAAAAACGTTCAATAAAAACGCTCAATACCAATGTACGTTAAATTTATCATTGTTTTTATTAGCTAGAGAGAGACAAGACTGAGCGTGATGGTATGCCATTTAGCTCGGCAACTGAGACATCATTATACATGCAATAGTACATGTATTGTTATTTACTAATGCTCCAGTCACACTTTCGCCGCTAAAGTGTTCACTGCACATATTCTGAATTTGCTCTTGAATACCCTGTCAAATAAACCCTACTGGGAGACGTTATGTTTAGATCCAAACTTTGTTAACACGTAACATCGGATTAAATAAAAATATCACTCGGATTCATTTGATTATTGGAAAATGTATTACCCTCGTTAAAAATTATCTCTTTTTTTTCTAATTTATCTCTCTTTCTCGTTCTTTCTCTCGTGCTCTCTCCGCTCGGCATATTCCCACCCACTTAGACATGTTGAAGTTGTGGTCGCAATAGTGAGACACAAAATTAATACCACCCGTTAATCCATTGTTATTATAATTCCGGTAAACTGTGACATATAGACTTAAATTCTCCACCCACTGCTTATGCGCTCGACCGTCATGTTTCGTTTATTGCGGAAATAAAAAAAAAGTGGAATAATATCTATGAAATTTGTAACAATCAAAATATCATAAAGTATGCTTCTTCCAGAGCGGTTAATTATGATAACTATATTATCCGAATTTCTATATATGCATTTGACTAGCCTATTGCTTGCATAGTCAAGTCGCCCACTGATATACTAGTAAATGGTTTTACGCGCTGGCGTTAAAAACTTACTATAATAATCTTGTGCGCGCTTTATTAAAATAGTCACTAACAAATGACCTTCTCAAGGCAACTTAAGATGTGTTTTTGTTTTCATGAAAAACGAGCCGCTGTTTTATCCGTGCTCAGTTGTTATTATTATTTTGCGTTTTGTAATACAATCTATACGCTTTAATGATGATTAAAAAAATATGTATTTTTTATATAATTCTTGTTCAATTCAGCTATCATAAATAGTTTAACTTAAAAACTTGCTATAATTCTTCAATTTTTCGCGCTGTCGGAACAAAATACAGTAAAATAGGTTCACATGCTGCTTTAACACTTGTATATTGCTGCAATATAATGACTCAGACAGATATAGTTTTTGACACATGAGGCTTTTTCGTCATGTGATATTCAATTGTCAATTAACAGTTACGTATTCAATTTGTTCTGGGGATGTTTACGAGTGAAATAGGTGTTTCTCATAATCATGATAATGAAGTAATCCAAACTGCATGTCAATTATTTTCCTGTGTGCCGGACCAATGTGATCCTGGTGTGGGCGTGTACATATCCATCAGTATTTAGATATTTGCCATAGATTTACATGACGACCACTCGAAAATGCAAGATACAGAGCATGTTTTGTTTGGCATAACAAACAATTGAATAAAGAAACAACCCCATAAATCAATTACGCGGCAACAAAGTGTATGGAGAGAAAGCTACGGCAGTCGGACAATCTGTAAATTAGGTTAAACAATAAAGCGACATCGGGATCGAACCAAAGGAACCCCACCGAATTGTCCTGTAATTTTATTGCCCGTCTGACAGCAGAGTGGTCATGAAAGGAACGGCTGCCGGGATGACACGCGCGTTACGCCGCCCCGCGTCCGGCTAGATGATGGGCCAGCGTTCCTGAAGTTGCCCCAGCATTGGTACGTGGTGCCGTGTCTGCTGCTGAGGAGACAGTCCGCTCCATCATCGCGGGCATCAATAATTCATCAGCTACTTTACCTTACACAGATCCGTGATGAATGATGCCTTTTGAAAAAAGCCCACTTTCCTTCCACCTCATAACGATATCTCTGTCAAATCGCGTGGCTTTCAGACGAGTTCTGGGACACTGTACGGCTGACAAATCGTGTCAGTTGTGCCAAGTGATGAGTCGTAGAACCAGTCGCTGACTAGAGTCCAGAGTCTATTCTCCTCGCTTTGAGTAGAAATGATATACGTGCAATTCTGATCATGTTGGAAGTCTGTTAACCCATACAATGCTGAAATTATTTTGGTATAAACCATGGAGACCAAAGGTGTTTTTTTCAATATGCATTTTTCATATATTTCTTAGTCAGCTATTTCCCATTCATTTGAATACCTATATTATGGGTCTACGGCCATTATAAATATTTTATTTTTTTCAGTGCGGGGACCGTCTTTATACGTTAGAATCTGACGTCTATAGATTCTGACTTATAAAGGCGGTCCCCGCACTAAAAGGGTCATATTCACTTACCACGATTAACAAGCACCACTATACGACCACTATTACACGAGTAGTTTAATGTCTGTGCTCAGGATAACATAGAAAAGTAATGTGTATTAAAATCAAAATGTTGCTGCCACCATCAAACCGACTGTCATGTGAGATCAATCAGGATGTTCTCCTAGCCCAGTTTGGCCTATATGCCCACAAATGTGGCCTAAAACCCCATTCATTTCACTGCATTTGTCTTATTTATTCTAGAATTGTCACTTTGCTTTTACTCTTTGAAAGTCATTGTCTGCCAAGCAATCTCAACCATTGATGAGACTGAAGCAGGATCAAATGAACTTTTCGATTGCCTCTGACAGTCCAAACATGACTGAATGAGTGAATGAATGATTGATTGATAGATTGAATGATTGAATGATAGATTGAATGAATGATTGATTGATTGATTGAATGATTGATTGATTGATTGATTAATTGATTGATTGATTAATTGATTGATTGATTGATTGATTGATTGATTGATTGATTGATTGATTGATTGATTGATTGATTGATTGATTGATTGATTGATTGATTGGTTGATTGGTTGATTGATTGATTGATTGATTGATTGATTGATTGATTGATCGATCGATTGATTGATTGATTGATTGATTGATTGATTGATTGATTGATTGATTGATTGATTGATTGATTGATTGATTGATTGATTGATTGATCGATTGATTGATTGATTGATTGATTGATTGATTGATTGATTGATTGATTGATTGATTGATTGATTGATTGATTGATTGATTGATTGATTGATTGATTGATTGATTGATTGATTGATTGATTGATTGATTGATTGATTGATTGATTGATTGATTGATTGATTGATTGATTGATTAAGCGGATGAATGAATGAATGAATGAATGAATGAATGAATGAATGAATGAATGAATAAATGAATGAATGAATGAATGAATGAATGAATGAATGAATGAATGAATGAATGAATGAATGAATGAATGAATGAATGAATGAATGAATGAATGAATGAATGAATGAATGAATGAATGAATGAATGAATGGCGTTTTATGCCACCTTTGTGCACATATCGGCTAAGCTGAGCCAGAATGAGGATGGTGAGATGAATGAGATGACACTGCCCTCCAGTCAAGGGTTCCAAATTCGAACCCTGGCGGTCTCATGTTATCACATCACATTTGGCGTAACTACCATTTATCGCAATTAAACGGCGACATTAGGCCTACTTATCGGGTATTTCCGCATATTTGTTTCATTTAACACCAACAAATTTTATTCTCAATAACAGTGATTAATTATGTTCATAATATGAAATAAGAACTATTTTAGTCGTGCTTAGAGCTTGAAGGATTACACGAAATCACCCACCAAAACAAGTAAAAAGCTTGGCCGTACAGTTTGTGTGTCTGGAACAAAAGAGAATGTACATACGTGTTACTGTGTGAAGTATCCCTTTAATTCCCAGGACGTTTACAACGACCATCAGAGGCATCAGCTGTGTTGTCGGCTCCAAATAGTTTCCAAACAGCTTTTTAAGCGCACCCTTGCATTCGTTCAAGTATTCATTGTCCCATTCAGCGTCATCGTGTCATTTAAAAACCTGTCTGCACGAATGTAGCTCAATTATTTAGAGCAATTGTCGGTATTTAGAAGTCATTTAAAAAACAATCATCGAGAATTATCCTAGTCCTGGTGATTTTAATTACTATAACGATTGTCATGCAGAGAAGCTGTCCGCTATATACACTATAGTGACGATAGACAGTATGTTTTACACGATGTGTGGGGTCACAATTAGTGACCCCCATTCTCATTCATCAGATCCACTATCCTTCAACTAGCGTCAGCTAGTGGCTGTGCTAGTGTGGCCCTGAGAAGGAGGCTGAGTGACCCCACACATCGTGTAAAACATACTGCAGACATGGTAAATGCTGACTGTAGACATGGTAAACAGAGTCATCTGGTTACATGATCATGATAATACGTTTCTACAGAAAGGTATTATCATGATAATGTAACCAAACATATAATGTCAACGGTTACCATGGCTACATACGTGGGAAACGTATATTGTAACCGTAAAATGTAACGGGCTTCTTTGTTGTCCTATCTGAACATGCTAAAGTGAAAACACGAATATAAATGCGCACGTTATTTTTCATATACATATAAAATATTTTTTATATACATATAAATTAAAATCGAAAGCATAACGAATGACAGTAAGAAGGATAGCATAGAGACAGACATAACAAGTAAAGGGACAAAATAATAAACGAATAAACGAAAAAATGGCAGAACAAAAAATGGTATAAAAGAATGAATGCTGTTATAAATGTAAAAAGGGAAGAAAAGGGAAGAATTTAAGGATAAGAGGAAGGAGTGTAGCGTCACGTCGCTTGCTGCACGTTGTGGCGATATCGCGACAAGAGAATGCTCAGGATTATATCCTACTCTTTTCGAAGAATTTTAACCTTTTCGCCACCATACATGACGGAAATTTCCGTCGTCATTCGTCAATGAACGTAACCATAAAATGACACAAATTTCCGTCAAATATATACTACATTTATGTATTTTTCGTCATTTGAAGCTGGAAATTGCGTTAGCAATTCCAGCTTCAAATGACGAAAAATATAACTCCTACACCAGTATATCTGGATGCTGGCATGCACCCCGGCCTGGAAGTCAGAGGGTTAAGGGCTCGCTATAGTGCATAGTACCAAAGGCATTAAGTAGGGAGGCAAGTAAAGCAAGGAAGTAATAAAAAAATACGGCAGAAATGGAGAGATAAAATGATGAAATAAAGAGGAGATGAAGAACGAATAATTGTCTTGGGCGATAAAACGTCAATATAGTGTAAAAACCAAGCTTGTTAGTTATCAACTTATCTCAGATTTGTTTTCACAGCAGGACCAGTGGGTTACAGATCAATGGGTTACATACCCTCTATTGCATCTCAGGTCCGGAGTCTCATTATTACTTTTATTTACGTAACTGTAATTCTAAAATATAATCTGCTGATTTTTTAACCAATACAAAAAAAATGTACAACGTACACAATTAGTTTGAAACGCGAAGTACTTCCATTCCTCATTTTTCTTTTGATTCGTCTTCTGCTCTTCTATTTCTTATTTTATTCATTCATTTATTCCTTCTTCGTCACTTTATTTCTTCGTTTCTGCCTTAATTCGTGTACTATACATTATGTATATCGAAAACAGTACACCAAAGATCAGACGTCGAGCGTCCTCCTGTCGTGATATAGCCATAAAATGCAAGAAGCGACGGAAAGCTACGTTCATTTCTCTTGTCGTTCATTTTTTTCATGTATTCCTACATTTTATTCATTCCATTCCTTGTACCGTCATTTATTCATAGATTGCCTTATTCTTTTTCTCTCCATTCCGGTCTTCATCACATTCCACTTACTTGTTTTATTTTTTCTTTCCTTTTATATGTATACATTCCCTCATTTCTATATTTCATCCTAATATAACATGTATGAAAAAATTGTATTATCTTTTTTTTACTTCAGACAAAAAGAGCGTTTACATTTTACATTTTACATTATTATACGTTTTCGCTGTGACCATATAATGCAGATTGCTGGTTACATTATACGGTTCAATAACAGTGAATCAACGATTTTTATCGTCATTTTATTTGGAAAGTTAAAAGTGAATGCTGTTGATCGCTCAGTAGCCGTTTGTAAAAGTTTGTGAACGCTGAGATAAAGCTACGTCCACAGAAAACGCGAACGATGCCAAATCCGACACAGCGTTCACATAGGCTACATGCGATTATAAAGTACGACAGATATAGCACTTTTTATCACTCTGGAAACTATTAGATTTATATATTATTAAATCCAAAACTTCAAGCGGGTAAAAGTACTTAAATGTGTAAAATATGAATAAAAAATTAGCTAAAACATTAAAAAAAGCCATTTTCTCCTTTAACCCTTACAGCACGGGGATCGACTTTAGACATCAGAATCTGACGTCTGTAGACGTCAGATTCTGACGTTCAAAGTACATCCCCGCACCGTAAAAGTAAACATATTGATAATGGCCGTAGACACATAATATAGGTATTCAAATGAATCGGAAAGAACTAACTAAGACATTGTGATGATATAAAATAGAGAAAAAACACTTTAGTCTCCATGGTGTTTGCAAAAATAATTCAGCGCTTTAAGGGTTATTTTATCTAGGTTGAAGAACAAATAAAAAGGCTAAAAACGCGATAAGGAGTTAATATAGTATTTTCACCCTCTTCTGAAATACATTTGTACAAACCCTTGAGACCAAAGGGTTTTTTCATTTTGAAATCATCATAAATGTCTTAGTTAGCTCTTTCCGATTTATTTGAATACCTATGTTATGGGTCTACGACCATTAGAGATATTGTTACTCTCACAGTGCGGGGATTGACTTTTGACGTCAGAATCTGACGTCTACAGACGTCAGATTTTGACGTCTAAAGTCGACCCCCGCGCTCTAAGAGTTAAGCTGTAATATTTTAATGGCGCCTCCATCCTTAGGGCTGCATGATATGTGCCGACAGCAATCAGATGAATATTTGCCTGTGTTCATCATCTGGACTAGGTCAATTAATCTGTATGGCGTTATGGCATGATTTTACCAGCTACAATGTTTTAGATGTTCGACAAGAAGGAAAAACACGATGATCAATAAATCGCCGTTGTTTAGCTGTGTAACATAACACACGCTTCCTGTCAACGCTTGATGCAAAATGCGTTCCGCTCGATGTGCTAACACTGACGATGTTAACAAACACATTCGCTGATCTTTGCAACCGGGAAATCCAATATTTGGTAAAATCGTCACAATAGAGAGCGTCTGGGTCACGCTGGATCTGTGTCAGCACGCATCGATGAGGGAGGTGACAAACATGGCTAGCTATTATTATACAATATAGAACTCCATGCATGTACACTATCATATACTGTACACGTAGGTAGATTGGGAAAGACTAGACTAATGCTCAGTTATTAATATACATACGAAAAATGTTGGTTTAAAGTTGTTCCACCGTCTGAGATGCTGAATCAACATTACACAGTTTGTCCTGGTTGATAGGTGGATGGGCTTACACTGGCTTTCATATTCATCAACGTTTCGTTTTATTGTGATGAATTATTAATCCTTAAAATACAGAATTATTTAATTTGCTTTGCATATCTCGTTGACATGTCCCACAGCTTAAATAATATACTATTGTTTTGATTTGCCATAATAAATATTCATACAAACGTGTTTATGGATATATTTTACCTTCAGAATGAGTTGTTTAATATGAAAATAAAATGTGTTGATACTGCTGTACATATATATAATCGTCATAAAATGTTGCGCTCTGTATTTAGGTAAGTAATCATTTATTCTCCTCTGCAAAATAAAATGGTCACTCAGAAATGAGTTGTAAGAGACATGAATGCATGTATGAATGAATGAATAAATGAATCAAGGATAATTAACAACTAGTAATACAATTAACTAATTGATCAACCAAATGACTTAATAAGCATCGCTCATTACTAATTAACGGGTTATCCTCGTGCTAGCGACATACATTTGTCTTAACAAGGGTCACCCTGTCAACCTTATTTGTGTTATGTTATCACTGTATTATATATGTTTTTTTGACAAAATAAATTAATCCTGAATCCTGAATCCTAATAATGAGCGGTCATATGAATGAAAATATATCACTTATTAACTACTTAAAAACAGTTCCTGTTACACTCTTTCCGATTTAAAAAATATTATCGCCGGTTTTGGAACATCTCTGTGTTATTTTACTTTCTGGGAAAAGAAATACCGGGTTGTCTGTATTATCAAAATCCGCTAGAATTGGGCTAAAAAATATTAGTATTTTTACACACCCGAAGTCGTGGGTCGGGATAACGAAAATGGTTGAAAATGTAAATAATTTCAGTTTTCATTTAAAGGTTTAAGACTTGAAACCGTCTTAGTTGTGTAGCAACTAAATTAAAAACATTTTATTCTGATTTAAGCCTACATCCCACATATGTGTTCTGCGAGCTAAATAATGCTTCGATATGAAGCTGAATAAGCTAGTTAATAGATGTACATGTATCTGTTTATCATGGGTCATAATTTGGATTTAGTATCTCATATTTAGTATCTCATATGTATGGGCTCCTGCGTAAAGGGCGGGAACACTGGTTCAGAGGTTACGCTTAAGAGAAACACAGTATTTCCTCTTTACTCAGTGTTAAACAACTGTTAAAGCTTCACCATTGCCGGACGACCTCTGTGACCGAGCGGAAGCTTCAGTATTGTGGGATGACCTCCGTGACCGAGCGGTAGCGTACTCATATCACCGGAGCTCAAATTTCGAATCCTATGTCAGGAGGGCAGTGTCATCTGAATCATATCACCATCCTCAAAGGTTCTCCTGACTATTATTAGGTCGTTTACGAATACCATTTTCTCTATAATAATATTCCTTGAAGTTAACCAGCTGCACATGCTTGGATCAAGAAAGACGTATCAATCATCAATCATCAATAATAATCGTTATAACGGGTCTGGTTTGTCAAGGTTGGAAACATTACATCACTGTCTAATGCAGCACTGAAGCTGAAGGGTGATATCATTATTTGGGCTAAAATCCGCACAAATGCCATAAGTAAACTCGGCTTGGCATTTGACATGCACTCGATTTTATTGAAGTGAAATTTGCTTTACCATTACTAACTTCTCTATTTTGTTCTCTACTTTTCTTTGACATAAATTTAATAAAGGCGCCAAGATGTAATGAAAATTATGTTAAAATTATTTACCACACTTGTTTAGTTTGAATACTTTGTACTAATTGACATTCGAATCCACCATGATCGCGAAATCTTGTTTATAAAATATTTGTGAGACAAAACTAAACATAGCCGCCACGATATAACAGCAAAAACACATTTATACACCTGTGTCTATTACAAGGTTATTATAATTATATTACATGTTTTGTGAGATATTTATGCCTTACTTCTTAACACTCTCAGTGCGTCTATTGGCGTCAGATTCTGGCGTCTAAAGTCGATCCCGGCACCACTGGGATGGATTCCCGCGACGAATTTTGGTGAATTCGTAGTCGTAGGACAGTCTACACCGCACCAGCAAGGGTGTCGTCGGTTGTCGTATATTTGGTGTATAGACTGGCATGTGGACTCAAAAAGAATCTTTCCACAATATCTGTATTTTTTCTCGATCAGTTGTAGACGTCTTGCAGACTGTTTGCAGAATGATTGTTTCCAAACTCTGCGATAGTAGTCTGTGATAATAATATATAATATAATATATATTATAATAATATAATAATATAAGGTATGTTTTATTTTAAATCTCAATGTGAGCATACCTTAAATTCCCGTGTGACCAATGAGTTAGTGACCCCTCAAATTAAATAGTTGTCGCACCTTTCTGTAAACAGAACCATTGAATCTTCTGGTCCAATTATAATACTCATAGGCGTCATTTTGTCTTGCACCTTTCCCACAAAATAACAGTGCTCAGTAAGCGTGGCGAGGCGAAGAGTAATATATGCTCGGGCAAATCTTCCTCACAATTTCTCGATCGAATGGATATATTATTATGACCATTGTTGATGCGCTTCTCTACATATAGAAATAAATTTAGTGACTGCAAAACATTAAAAACTCAGAAATGTTGGGCAAAAAATTATGTATTGAAAAATTCATTTTTGTGGATGACATTTGTCAATGTTTCTCTTATATCAAATACAAACAATCAGATCAATTGCTTCATTTAATCCATTGGCCATGATAACCGTGATGACTGGCTATATACTAGTAATTTGTTGAGTTTTATACTTTGGTCGATTCGCTTTGCTGGTCCGGCTATTACGTCATTAGCATAATTAATGAGCATACAATATGCAAGGAAAACAATCAAGTGGCATGTCTGCAGCGTGAGCAGAGACGAGTAATCTCACACGCCACTCAGGGGGGCGCGAAATTATGCAGCCACAATTACGGCAATTAATATTGAAACGCCATCGTTTCTTCACTAGCCAACACGCGTCTAACACAGGAAATATAGTTCTCTATCAGGCCTATGCATTATTTGACCTGACCTATATATTAAACCTCTAATTGTTCGAGGTCACAATCATGGTGCTCCAGTGTTACAATGCACTCCAATTGTGTTTATGAGTTAGTTTTACATCCAATTAAAGGACGCTTTCATCATATCCTGAATTCCTGATGACAAAAACATTTAAAATTCAGGCCTCAAAATTCATAAAACCTTTAAAAGATAATATGTAAGTGACCACACAGCTCTGGTCAGTCAGCATGGTTTATAAAGCTACATGTATGTGTAAGTGACCACACAGCTCTGGGCAGCATGGTTTATAAAGCTACATGTATTTGTAAGTGACCACACAGCTCTGGTCAGCATGGTTTATACAGCTATATGTAAGTGACCACATAGCTCTGGTCAGTCTTTGTGGTTTATAAAGATATATGAAAGTGACCACATAGCTCTGGTCAGTCTTCGTGGTTTATAAAGCTATATGTATATGTAAGTGACCACACAGCTCTGGTCAGCATGGTTTATAAAGCTATATGTAAGTGACCACATAGCTCTGGTCAGTCTTTGTGGTTTATAAAGATATATGAAAGTGACCACATAGCTCCGGTCAGTCTTCGTGGTTTATAAAGCTATATGTATATGTAAGTGACCACACAGCTCTGGTCAGCATGGTTCATAAAGCTATATGTAAGTGACCACATAGCTCTGGTCAGCATAGTTTATAAAGCTATTTGTAAGTGACCAAACAAACATAGCTTTGGTCAGTCATAATGACTTGTAAAGCTATATGTAAGTGACCACATAGCTCTGGTCAGTCATAATGGTTTATAGAGCTATAATGCAGTGACCACATAGCTCTGGTCAGTCATAATGGTTTATAGAGCTATAATGCAGTGACCACATAGCTCTGGTCAGTCATAATGGTGTATAGAGCTATAATGCAGTGACCACATACACTGTAGCTCTGGTCAGTCATAACTGTGTTGGAGAAAATTAAACGCAATTGGAAAATGGACCTGTTCTTTGTACCCATTAACGTTTGATTCTAAATTTAATATAAGGTCAAACAGAGAGCTTGTTTTGATGCCGTGGTGAGATCGTTATCATAGGTACAACAATTCTTAATACTGTTTAAGCATACACAAGATGTTCACCCAATGTAGTTTTAATGTTGGAACACCGTCTTTAAATAACATTGGTGCAACGTCAATGTCTTGTGTTTGCGGGTTGGGGACGTTTTGGCACAATCAAACCACGTGACAGCTTTTATGTAATTATCTTAATCTGTATAACCTGTTTACCGACGACACGTGTTCGCCTGTTACAAGTTTACACATTATCGCCCAGCAAGTTAGTTCAAACCCTTCAAACAAGAGATATAGAATCAATGTTGGCGTGCTGTTGGTTTATCGTCTACGACGCTGGACAAACATCACGCCAACATTGGTTCAATGTATCTTGTTTGCTGAGAAATCAAACAACAAAACACGTTCTGAGGTCCAGATAATTAACGTCGCAGGAACGTGTCGACAACGTCGTGTTTGACGCGAGATGTGTAAAGGGAAAGTCAAAGCGTAAAGAATGCGAGATAACAGCCGAGATACATGTAACATCTCATCAAACTGTAAACTATTTTTTTTTCGAGAAGTGATATATAATATGAGATATTGCATTAGGATATCTACATTGGTGTGCCTACAAACATGAATCGGTAATTAATGTATTGATCGCATAGTATTTAAATAATTTCAATGATTTTTTCAGAGCCTATAAAGGTTAAAATTATTACGCAGAAATATGCGTGTATATAATCTATGTTATTACATTGACGGTGAAATTCATATATAGAAATGCAGCAAAACCTCGCATGTATTAAATGACAAGATAATTTTATCGGTCTATATGCAAATTGGCATTGTGACGAGCCACGGTAAATGGCACCCGTCCACGACATCGTTGTACGCGGGCTAATCCGCCTTAGTTTCATATGTGCGGTTGTTTTTGTCTACAACGAGATAATAATTATTGGATGTTAGACTGTGATTATATCTGTGGTATAACGATTTCATCTACATGAGGAGTCCCCCGATACAGGTTCGTGCTAAAGATGATGATCTAATATTTTAACATCAAGGGGCATAGGATTTTTCATTACACAAGCATCTATTTCTACCAGGTTGTGTGATTATTCGTGGGATTTTTATTTTAGCAAGAATCACGAAGTTAAATTGAAATAGAATTTAAATAAAAATGTGCTTTCTTTTAAGTACTACAATTCTAGGACATACAAGTATATTTTTATCTTGCTCTAACAATTCTAAATGCCATCAATCTCTCAATACGAATTGTGTTCTATTGTTTTCGAAAGTTTTTAAAAGTTTTTATTCAACTAATTAACTAAATTTTGTATTTTCTCGAGAAAAAATTGTTGTTTTGAGTTTTTTAATTAATTAAGTGACATTTGATAAAACAATATAGAAAACCATCTCCCTCGTGAAATGAAATGAATGGGGTTTTAGGCCACCTTTGTGCATATAATGGCTAAACTTGGCCAGGAGAACCTCCTGAGGATGGTGATATGAATGACAGAGATTACACAGGATTCGAAATTCGGGCCCTGGCGATCTGGGGCCGAGCACGCTACCTCTTAGTCACGGAGGCTCCTCACAATATTGAATCTTTACGAGTGAGCAGGGGAGAAACTTAAAAGCCAGAGTGGGGCTCGAACCCGGGATTTCTGACTTGTCAAGCAGGCAGATTTAAGCACTACACCAAGACCCCCGCTCCTTCGTGAGCTAAGGGGGTTGTATGCATGTGTGATAATATGCGTGTCATTCATGAAGTAGATTGTATGTGGGATAATATGTGCGTCCTTCTTAAAGTAGCCTGGGTGTGTGATAATATACGCGTCCTTCATAAAGTAGCCTGGGTGTGTGACATTATGCGCGTGCTTCATAAAGTAGATTGGGTGTGTGAAATCATACGCGTCCTTCATCAAGTAGATTGGGTGTGTAATATTATGCACGTCCTTCATAAAGTATATTGGGTGTGTGACATCTTACGCGTCCTTCATCAAGTAGATTGGGTGTGTGATATTATGCACGTCCTCCATAAAGTAGATTGGGTGTGTGACATCATACGCGTCCTTCATAAAGTAGACTGGGTGTGTGATATTATGTGCGTGCTTCATAAAGTAGACTGGGTGTGTGATATTATGCGCGTGCTTCATAAAGTAGATTGGTTGTGTGATATTATGGGCGTGCTTCATAAAGTAGATTGTGTATGTGATATTATGTGCGTGCTTCATAAAGTAGATTGGGTGTGTGATATTATGTGCGTGCTTCATGAAGTAGATTGGTTGTGTAACATCATACGCGTCCTTTTTAAAGTAGATTGGGTGTGTGATATTATGTGCATGCTTCATAAAGTAGATCGGGTGTGTGACATCATACGCATCCTTCATAAAGTAGACTGGGTGTGTGGTATTATGTGCGTGCTTCATAAAGTAGTTTGGGTGTGTGATATTATGTGCGTGCTCCATAAAGTAGATTGGGTGTGTGACATCATACGCGTCCTTCATAAAGTAGATTGTGTATGTAATATTATGTGCGTCTTTCAAAGAGTGGATTGGGTGTGTGATAATGAGTGCGTCTTTCATAAAGTAGATTGGGTGTGTGATATTATGTGCGTCTTTCATAAAGTACATTGGGTGTGAGATTTTTCAATTGTTTACCGCTCAGCAGCCCAGCGCGGCTGCTTCTGGTCAAGTGTTATTATGATAAACAAAGCAATCTATGTTGGATATCATGGCAGCCTTATAGCCAAATGGCGCCGTGTATCTAAGTCTAAGTGCGTTTATTCATGATGAAAACAACAAATAAATTGATATCGCTCAAATTGAAACAATTTGTACATAATGGGTAAAAATAGCTTGATTTTGTGTTGTTGTTGCTCCATTCAGTTCACTTGAGATGCATAATTATGATGGTTGATGCCCATCTAGACACAAGTACTACTATTTCAAAACACTCCAATACTGTACAGGAACTAGACTAGTAATACCCCACCAAATCACCCTGGTGTCACAGCTGTCTGACATGGATCAAATAACACAACGATTGGTGGTTATACATCGCAGAGATAGTTAATGATGAATGTAGGCTTGTATATGGGATATAGCTAATTATAAATGTAGGTTGGTATTCGTGGTCCTAAATAATGAATGGGTATTCCCAGCCATTCACCTTTATACATCACATTTCGTTTACAGTTTATTTTAATATAGGACTGGTTGAGATCCCGTTGCCACGGAAACGCCCAGGGCTGTCAACACTACATCCACAAGAAATGACCCCCACGGCATTATCTTTACAATAATGCCAAATTCATCCTAAAATATGTTTCGGTAAAGAAAAGGATAAAAATATTGGACAGAAAATGATTTTTTTGGTAAATAATGTGGTCTCCGCCAAAACCTGAGATCCCGACATAGATCGGGTGCCGCTGTGGCGCATTACTATTGTGAAATTCAGTTGATATGGCATATCTATCTGCTTTTTTTATCCTGTGCTAAACATAAGAGCTCAGCAATCAGAACGAATTAATCTTAAGATATATTAACAGTGTGACATCCCGCTATTATATAGTATAGTGAGATACATAATTGGGTTAACATCAAGCCAATGTGTTAACGCCTCCTCTCGTACAATAATCGCATATCGCCTTGAGAGTTTTGTACACATCAATCTCTTGGGAGGGATTTAGTTTTTGAATATGGAAAAAAAGTTGTAGTCTAAGTTCCATGAATAATGTGACATACATTGCGAAAGAAAAGGTGACAGCTAGAGTGAGGATCTATGAGAAGCAGGCCGGGATGTGAGCGCTGTGCATAAACACCTAGATGCATCGCTGACTTCGATGATGAGGCTCGTCCGTGAATCACGGAATGATCGTACTATTTCCCATCTTCATGATCGTCCACATATATCCAAGCTCTCACTCACCGGTAGGTGGGTGAGAGCTTGGCTATATAGAAATGACTTTACCGTCCATTCTCTCATAGAAGTAGACCTCATTGTGTAAAAAGAGTACTTCAAAATATAAATTAAAGATATGTATAAAAAAAAATATATATATATATACGACAATATACATCACTATACCATGTAACACAAAAAGTTTTGGGTCACGACCAAACAAATTAGAGAGTCCGTCACTTTGCCATTGACACTCTTCATCGAGCTCGCTAGTGTCGATTTGCCATGTCGTCTGGCAGTACAATATTCCTTGCAGAATTACAATATTCCTTGCAGAATCGACGCAGCCATAGTCCATCACATGACAGAATCGGCTTACCACCGCTCGGCATTTCGTTGTTATTTTGATAGAATACAATCTTTGTGGCCCAAATTAACACGTTTTTTTCCTCAGCATCTCCGCTGGTGTAGATGATGGCCTCATTTTGATCCAGCGTCTGGCCTTGCGTGTAAACACTTCAGGCAATGTGTGAGGTATCTATTGATGGAGGTGTTACATGGCGGTTTGTTACACCTTCTGAGGTGGTAACATATCGCCTGCTACACCATGCTGAGAGGTGAGCCCGGAAAATAAGGATTTATCTCACAGACACCTCTGTCTCATAACTGCTGTCACCGCAGTCCAGCAAACACAACACGTTGATGCAATGTTGGTTTATTGTTGGTCCAGCGTCGCAGACGTTGGCCAAACAGTAAGCCCACATTGGTTGAGCGAATATTATTTACTGGGTGTACTGCAGACACCACGCCAACATCATCCTATAAATCAATGGCGACGTGCTGTTGTGCCACATATTTACTTTAAAAATGTTGCGTTGCTTGACGTTTTCTCATTATTTACTTGAGTGCTGCTTTATTTGAGTTTTCCATAATTATGTACATTGATTTAACCCTTTAACCGCCAAATTATTCAATTTGAATTTTCACCCACTTGAAGTTGTGTCTCGCTGACGCGATCCACAACTTCAAGTGAGTGAAAATTATTCACATTTGACAAAATGGAGGTCAACTGTTTTCAAATATTGCTGATTGATGTCACATTTTATCTTGAGCATGTTTAAAAGGTGGTATTTAATGTGCTAATAAAAAATGAAAACCCGAATATATGCGGCACCGGCGGTTAAAGGGTTAATGCAATCAATCAACATTTCCGCCGTGAAAGCTGGGCTCCATTTTTTTAATATTGTGTAGTGATTTGAAGTTAAGCTCAATATTTTTTGAGTTCTCCCTGTCGTTATTGATGGATTATGTTGCTAATTACCTCCAAGTTTGATTAGCAATTGGCCAAAATTATGTAGCTTTTTGCTATGCGTTATCGAACAAATACGACCCTGGAAAGAAAGTTCGTGTTAGTGAGGTAAATGACTTATTAAAGAGGCTGATCCTGGTAGGACAATTGATCCAGACATAATCTGCATCTGATGCGTGTACAACACCCGGTGCATTCAGGAGTCCCGCAATTATTAATGAGAAGTATTACTGCTGGCAATCTACCCCCGGCTGCTGCTGGCTTTGACGAAATTGTTGCAGTACATGCATGTCACTTTGAGCCATTAAACCTTCGAGATGCATCAAAGCATTATTTTGCATCTGTGAAGCATGACTTAATTTTGTTTTAGAATGACATTTTTTGTGGAACAGTTTTAATATTTTTTGGGGGTTTCATTTGCCACCCAACTTCAAGTCATCTTTATCCACTAGAAGTCGAGAATTGCGACAGCAATTCGCGGCGTGTAGTGGATGAAGATTACAATGGTAAATTTAGAATTGAAAGGGTTAAACATATCGCTCTAGTCGTAACGCATAAGTTGATTAATTTAGTAGTCTACAATTCCGTCGTGATTCGTTGATGCTGTATTCAAGGCCGCGGTAAATTACGCAAATCATAACACTACGCCAATGCAACAGCTCTGTGACGTTTCACATCCTACTTATTTCGGTTCGTTGCTCGTTGAAAACTATTTTCTGGTGTATCCCTATTTTAATGAAGACTAGGATATATAAAAAATCTACAATTTGTGTTATTTATGCCATAAATATAAACATGTTTTCCAATTTTCACTGAGCAAGAGAAAAGGTCGAGTCGATTGGATTTTGAGAATTTGAATTTAATTATTCAATTGATAACATGGCAGCTAATGATGAAGCCACTTATCAGAATTTCCACAACAAATCGGACTGATAACTGCAAATTTTAAATTTGACAAATTAAACATATCGCAATGTATGTTAAATTTAAACATATTGCAATGTATAAAAATGATTCTGTATTATGTTTATCAAGAGAGAATGAGTCTGCAGACCACTTATAAAATGTCTAATTTCCATATGAAACTGATCATCAGTTTAAACATCCAATCCACTTATACACTTCGAGATTCTGTTCCCAGCAAATATGATACGTTCAGCCAATGCAGCCTTATTTTTGGGTCAACGTCGTAGACGTTGGCCCAACAGTAAATCAGCATTGCTTCGTGATGACGGGGTTCTCTCGGCCATACCTGTTAGATCTCACACGGTGTATGTGCTGAGGACATTGACATTAACAGTGATCTCTTGGGACCTGAACCATTGGTCATTCCTGCGATAAAGACACATTTAACCGATGGTGGTTTAATGTTGATCCACCGTCTGCGACGCTGGCCCAAAATTAAACCAGCATTGGTTAGCGTGTGTGCTGGAATGTGAAACTAGAACATGTCCAGTGCATGGATCTATGTCTAGGCGTGTATGTATTCAAACGCTGTACACAGTGGTAAAATATTGAAAACAAACAAACAGCCTGCAAAATATTCAATAATAAAAAATGGTTTTAAATGACAAAACATAGCTTGTAGGGTATTTTATCGTTTGCGTGAGGCTAAATGGAGTATCGATGCCAAGAGCCAGAAGATTTCACAATAACGTAAATTACATAATATAAACAAAACATATTTGTAAAGAAACTTTGTGCTTTATTTTATATTGTATGTGATGATCATCATTATGTAGTAACTATGGAAGTCAGTACAGTTAATCTATATTTCTCAAGCAAAAACGACAAACCCCTCGTTCATCTCACAGGTCTAGTCCACCCAGCACCACATGTCAGCCATTTCTCCAATGGATTGAACAAGAGTACACATGTGTTACCATGCATGGTACTTATGAGCACAGTCCCTTCCGTGCATACTCATACACTGGGGGCGAGTTCATTCTATTCCAGTTCTCAGACCAGATCCATAAATTACAATGACACTTGGCACTTACCACATTTATGAGATAGTTTAAGCAATGATTATTGTAATCTCAGATTGCCACAATAGTAAAAACGGCCAAAAATGTGCGTAGCCGTGTTTACGTAATCAACACGACCATGATGACCATTCTACCTATAAAATGCAAAAAATACCGCTACAAGGTTAGGGTTATTTGGTGTGTGTGGCGCTCGTGGGCTTGTAATACCCCGAGTGGTCATGACAGAGATGTAAAATTAGTCCGCAAGAGCAGGCAGACATTGCCAGCTTTTGTGGGGGGCATTGCTGGCATGCACCAGGTGAAGATGACGGCTCAACAAACAAGTACCGTTGAGCTAATGATTGTTTAATGATGGCCAGCGTCGCATATGCTGTCCAAACATTAAACCATCAGCGGCTCAATTGTCCCTGTTGGCTACGAGTATCAAAGTATGGTAAGCTATCAGGTTCATAGACGACCCCAGGGTAACTAGAAATCTGGTGGCTTGCCATAGAGCCACACAGGTCTACTAAACCTACACACAAACAGCTCGTTAGATTTGTTGTGGAAACAGTCACCGATTTCGGATGGGATAATAGCGATGTCGCGTCCATTCAACCTATATGCAAGGCCAGGGTACACATGGTAATACACAGGATTGAGATATATCAATGCACGTAGGAATGTATATCGCATACCAGCTTGGCTTGTTGAACACCGCGGGAAATAATACAAGGTATGATAATAAATTTTGTCCTATAATTCAATTGTATTTATGACTGTGAAGTTATTCTATATTTCACAATGGAGCAGCCAAGGCGTTCAGCTGCAAGTTTTGTCAGTGTGGTTATTTACTCGGTCTCTTACATTGCGGTAAATATCATATATAAAAAAAGGTTGACCGTCGTTGAAACTTGATGCGTCGTAAGATCATGCTATTTTTAACCATTATAAAGTTATAATGTCATTCGAAATAAAGTGTTTGGCAATTACATTGACCTACAATATGTGTAGAAAAATCCTATTTCCAAGAATATTTTGTAAGCATATACATACACACTAGGCTAGCTTTGACAATAATGAAACGATTTCTCTCACATGATATACATTATAGGTGTTATGTAATATGTACATTATACAGTCAATGTAGGAACGGTACTTCCCAGCTAACAACAAACAGTTGTATAACATTTGTACAATGTTATACAAATGTTTTGTGTTTGCTGGGTTGCGTCTCTGAAGATTCAATTAATGTCATCACTCGCGCGGTATTATGAGGAGTGATGATGGTGAGGAAAATAATGTAGAAAACAACATAATGCCACATAGTATATCTACACAGAATACAATCCCGTTGTAGACTGTTTTAGAACCTTTTGTGATTGGCAAAATCAACCCAAATATCCTACTTCATACTTATCTAGAACTATACACACAACTCAAAAGGATTTGATTATGTTATTATTTCGTGATATTATATGCAGTCGTTAATTCGTCATGACGTACAATACAATGCTTCTTACGTAAAATTTTCTGGACATCTAATCATACAAGTAGGATATTTACTGCAGTACATCACAAACTTATTTTTAATTTATTTTGTTCAACCCTTTAACCGCCGGTGTCGCATATATTCGGGTTTTCATTTTTTATTAGCACATTAAGTACCACCTTTTAATAATGTTAAAGATAAAATATGACATCAATTAGCAATATTTGAAAACAGTTGACCTCCATTTTGTCAAATCTGAATAATTTTCACTCACTCGAAGTTGTGGATCGCGTCAGCGAGACTTCAAGTGGGTGAAAATTCAGATTGAATAATTTGGCGGTTGAAGGTTTAATAATTATCGTAGCGTTACCTGCTGGCAACAAAATTATAAAAACTTGCTATGTTGAACTTTTTACCATAAGAACGAGTAGAATGACATTAATATGAATGGCATTGTATTCGTATGTAGAAATAAATGTATAATAATTGTACAATAACAGTATGAAAACCGCGTTTGTATGATTATTGTGAAAAAAATGCTCAATAATGCTTTTTCGAATGCTTTTGATTTAATTTTAACAAACACGTGATATTCACTTAAAACAACGCAAGTTTAGAGGCGGATTTGAACTTAAGAGTTAACGTAAATTTTGCTAACATGTTTATTATTATTAATGATACTACTGAAGGATGATGTAACACATGTGCTGCTAAACAACTTACAAAAGATTTAGACATTTTAACCGTCGCATTCCGGAACATTTGAGCAGTATCGTAAAATAGCTCATCAAGGTAGAATAACACACTGACCTTCAACTATACATATATAACTATATTTAGTACTGATGTATTGTCTTCAGAGATATAGCCTAATGAATAGAAGAAAATTGAGACAATCAGTATTCCCAGATGTAATTATCACAAAGGTGTGCTAGAATTAGATATACGTGCTCACATTTAACATTTCAGGGAATGTCTAGAATTTGTGTAGGTGTACAAAAGAGTGAAGTTCTTAGCCCACACAAATTTACAGCAATACTAAAGAGATTATGTATTTATAAAATCCTAGTGAATAATAATAAACATGTTAGCAAATGTTGTACGGTCCGCTTACGCTAATCCACGAATATGAAAACTGTTTGAGTAATTTCTGCAACACAAGTATGTACACATTGACTCACACGAAGCAAGTATCAAATCTTTGTTGATGTGATCAAAATTGATCGGCTGATGGCAAAGATCTGTTTTGATATATTTTAAGTTGCTAAAGCGCACATACTGGGCCAAGAGAAACTCCCGAGGATGGTGAGATGAATCAAATGACACTGATATTCAAGAACTGGCGTTCTGAGTTGAAGGTTGTTAACTCCCGATTAAAACGGCTTCAAACCATATCGAATCTTCACGAGCGAGCTCAAAATGAAATAAATGAATCGGCTTTAGGCCACTTTTGTGCACATATAGGCTGAATTGGGCCAAGAGGACATCCTGGGGATGGTGAGATGAGTCAGATGACACTGCCCTCCAAACACAGGATCCGAAATTCGAGCCCTATCGGTCTGAGGCCGAGCACGCTACTTCTCGGTCACCGAGGCTCCCCACAATACTGAGTGAGCGAGCTCATAAGAAGCATTGGACCAAGTATTATATTATAAATGTCCGTCACATGACGAGATCAGTCAATAAAATCTGTCATTCAGTCGTTATTTAAATTAGGGGGTGGAATACTATTGGCAAAATGGGGCCGAAATATTTTGTCACTTCGAAGCCTGACTATTCTGGCTGAGAACAAACCTTTAATATTTAGCTAAGTTTATCAATTTGAATTTTCACCTACTTGAAGTTGTGGCTTGCTACCGCAAGCCACAACTTCAAGTGGCTGAAAATTACTCATGTTTGTTTTATTTTAAGACCAAACATTTGCTAATATTGATGTTAAAGCACTCATTTCATTCCCAGTAATAGCGAGTGAATCGACTAATAAAAGGGATTATTAACGACCATAGCCGTGCTTAGTGGATAGAGGTAGGCGTGACAGGCAGCAGCGGGAACCATTACACAAGAGTCTGTGCCCCACCATGTCTAGTCTGGAAAATACATTTTTAGAGAACCAAGTGCCTCGTACTTTTCCACCGTCTTTTTATTTGTGTAAAATTGATTACTACCATATAATATTTTAACAGGTATACTGTGTTACCTTTAAAATTAATATAACTTCTGTGAAAATGTAATACTTACAAAGTACATAAATGGGCTCACATTTGAATTGGTTGAGCAGCATGATCATCTGTATTCAAAAATAGACAAAGCGAATTTAGTTGTAGGGATCAGCGTGAATAGCATGACATAATTTAATACGCAATGTGTCGGTCGGAAACGCACAAACCAAACTTAAATGTTAATTACATTGGAGATATAGCATCCCATGTCATTGTAATTTATGCAATTTATGTGATTAATATAACTTCTGTGAAAATGTAATACTTTAAAAGTAAGTAATTATAAAAACGTTTAATGGGCTCAAATTTCAATTGGTTGAGCAGCATGACAAATAGTTACTGCTATTTTAAAATCTGTATTCACAAATCGACAAAGCAAATTTAGTTGTAGAGATCGATGTGAACATTGTGAATGGCATGAAATAATCTAATACGAGAAGAGTCGGCCGGAAACGCAAATAACAAACTAAAATGTAAAAAACAAATAAATGCAAAAAAAACAACCTGATATAGCATCCCATGTCATCCTTAAATTATGCGATTTATGTGATTGCGAGAATTAACTTACCTATGTTATGCGTCTACGGCCATTATAAAACGTTACTCTTTCAGTTCAGGGATCGACTTTAGACGTCAAAATCGTCAAAATTGATCCCATTTGTTAACCCTTGCACCGCTAAGCACGAATTATTATAAGCTCTGAATTAAAAAAAAACTTGGAGACCAAAGGGTTTATTTCAATTAGATATAATCATAGATGTCTTATTCAGCTCTTTCCGATTCATTTGAATACCTATGTTATAGGTAGGCCTATACGACCATTAGAATTTTTTTCAGATTCTGACGCTGCAAGGGTTAATCCATTTTATTGACGATTTATTGTTAATCCATTTTATTGCCCGATCAAACCACAGTTATTTCAAACGAAATGGGAGTTCAAATATCAAGATTTGCAAATGCTTGGTCGCAAATTAAGCAAATACGAGTAATTTTCACCCACTTGAAGGGCGGGGGCCCTAGGGTAGTGGTTAGCACCGCTGCCTTTCACGCCAGAGTTTGGGGTTCGGTTCCCGGTTTCGGCGGTTTAAAAGAAACAAAAATGTTTCTTCCCCATCCACGTGTGAAAGTTAGTATTGTGAGGAACCTCCGTGACCGAGAGGTAGCGTGCTCGGCCTCAGACCGCCAGGGCTCGAATTTCGAATCCTGTGTCTGGAGGACAGTGTCATCTCAATCATCTCACCATCCTCAGGAGGTTCTCCTGGCCCAGTTTAGCCTATATGTGCACAAAGGTGGCCTAAAGCCCGATTCATTTCATTTCACCCACTTGAAGTTGTGGGTTGCGGTAGCGAGACACAACCTCAGATGGCTGACAATTTAAATTATTTAAATAAGCACTTTAAGTTAAACCCCTTTCTCAATAACACCCAAATATTCAATTGTGATGATAAACTGTGTCACAATCAGTGAAAATGTTCATGTTGCGTAACTTTTATACAAGTAGCTACGCAACGAACGCGTGCATGATGTAGCTACATCACTGATATACATGTAACGCGTGAAAAAATAACCTATATAGCTACATTTCAGGAAAATCAACACACATTCTATATTGTTTCCCCTTATTGTCATTTTTTTCTGTAAAAATGTCGAGCTAATCAAAATCAAACCCGTTCAATTCAATACCATTGGCTTTAAGGCGAATGCAAATCCGTTCTAGGCTTGTGTCTGAGAGCAGAATGATTTCAGAATGAAAGCCAGGCATGAAAGTTAGCAAGAGCAGATGAATCAATTTTCCCAACCGTTTTATATCGATAATATCAATCAGCCTAGGGCGTTTGAAATTAGCGGTGCCTTAACTAGCCTGTGGTGCCAAAAGAGGGACTAATAATTTTGACACATTATCGCCCAGGCCGGTGTCTAAAACAACCGTCCTGGATCTCCCCTCCCTCGTCACCGGCCCATCTCGTCCCCAGTCAGCTCGGCCCCGCGTGTATGACGTACGTGGTGAGAAATGACTTACGGCGTGGACGGAGGCGCTGACACCGCCGGCGCAATGGCCGTGTAATTTGATTGGAAGTTAGAACGGGATCTGTGCTGACCGCGGAGTCATCACGGCACGTGGGTGAGCCAGCAAACACGAGACATTGAGCCAATGATGGTTTAATGGTGGGCCAGCGTCGCAGACGGTGGGCCAACATTAAACCAGCAGTGGCTCAATGTCTCGTGTTTGCTGGGGAGCGCCTGGAAAACGTAAAATGCTGGATTACAATTGGGCCATAGCCAACCAGCACTGGCCCTACCCAGCAAACACAACACATTTGTATAACAATTGTATAATGTTGGTCCAACGTCGAAGACGTTCGGCCAGCGTTGTACAAATGTTTTTTGTTTGTTGGGTTTGGCAAACCAACCAGTTTTCCGTCAGGTCATTATGAAATAGCTAAAGCGGATTGCGCTTCTAAGCCTCAGATGTAATGCAATTTAGCGAGCCTAATCAAACCACGCCCGGGGGATGACCCCTACTCTTTTATCTTGTCATCTGATCTCAATACCACTGGGAAATAAGACATAAGATCCAAGGGAACTTATATCCACTCTAATATTCTCACTGCCTTTCTCTCCTGATGATACTGAAGCTGACCAAGCTGGTAGATGGATTTGTTTGGCTTTACGTCGCAAAATCTAGTGTTCCGTGGTTGCGATCATAATTTTTGATTATTTTTGTGCGCTGTTTGTGTTCCAAACGATAATGCTGCCACACTTCTCCAAGAAAGCTCAATTTTGCTTTGCTTGGATTTTTTTTATTACACTATGTTCTTTTATCAATGCTAACATCAGGCAGATAGGAAGAGGATATATCGTCGCCGATTTCCATTACTCGCTAAACCAGGCTACTCACATTGCGTGGAACGCTGTCAGTAGGGTAGATATCCATATGGTCTCTCGCCACCCCTAATGTCTGTCCCAGTGAAACACAATCTTAATTCCAGGGGCCGATTTAAATGCTTTTTAGTTTCCCAACCATCTAGTGCCACATATCATGAGCAGTCGTTTTTCAAAGGCACGTCTGAAATCCCGTATGCTACCCAGACAAGTTGTGAGCTACGCCCTATCGCGGGTGAAAATGCCACCACCAAGTTAGGCTAAAACTCATGCCTTTAGTCACAGACCAGACACACATCCTTTTCATCCATTCAATCTCTGCGAGAATATTACAAGTTATATCCTGTATGAAGGAAACAATGTGTACTTTTTATTCTCCAAAATCATAAAATCTATGATTTTTTTTAATTCATCAGAGGTTGGAACAGCAGCATAAACAATGTTGTGTGTGATGATCCGATCATTAGTAGACACTTCCCTGGATTTCGGTCTATTTTCGTTGCTGAAACCGTATTACAAAGAATTACTTTTACTTTTAGTTCCAGAATAAAATATAATACATACTTTCTCATCTGATTTTAGTGTGCAGAATCCACTTGTTAAAGATAATTGTATAGTTTGAAATAAAGTATTTGTTTACAAAAAAGTTTCGTAAGAAGTTTATTGTCTCCGATCAGAATTGCATGCATAATAACTTGGGGGATCAACGTTTCAAGCCAACTCTTGCAACCAATTTATTTTGTGTTTGCTATGAAGGTACACACAGATACCTGGATCTGCCATGTATATTTGGCTTTTCTTCCTCATATTCCTTGTACCTGTTCGTCAGGAAATCTCTCATCTAAATACAATCCGCTGGTCCAATATTAAGCCAGAATCTTGCTCTCCCTCTCTCTAGGTAAACATATTTTCGTATTTTAAAATTATTGCCATACTCATTTTTTAGAAGCATCATGTATTTGTTGTACATCAATCTGTTTACTAACATGTCATTGAATCCAATATGTGCATGGCCTACTGTTGCAGCCGCCGATAATAAGCCTATACATATTTTTGTTATACAGAGCCTGTGCTATCTGTGTCTGTTGTGATGCCATGTATTTGTGTATACGTTTCTGCGCATTTTCATTCTGCTCTTGATTAGTGGCAAGGTTTTATATTTAACAACCATTTCCTATTTTCGTCATAATATGAAGTTAAAGTATAATGTATAGCATCAGTAGCTGTTTTAAAATCAAATTATCGTCTTCCCCGAACGAATTACTAACAGAAAACAACGGTGGCACAGATCGAGAGAAAGGGCAGACAGTCTGACTTAATCGTGATCTCGGTGCGAAGGCAGAATTACGTCTAAAAGCCTCAGTATTTACAGACGGCCGATTAGATGTTTTACTAATCGAGTTTACAAATAGAAATCACTTGTCCTGAGGTGTGCCACCAGCATTACACGTTGGCACAACGTTTTTACATGATTGCGCCACCGTATAGGCATTTGGTGAGCATTGTAAATAATTATGTCGGGCTGAATTTAGTTACTTGGATGGTATTCCCACAGTGCATAGTCGGACAAAAGGATCCAGATGCGGAAAACGGTCTTCGGGACCGCTAATGCATTAAAGTGGTTTCCCCGACCAAAGGGATGCGAGTAAAACAGGCAACTCAATGCTGATAGAAACCCATGGGAAAAGAAACACTGCTTAGGGGAGAGACTCCCCCTCTCCTTCTCTCGCTATCAACACACTAATGGTGTAATCCGTTTGAGTTATTACCCTCCCCTCCACGTTTGTACGAAATAATATTTCGTACAAACGAAAAAATATTTCGTACAAACGAAATAATATTTCGTACAAACGAAATGTTATTTCGTACAAACGAAATAATATTTCGTACAAACGAAATCATTTTGTACAAACGAAATAATATTTCGTACAAACGAAATCATTTCGTACAAACGAAATAATATTTCGTACAAACGAAATAATATTTCGTACAAACGAAATAATATTTCGTGCAAACGAAATATTATTTCGTACAAACGAAATATTATTTCGTACAAACGAAATAATATTTCGTACAAACGAAATAATATTTCGTACAAACGAAATATTATTTCGTACAAACGAAATAATATTTCGTACAAACGAAATAATATTTCGTGCAAACGAAATATTATTTCGTACAAAGAAATAATATTTCGTACAAACGAAATAATATTTCGTGCAAACGAAATCATTTCGTACAAACGAAATAATATTTCGTACAAACGAAATAATATTTCGTACAAACGAAATCATTTCGTACAAACGAAATGGTATTTCGTACAAACGAAATAATATTTTGTACAAACGAAATCATTTCGTACAAACGAAATAATATTTCGTACAAACGAAATAATATTTCGTACAAACGAAATAATATTTCGTACAAACGAAATATTATTTCGTACAAACGAAATAAAAAAAATCACCACACTTAATGTCCCTTTATGGGCTCCGTACGTATGCTATCCAGACAAGTTGTGAGCTACGCCCTATCGCGGGTGAAAATGTCACCACCAAGTTATGCTAAAACTCATACCTTTAGTAACAGACCAGACACACATCCTTTTCATCCATTCAATCTCTGCGAGAATATTACAAGTTATATCCTGTATGAAGGAAACAATGTGTGGTTTTTATTCTCCAAAATCATAAAATCTATGATTTTTTTTTAATTCATCAGAGGTTGGAACAGCCGCATAAACAATGTTGTGTGTGATGATCAGATCATTAGTAGACACCTCCCTGGATTTCGGTTCATTTTCGTAGCTGAAACCGTATTACAAAGAATTACTTTTACTTTTAGTTCCAGAATAAAAGATAATACATACTTTCTCATCTGATTTTAGTGTGCGGAATCCACTTGATAATGATAATTTTATAGTTTGAAATAAAGTATTTGTTTACAAAAAAGTTTCGTAAGAAGTTTATTGTCTCTGATCAGAATTGCATGCATAATAACTTGGTGGATCAACGTTTCAAGCCAACTCTTGCAACCAATTTATTGTGTGTTTGCTATGAAGGTACACGCAGATACCTGGATGTGCCATGTATATTTGGCTTCTCTTCCACATATTCCTTGTACCTGCTCGTTAGGAAATCTCTCATCTAAATACAATCCGCTGGTCCAATATTAAGCCAGAATCTTGCTCTCCCTCTCTCTAGGTAAACATATTTTCGTATTTTAAAATTATTGGCATACTCATTTTTTAGAAGCATCATGTATTTGTTGTACATACTGTTTTACTAACATGTTATTGAATCCAATATGTGCATGGCCTACTGTTGCAGCCGCCGATAATAAGCCTATTCATATTTTTGTTATACAGAGCCTGTGCTATCTGTGTCTGTTGTGATGCCATGTATTTGTGTATACGTTTCTGCGCATTTTCATTCTGCTCTTGATTAGTGTCAAGGTTTTATATTTAACAACCATTTCCTATTTTCGTCATAATATGAAGTTAAAGTATAATGTATAGCATTAGTAGCTGTTTTAAAATCAAATTATTGTCTTCCCCGAACGAATTACTAACAGAAAACAACGGTGGCACAGATCGAGAGAAAGGGCAGACAGTCTGACTTAATCGTGATCTCGGTGCGAAGGCAGAATTACGTCTAAAAGCCTCAGTATTTACAGACGGCCGATTAGATGTTTTACTAATCGAGTTTACAAATAGAAATCACTTGTCCTGAGGTGTGCCACCAGCATGACACGTTGGCACAACGTTTTTACATGATTGCGCCACCGTATAGGCATTTGGTAAGCATTGTAAATAATTATGTCGGGCTGAATTTAGTTACTTGGATGGTATTCCCACAGTGTATAGTCGGACAAAAGGATCCAGATGCGGAAAACGGTCTTCGGGACCGCTAATGCATTAAAGTGGTTTCCCCGACCAAAGGGATGCGAGTAAAACAGGCAGCTCAATGCAGATAGAAACCCATGGGAAAAGAAACACTGTTTAGGGGAGAGACTCCCCCCTCTTCTTCTCTCGCTATCAACACACTAATGGTGTAATCCGTTTGAGTTATTACCCTCCGCAAAGTCAGCGCAGAATCGAACCCGGCGGCGGCGGAATAAGTGAGTGCATTATGCCAGATAATTGCTGACCTGTAGCGATTGGTGTCGCCAAATAGCCTGATTGTCAGGCGGTGCGATCATTGTCATCGGGCTATTACGATCATACTTTGAAAGGATTGTGTAGCCACCTGAGCGGTGTAGGCACACTTTTTTTATCCATACCGTACCCAGCAAGTAAGAGACATTGAACCAATAATGGGTTAATGTTGGGCCAGCGTCTGCGACTCCACCCTGTATAAATATGTCTCAATAAATACAATAATAAATTAACCTAATATTGGATCAACGTTTCGTGTTTACTGGGTATACTCCCTGATGCGATGCAAAGCTAACAGGCAGTAGCCGCTTACTTAACCCTTGACCCTTTAACCGCCGGTGCCGCATATATTATGGTTTTGATTTTTTATTAGCACATTAATTACCACATTTTAAATATGTTAAAGATAAAATGTGACATCAACCAGCAAGATTTAAAAAGAGTTGACCTCCATTTTGTCGAATCTGAATAATTTTCACTCACTTGAAGTTGTGGATCGCGTTAGCGAGACACAACTACAAGTGGATGAAAATTCAAATTGAATAATTTGGCGGTTAAAGGGTTGAAGCGCTCAAAATATTTGTGTACAAACCATGGAAACCAAAGGGTTGTTCAATTTGAAATCATCATAAATGTCTTAGTTATCTCTTTCTGCTTTATTTGAATACCTATGTTATGGGTTTATGGCAATTAGAAATCTTTTTTACTCTTACAGTGCGGGGATCGACTTTAGACGTCAGAATCTGACGTCTTCAGACGTCAGATTCTGGCGACTAAAGTCGATCCCCGCGCTGTAAGGGATAAAAAGCAAAGTGAGGAAAATCCAGGTAGACAGGCGGTAGCGCTAAGTACTACAGCGTGGTCCCCGTCTCTGAAATGTAGAGAAAACGTCGTAAAACTACACACAGCAAGCTATCAATGTTAGCGATCACCACGACGCACGAGTAAGTGGAAAACAACGTTTTGGATTCAGACAGTAAGGACGAATGATAAGCCTTGAGGGAGACACGGTTTTACCTTTTCCACCCGAGCTGTACACGAGGGCCTCTCCGGGCTGTACACGAGCTGTACAGAGTCGCTCCAGGCCATACATGGAATTCACATATTCTGTCTTTTCTTCTGTATTCTGAATTGGAACCTAAAGGAGATAATGATGGAGTGTCAACAGCTCAATGCACCTCTAGCCCTCTCGACCCAGCATCGGCTACGTATTGGTATAATACATCAGTATGTGCTACATTAGGCCAATAGAGAAGGGGAAGTAGCGCATTACCAGAGCGCCTGACTGCCTCGCGATGCATGCGTCCGAGACCTGCTGATCTTGCGTGGTGGGTTTTTCAGAGGGGCGGGGGCCCTAGGGTAGTGGTTAGCACCGCTGCCTTTCACGCCAGAGTCCGGGGTTCGGTTCCCGGTCTCGGCGGTTTGAAAGAAACAAAATTGTTTCTTCCCCATCCACGTGTGAAAGTTAGTATTGTGGGGAGCCTCCGTGACCGAGAGGTAGCGTGCTCGGCCTCAGACCGCCAGGGCTCGAATTTCGAATCCTGTGTCTGGAGGACAGTGTCATCTCAATCATCTCACCATCCTCAGGAGGTTCTCCTGGCCCAGTTTAGCCTATATGTGCACAAAGGTGGCCTAAAGCCCGATTCATTTCATTTCATTTTTTTTTTCAGAGAAATGTCCTTGTTTCTCTCTTCTCAATGTGACTAGGTGATCACGTTATTGGCGGCCTTGTTTAGTTGGGGTTGAAACCAGTGTATCGACGTTAATTTCGCGCAGAGTAGCGAAGCGCTGCGCGCTCCATCACACACATTAGGCCAACACTTATTGATACTTTATCACTTTACTTATAATCAAGATAATTATATAATCTGCAGTACAGAAAAAACAGTAACTCATTACTTTAACAGTAAGCAGTTAGGCCTAATGATGTCTGCATTTGTACGGCAGAATTACACCTGTATAATTTATAATAAACGCGATCACCGGGGATTAACTTTTGATTAACGATGTACCAACTTTATCTTTGAAAAAATCAACATACACACTTGGTGAAGCCGTTTCAACATTGTCGTTTTCAACATTATATGCATATGTTGATGACTAGTACAATTATATTGTAACCCCTCAGCATAATTTATTGGGTATTTCTTCAAATTTCTTCACATTGAACCGTAAATTTCCACCCGAAGGTAAATCAAATAAATGCTAATAAATTCGAAGAATCTGATAAATGTAATGATTTAAAAACAACAGTTTAGTGACCGTCATCTCATTGCTAAAATACAATGGTAAGCTGATATTATGTAAAAGCTCACAGCGTTCTGTGGACAATGTTGGGCAATGAACGGCATATCTAATAAAAATTATCTAAATTTATTCAATAGACTCTGTTTGACCTTTGGTGAACGGAAACCAGACTGGAGCAGAATATTCTATAAAAAGGCTGTATTAAAGCTTTATAAAGGGTAATGGATACGATGCTGGAGCTCTATAACCTAGCAAACGTCTAATCATACCAATGACTTTATTACATTTGCTGAATACTAGACCCTTGTCAACTGTGACGGCCTGTCTAATATCCAATGAAATGATATTTAAATACGATAGGATTTACATTTAATGTGTACGAACGAGATTTATTTGCATTTAATTACAATAAAATTTAATTTTCAAAATTTATTTTATTCACATGGGCTATTAAAGTGTCGTTGCAGTCGCTCGCAATCTTCTTTAGTCACGAAACATTCGCATCATCTTCGAACGATGCTTATATTGAGTGTGCAGTGCAATCGGGTATGTTAATTATGAAAAGTAAAACTAATAGTGGACCAAGTATTGATCTTTGTGGTACACCAGGTGTAACAGGAACCCACTCATATATGAATCCATTAAGTACCAGTCTTTAAAGTATTAATTAATCAGCTTAATCAGCTTAAAGCGCTAAATTAAATAATTTTAAGTGCCACCCACTTGACGTTGTTCCTCGGTACCGCGATCCACAACTTCAGGTAGGTAAAATACTCATATTTGTTTAATTTGAGACAAAACATACGCAAATCTTGATGTCCAAAGCCTCATTTTATTCCCAATAACAGTGATTTGATCGGCAAATAAAACAAATAAAAAGGACTGTCGTCATGCTTATCGGTGTAAGGGGTGAAAGCGTCTATATTCCGTCCCCTTAGATATGAAAGGGTGTATCTGCCACTTTGTGAAGTGGCAGATAAACCCTTTCATATCCAAGGTGACGAATTACGTTTATGTGCCTTCACATGGCATTGTGCACGAGGGCACACACCGCTGACCTTCACTGTACCCTCGCCACTGGTAAAACCCATGGATGCGCCCACTTGCAGCAGAACATCAACATCCGTTCCCAGCAACCAACAGGATAACTTATTTGAATCTGTCCACCGTTTTCTGTCATTCTTCTGTATTTAAATTTTCACCCACCTGAAGTTGTGTCTCGCTACCGCGATCCACAACTTCAGGTGGGTGAAAATTACTGAGTATCCGAGAGTGGACTTCCAGACATGGGAATTACGACGATCACGTTGTTTTTAGTTGTTCCAGATGACGAAGGATGCAGTTTCCCAATAGAATGATGTATTTGATTAGCACGATGTGAGAACGTTTTTGTCTGCTTATCTGTTTAACGTGATTTTATCTGCAAAACAAACGTCATCGTAATATAACTCCAAGATAAATCTGATTTTTAAATAAATGACCTTTCAGATACTATAGTGACGTGCGTAGTTGTCCTTGCAAGAAGAACAATGTATTTGTTCAACGTTTGGCTAATATCACATGGTTGTTAGGCTTTAAATACATATTGATTGCATTTAAAACTAAGAAGGTAAATATCAGAAGGTTTCACGTGAAAAATGAGACACGCGTTGATTAATTGGGACATTTCATATGTTAACAATTTTATCTAGGGAATGAAAAATCTCTGCCATGACATTCATCTGACATTCACCAGAAGTCATCATCTCGGGAGTGATGGGATATGCTCTGGAATTTCCCCAGAAAACACGCGACATTGACCAATTTCGGGTCAATGCTGGGCCAGCGTCGTAGACGGTGGACCAACATTGGCCCAACATTATTGGGCCAGCGTCGTAGACGGTGGTCCAACATTGGGTCGATGTCTCGTGTTTTCAGGTGTTGTATTATAGTTAAATAATTAACATAACAGTCTAACCGTCTACAGGTGTCACCTAATTTTCCACGGTTTATCAGAGTGTGTTTTGGATAATTTGCATATAATATGACATCATGTAGTTATTTTCTGTTTTGAAGCGGCAAACATATAATCATGTGCATATCATGGCATTGCTACTTAACCTGATTTTAGGTGTAAATATCATGTCTATTTCTATAATCTGTACTTTTACAAAATTAAGCCTACTTATATTTATGTCAAGTATGCAAGAAGTAACTTTTATCATGTTTATTGTTGATATTAAAACAACTGTCTGTTGACAGTTTGAAATCATACTTTAATTAGGCCGATCTGAGAGTTCACTTGTTCAGCTGCTACTGTTAAGCATTAACATTATGCAGATATATTTTGATAGGGCACATATCTCTAGCCAATAAAAGGTGCGTCAGGTCACTGTGATGACAGTGAAGAATAGGGACTCTAGGGCAACTTGTCGACACAGATTTGCCATTATGACCCCAGGCCACTCATTTGACGATCGTGATGTCATCGCCTCGCTCTCAAGTGTATTGCGCTCGCCATGAGTGACGTGACGGTCTGCGTTTTACGTGCTGTGTATTTGGGATTAAACCATACACAACTAGAAATAAAAATTCACAAATTTTACAATTTCACAAATGAAAAATAAAAGGATGTTTATAAAACCACAGCCATACAGGCAAACATGCAGACAGGGGCTGTGAGTAGCGATGACTACCCAGCAAACACGACAAATCTACCCAATGTTTGACCAATGTTGGCCCACCGTCTACGACGTTGGCCCAACAATGGTCAAACATTGGGTGAATTTGTCGTGTTTGCTGGGTATCAGATGGATGATATTTGTTTTATTTGTATGATAAAGCAGTATGTCAGATTTGTATGATAAATCAGTCTAATATTATTATGAGTTCATGAAGGTGACTATGCAATTTAATTAATGTTGACTATTTTTTCTGTATTAGTTATATTTTCACCTTTACAACGCTGAAATATTATCGTGTAAACCATGGAGACCAAAGGGTTTTTTAATTTGAAATCATCATAATGTCTCAGTTAGTGCTTTCCGCTTCATTTGAATACCTGTGTTATGGGTCTACGGCCATTAAAAAGGTGTAATTCTTTCAGTGCGGGGATCGACTTTAGACATTTGAATCTGACATCTAAAGTCTGTCCCCGTTCTGAAATGGGCCAAACAGTCCAGCTACGATATCGGACGAATAAAAACCGTGTTAAAAATCGTTGTATGCTGGATACATTTAGTTGGATATATTCAGTGTCGTTTATTAATATAATATGCTCAATCCTCAGACGACAAGTGTTAAAATGGCAATGCACTTTTATTATGATTTTTATGTGAATCTGATGATCTCCTAGCCACCTGAGAGATTCATCGAGATTCAAATTAAGAATTCATTAGAGCAATTCCCAGATCACTCAAGACAAACATGTTCATTATTAATTTGTCAGGCTTCGTATTAATGACGTCTATTGTTCTCTCCTTGGCAATTGTATTACGTGTTTGCTTGTCTATTTATAATGCAACCACTAGTTTTCTTTGCTTATTTACATGTCCCCTTTTGCACAATTAGAAAACAAAACTAACGCAAACCCTGCAACATAAATATTGCAAAAGTACTACATAAAACAAAATCCCCCGTGATTAATTATTGCTTTTTTGTGTGATATGCAACTTTTCTTTCACAAAGAAATATATACATTTAGCATATACTTCCACACTAGCTCGACCTAAATATTTAACAGTCAGCAAAACGTCTGTTTATCTGGATATATTTTAAACCGGCACCACATTAGGCCTATATCAGCAGACGAGAAAAGCTGAATAACCCTTGGGTTTGATTTATGAGTGACCCAAAATTGATCATGGCTATGCTTCACCAGATTAAAGGTAGTCACCACTCACATACTTTATCTGTCCGATAATTTAGAGCGGCGATGTCATGCGATAACTTCATTTGTGGTAAAGTTTTTGTCATTCTATCACAGTCTAGAGGTGATTCAACCGTACACAGGCTACAACACCCCCGCTGCAGAATATATCTCTTTAACCCTTTAATCCCTGATTGGAAATATAATTTTACATTTATTTTTGCTAGCAGGTTAAACAGCACATTTGTTAGTGATAACTATTCTCAGATGATGAAGGTTTTAATAATGATATTTCACCTCTAATTTGAGAAAACTACATCACTTGAAGCTGAGGGTGGCGTCGCGTAAATTTGTGGAATACTGTATTTTCCTCCGCCAGGAAGGTTACTATGTTTTTGTCTTGTTGGTGTGTCTGTTTGTCCACAGGCCTACCTAAAAAATAATAAACGGCTTTGCATTAAAGTTTTACCACAGGTACATCTCGGGCCAAAGAACAATATATTAATATTTGGGGGATGATCTGGATTACGGTCAGGATTACGATCCGGATCAAGATTACGATCCGTTTTGCAGTCTCTGACTGACTGTCTAGTTACTATTACTGAAATTGCTCTAGTCAGGCATCCGCCAAACTTCACAGCAAATGGTATCTAATCTGTTGCAGGTGCATACCCAGGGGCAGACGACGTGATAGACAGAGCAGCATGGTGTGAGTGAGACTGGAACCTGATGAATGCAATCCGGAGTGAGACTCCAGATAAACTGCAGGTAAAACATAATGCACGGTTTCCGCACCTTAGGCTGTCCACAGCAAAAACATGTGTTCTAGTTTTTCATGTAACTTTGTTACTTTGTAAAATCAATCGTAATTATTAAGTCCACATATTATTTTTAAAATCCAAAATAAGATATTATCTCATTTTGGATTTTAAAAATAAAATAGACTAAATAATTACGATTGATTTTTAAGGTTTATTTGATCAAGGAAAATATAATCTATTTTCCTTTATTTGATCCAATATCTTTTTAAAGGATTTCACCTATAAATATGCGTCTGCCAAACATTTTTGCTGATCTGAATGTATTTTAGTATTATTGTTTTTCTAAAATGTTCTAGTGCGTATGGTACATAATGTTTTAATTACAAATAGTATTCCTTGTTTGAACATTTTTTTTACATTTACTATTTAGGTGTCATAATCAGATTTAAAAATATGATAATACAGGGTACAACTATCAGAGTATGTGTTTTGATCTCTTACACAGGGCGTATAAAGCTAAAACCAAGTACAGTGAGAGCATGGCATGGCCAGCACGTGTGTAGACGGCAGACGGACACCCTGCACTGACTGAGGGATAGAGTCCCGTGCCGTGTTCACAAGCAGGGCATCTGGATCTCACCATGCCAGGATCACCTTGCTATCACTCAGCACAGCCGGGACTACCCCGCACACCTTACCTACAGCTCCACAGTACACTATTTATGACAGGTACAAGGTGAAGGCCACAGCCAAGACGTGGCTTCTCGTGAACTAGGTGAGAACATATCGTGACTGGCTGCTATCAGTCGCCAGTGCGTCTCTTATGACTGAGACGTTTAACTAGCTGTGGCCACCGCGGATACATAATGCTCAGATGTGAGATGTTTTCAGCCATATACACACGGATGTGAATATGTGCCCTGCTGAGGCGGGAAACTCTCCAAGTCAGGATACCATAAGCACGTGACCTGTTCTGCGACAGGATGCCAGGTCTGGGATACCAGGAAGATGAGGTGATCATTATTACTAGGTTTACTTTACCTTCTCTCACCTGAGGGGGGCTATAAGTAATAGAGCGGATGAGAAGCCTGCCTACAGTATGGCTATCAGAGGGACAGGTAGAGGTCGTCCCTACAGGCCACTATACCTAAATGTTAGGAGGTGTTTTATTGGCATGGGTTTTGGATGTGTTTTAGGAATGTTAGTTTTACACAGGATGCAGTTTGACTGTGTGAGTAAAGCCATGCTGACAGAGGGGTTCACACAACAACAGATTAAGCAGACCCATCTGAACCCAGCCTACACGGGTCACAATCAGTCCTGGGTGATGCCGGGTCCTAAGGACCCCAGGCCACCACAGAGATCTGAGATGGCCGTCCTGCCCGTGTCAGGATCAAGAATCGTGCCGGGAGCAGAAGGGCGTGTGTGGCCACGACTCCAGGGAGAGCAGCATGACAGGATCCAGGATCAGCTGAGACTGCGACCACCAATTGCTCCCACGACGCCTTACAAGCGGATCCTGGTGTTCACGGGCTATGGATCAGCCATAGTATCTGGGGACATCCGCTTCCACAGGGATCAGTGTCCTGTGCGGGCATGTACACTCACAGATGATCCCAACGAAGCCCCCACGTCCGACGCAATCCTCTTTCAGGGGGAGATCCCCTTTCTAGAACACGCCAGACCTGCTGGTCAAATATGGATATTACATTTGCTTGAATCGCCGCTTCACACACAAAGTTTTGAGAAATTCCATGACGTCATTAACTGGACTGCCACCTATCGGCGCGACTCCACAATAGTGACGCCTTACGAGAAATACGTGCCTTACACCAACCCTACTGCATTAACTATGCAAAACAGCACTGCATTAACTATGCAACCCGAGGGAAACATTACGAGCTTTGCCTCTGGGAAAAGACGCCTTGTGGCCTGGTTTGTGTCTAATTGCTCGCCCAGCAATGGACGTGACGAGTACGTGAAGGAGTTACAGAATCACATTCGTGTGGACGTGTATGGGGACTGTGGCAGCATGCAGTGCTACAGAGAAGATCCCACGTGTTTCCTCATGCTGAAAAACACCTACAAGTTCTACCTGGCCTTCGAGAACTCAAACTGCAGAGATTATATAACCGAAAAGTTTTTCACGAACAGCTTAAAGTAAGTATGGTTTACTCACTCACTCGTGTCTCTGTCACTTAACAAATAACAATTTTTCAATAAAATGCATAAAAATGTAAGGTAGCTGGCAATTGCGTAAAGTTAAGTTAACCTTTTAACCGCCAAATTATTTAATTTGAATTTTCACCCACTTGAAGTTGTGTCTCGCTGACGCGATCCTTCAATTGAATGACAATTATTCAGATTTGACAAAATGGAGGTCAACTCTTTTCAAATCTTGCTGGTTGATGTCACATTTTATCTTTAACAAATTTAAAATATGGTACTTAATGTGCTAGTAAAAAATGAAAACCCGAATATATGCGGCACCGGCGGTTAAAGGGTTAAAGACGAAACTTATCAACATACACTAGTCTACATGTTCAACAGTACAAGCGTCAACATATTCAACGCTGAAATGTGTTTGTATAAACCCTGCAGAGCAAAGGGATTTTTAGTTAGCTCTTTCTGCTTCATTTGAATACCTATGTTATTAGTCTACGGCTATTATATTTTTTATAATTATTTCAGTTCGGGGATCGACATTGGACGTCATAATCTGACGTCTATAACGTCTAAAGCCGATCCAGGCATTGAAAAGGTTAAGACAAAAAGACAAGTCACAAAAAAAAGTGATGAAAAATATGTTTTATTTTCATTACTTATGCAGAATCCTCCGCTATCGGCTTAGATTCAAACCGCTGTCCCTACGCCTCCTCCTCACACCCACCTCATTCTCACAAAAACACAGCACGCCTAACATTTGTTTTCAGTGGATTGTTAATCAGCACGAATTTGCAATTTAATGACATGATGTACTAATTTTGCTAATCAGCTGCACTTGGTTTTTCAGTAACAATATTTTATCGGCGTTTTGTCTATGCTGGAACATTATTCGATGCGTTCAGCTGACTATGGACCAACGTCTTATTATTTTAATGTAAGCAGGCCGCTGAATTTCTGAATCGGCTGTATCGCATGATCATGATGATGATTAGCCGTGAATATGAGAACACCGGAAGCCCAGAAAGTTTTTACTTTTCAATAATCCATTGATTCCCTGCAAGTAGCATCTGGTTTCAGTTGTTTAATTAGCCGTTCTGATTAGATTTTTCATGATATTTAATATCAAAAAGCTCATTTGAAGTGCAAGGTATCCACATTAAATACTCGTCAGGGTACAAGAATGAATATAAAGTATACTTTTCAACAATGTGCATGTTATTTTTGTATTTGTAACTTTTTTTTTTTTAATTGTCTGCTTCTCTTTCATTTGTAAGGATATACATGTTGTCTATATTATTATAATTATTATTTTACTGGTCAATTCCATTAAACATGTGTTAAATACGATGTTCTTATTTTTTATATAGACTTTGACATATACTATAACGTAAGATTTCAACCCATAAAGGTATAGGTTATAGAATTCATTAGGCTCTTCGCCAAATTGAAGTTGTGTCTCGCTACCGTGAACCACAACTTCAAGTTGGTGAGAAACACATACCTGCATACATACTTACAATATTTTTTTATTCGAATTAAAATCCATAACCAGTATAGCAAATGTAACTAAAGCTTATTTCGCGTCAAAACTTCTCGTTTGAGGGACGAATAAAAAAACTGAAAACAGCTTTAGACATGATGAGTACTTGACCGTTCTCCTGCTGATTACGACTATTGTCGTTTTTAACCTGTTTATTAGTCGACCAAATCACTGATATTGGGAATGAAATGTGTGTTTAAACATAAAGATTTGTACATTTTAAGTCTAAAAATAAAAAAATATGAGTAGTTTTCAGCCACTTGAGGTTGTGGATCGCGGAAAATTTAAATAAATTATTTTAGCAGGATAAGAGTTAAAGGATTAGCTATATTATATATGATAAGTTACATTAGATTACAAAGTCAAATCCAAGAGGGGGGGGGAGTGCATTATTATAACATGTAAGGGGAACTATAAATTATATCACAACAAGGTTAAGTTAAAATTCTCATCCACTTGAAGTTGTGTCTCGCTGACGCGAACCACAACTTGAAGTGAGTGAAAATTATTCAGATTTGACAAAATGGAGGTCAACTTTTTTCAAATATTGCTGATTGATGTCACATTTAACATAATTAAAATGTGGTACTTAATGTGCTAATAAACATTGAAGACTCGAATATATGCGGCACCGGCGATTAAAGGGTAAACGCTCCCTAATTTGAGCTGACACGTCCAGAGCTGCTTTGTCAGCTCCTATAGGGAGCTGTTGTCCTTGTTGCCATATGCTACTGTTCAGCACGGCTGAACAGTAGCATATGGCAACAAGGACAGCCTCCCATACTAAGTGTTTAATGGGTACCAGTACTAAGCCACATGTGCACCGCATCTTGTTCTTTATTGTTAAAATGAGAGCTGTAAAGCTTTATATCTATACTGGGTAGATACATATGTCTCTGGTGAATTATCCTCCAGAAACAAAGGAAATTATTATAAAGATCAAACTGTTCTGGCTACAAAACACAATAGTTGTGCGAGATAGAGAAAGCTACTGATGACCGCAAGGCTCTGGAATAACACATTATATGTAAACAACTATGAGCAAGGAGGTTGGTATGAGACATTTCATTGGCGTGTGTCTGTTACTACGTTACCATTGTTACATGTAGGATTATTAGCGATGCCGATATTTTTAAGCCACTTCGTTATCATAACGGATAAAAACGATCAGGAGAGCAAATCCGATGATTACCTGGAACGTTTTTACAAGAGAACAAACAAGCCGTGTTGAGAATTGAAAAAAACACGAGATGAAACGAGATGAATTGTTGATGTTTTTACTGAACCAGTTTAATTAACTAGTGTGCTCAGTTTTTGGGTGATGCATTGCTCACGGCGTGATTGCTTCTGTGACCACGAGGTGGCGGCACCAGAATACGGATTATAATCCTGTACCGGTGGGCCACATGTACCTTTAAATTTTGTTCTGTTTAATTTATTTTTCGTTAATTTAACCCTTAAAGTGGTAAATTTATCAATTTAAATTTTCACTCACTTGAAGTCGTGTCTCGCTATCGCGACCAACAACTTCAAGTGCATTTAAATAACCCATATTAGTTTAACCCTTGTCCTGCTGAATTGTTTCAATTGCATTTTTCGTCATTTGAAGCTGGAATTGCTAACGCAATTTCCAGCTTCAAATGACGAAAAATATGACTATTTAAGAAAAATATACATATGTGAAAATTAACATTTTGATTAACTGAGCATCTATCACAAACTATGTTATGGATTTCAGTGTCATTTTATTGTCTCTTAAATTTACTCGAATCCGGATATATACGGCTCCAGCAGCACAACGGTTAATATCAAGCAAAACACTTTCAAATTTTGATGTTTAACCATCTTTTTGTTCCCAATAACAGTGATTTGATCGACTCATAACACGGATGTAAAATGATTATAGCTGTGTTAGTGGTGTAAGGGTTAACCAGCTGTTATCGTGCTTAATTCTGGATAACAAAACATACGCCTATTTATATCTATGAAAAATAGACCTTTCCAAAATTTGTTTTACGTACTTGGTTATCTTGCACAAAATCGTCTATATCTTGAATATATTTCAGGTGTATTTAATTTAATTTTAATCTTGCTTGACAACATAGGCCTAGTATCACTGAGTATACAGGTAATTTTGATGTTTAACCATCTTTTTGTTCCCAATAACAGTGATTTGATCGACTGATAACACGGATTTAAAATGATTATAGTTGTGTTAGTGGTGTAAGGGTTAACCAGCTGTTAACGTGCTTAATTTTGGATGACAAAACATACGCCTATTTATATCTATGAAAAATAGACCTTTCCAAAATTTGTTTTACGTACTTGGTTATCTTGCACAAAATCGTCTATATCTTGAATATATTTCAGGTATATTTAATTTAATTTTAATCTTGCTTGACAACATAGGCCTAGTATCACTGAGTATACAGGTATATGAGCGGCACAATCATGTAACTCCAGAATTCTTGTGATCACAGCTATTATCACAATTTAATGTTGTTTTTAGCCTGGTCTGTAGACATGCGGACACGAATTTCTAGCAATTGGTTTCTAGCCTCCGCCATGGGAGCAAATAATAAGAATATCAATATTTTGCATTTAATAAAACGGAGAGGCTATCAACTCCATTATAAAACAAGACAATTCAGTCTGCAAATCTCCACCGACCACAATGATTTTATACTGAATCCGGATGCGGACCCGGATCATAATCCGGATCATCCACCAAAAAAAATAGGTTGTTTTGTGGCCCGAGACACACCTCTGGCAATGAGGTAATGAATAATAATGCTGATCTAAAATGTGATACATAAATGCAACATGGATAGTTATACAATTAAAATATACAGCGGGTGAATCATGTGAATGTGACAAACCTGGCATTTTAACCTTTAACCCTTTTAGCGCCAAATTACTCAATTTGAATTTTCACCCACTTGAAGTTGTGTCTCGCTGACGCGATCCACAGCTTCAAGTGAGTGAAAATTATTCAGATTTGACACAACGGAAGTCAGCTCTTTTCAAATCTTGCTGTTTTATGTCACATTTTATCTTTACCATATTTCAAATGTGGTACTTATTGTGCTAATAAAAAGTGAAAACCCGAATATATGCGGCACCGGCGGTTAAAGGATTAAACAGTTAAAGAGCTGAAATATTTTATAAAAACGAAGTTTTTTTTCATTTTGAAATCATCATTATTGTCTTGGTTAGCTGTTTCTGCTTCATTTGAACGTCTATGCTATGGGTATACGGTCATGATATATATCGATTATAGACGTCAGATTCTGTCGTCTATAGCGGCATATTCTGACGTCTAAAGTCGGACCCGGCACTGAAAGGGTTATATCTCCACGATCACTTATTGCATTTGTTTGCGTTAGTAATAATTGTTTTCATTCATGGTGATAGGGACTCAAAAGGAACATTCATCTTACCGTTGTTATCTGCACTAAACATGCTAAACAAATAGGACATTTAGTGCAGTGTCGTTAAAAGACAAGCTCATTACCATCGTGTTGTTGTATGGGAATCATTTTAGAGACATTTTATGACTGATTTCAAGGCAAATGTTTCCTTTGTCTATCGCTGTTTGTACTCATATGCCTATGTATTTTTTATATCTTGTTTGTGAATACATTAAAATGCCATTATACTTGTTATTAATTAATCAGTTTATATTTGCGCTACATCTGTGTCGTCTTTCACCCACACACTCGGTCATGATAATTATCCGATCCTGACTAGAAACTATGTTTTCTAATGTCAACAAAATGCTTATTAAATATCTTAAACATTTAGATGTCTTTTGCACAACTTCAGTTTGCACTGATATTAATTTTGTACTCATTCACTTTAACATGGTATTGTTATAGAAAATTTCAATTGTTTACTTGTTTATATTTATATATATTTATATATTATTTATTTTACTTTTGTTGCAGTGGTATATATTCCCAAATACACCTTATATCCGGTAACTATTTATATTCGATTGGTGAACTAAAAGTATGTATCCCAAATTAATCTTCGTGACGTGGAAGATAATTAGCTCTTCTTAAATATATTTTTATTTATTCATCAAACCAGATAATTTTAGAAAGAAATACACATTAAATTGATCATGTTTACTAGATTGACATATATTTTGATATATTCATGATATTAGGATATATATAAGAAATTTTAACCCGCTTTAATACCGCGACCCACAACTTCATAATGTAGCCCTCTAAAGGTACTTATACTTGTATAAGTATAACTAGACAGTCAGAAGAGACTGCAATCCCCATTTGAAATTCGTCGCCTCGGAGCTAAAGGATCCTATCCGACACTCGTCAGAGTGGCAGATAGGATCCTTTAGCTCCGAGGCGACGAATTAGAGGATTGTTCGAGACACACCTCAGGGAAAATGTTCATGCCAATACGTGTGAACCGGATCGTAATCCGTATTCTGTATCATGATCGTGATCCGGATTATCCTCAAAATTTAATGGGTTGTTCCTTAGCCCGACACACACCTCTGCAGATCCGTTCATTACTTTTTAATTAACCCCGCTTACGGACAAACCGAGAAACAAACAGACAAACAAACAAGCAAACACGACCAAAACATAACCCTCCTGGCGGCGGCTAATGGCTTTGCTATCAGGGTATACACCTTGATCTCATTACTCTCCCATGAGATGTTGTGCTAATGGTGGGCAGACATCGTAGACGGTGTCCAAACATTAGCCCAACATCGTATCAACGTCTCGAGTTACATGTAACTGGGATCTTGCAGACCAGCATCCTACAGATACGGACTGCAAGAAAACTGGAAGACAGATGTATCTCACAAATACAGTTATGTACAGCTATGTACAGCTATGTAAACTTAAAAGCTATGCACCTGAGGTATATACTGTTATGTGGTACTGCTACCTAAACTAAGTAAACTGTGTAGAGCTATGTACACCTATGTACATCAACTATATACTGTTATATACAGCTACAGTAGTGATTTAGCAAAATGGGACAAGCTTTTTCAGTGGGGCTAGCCCCGGCTAACGCAGGCTAGCCCTGGGCTAGCCCCATGTTCTCTCCCCACCCCATTTGGGGCTCGCATGTATGCGCCCAAAGTTATAAAATCCTTTAGCCGGGCCGCAATGTGCGTTTTGGTATAAGTTCATATAACTGGAGCCGCGCTCATATCGCCTTGGCTCAAGCCAATCTAGAGCCTCGGCGAATTGAGTCAACGCCTGTATGTGTTAGTCAGGCGCGCTTCTCGTCTGGTCCAGTTTCAAGCTCGACCGGTGCGCCGGGCGAGCCTGACTTTCCAGGTGCCTGCTTTTTCATCTTCAGTTAGGTCTATTCCAGTGACCGTAGCTTCATAAAACCACCCATTTTCTGAATTTATACACTGAACTGCTTTTCCGATACTAAAGATAATGTCTAAATGCTAAAGGCTAAATGCTAAATGCTAAGCAGAAATAAATGAGGACTGCAACAGGTCTAGATGTATACGCGTACGGACACTCAATTATTGCACGTTTAGATCAACTCAGAGCTGTTTAGATGATGCTGAATGTGGTCAAGCTGAGCGCGCCCTGTCTTGCCCAGAGCGAGCCTGGCCAGCCCGGCGAGATGACACATGGTTCACAGCATTCATGTTAGCCGCCACACAGTATACTGGGTGCAAGCCCAAGTAGGATTTGGGCGGGTATATTTTCCTGGCCCGAACCGTGTGGGGGCTCGAGCCCATTTCATGCGCTGGGCGCAACCAATTCTGCGCCTGTCTCGCCGGGCTTGCGCCCGGGCTAATGACGGGCTGGCCAGCGTTAACGCAGGCCAGCCACTGATGAAAAATCTGTCCCATTTTGTGAAATCATTACTGTACCTATGCTGCGTCAACTGTGTACAGCTATGTACACCTATGTACATCAGCTATTATACTGTGATGTACAGCTACCTATACTACGGAAACTGTGTACAGCTATGTACACCTATGTACATCAGCTATATACTGTTATGTACAGCTATCTAAACTATGTACAGCTATTTACAGCTATGTACAGCTATGTACTGTTATGTACAGTTATACATAGCTATGTACAGCTATGTACATGGTTATTGAGATATACTCACTGCATAGCGCGACATATTGACGTTAATACATATTCATAATAGTAAATATGGATGTCTAGAAATTTTAGTCTCGAATATCCATGTTAAAGACATTTGACGTCAAACGTTACTTACGCTTTCTATAATTATGATCTTCTCCTAGATCCTAATAATTTGAGATTCTGTAGTTTCAGTTCACCATCTAAATATTTAGGTAATTCACTTCTTTGTAGTATTGTTTGTAAAACATATTCAATTAAATCTACAAGACTGCAAACCTCCGCGGCGCGATGCGGATCGTAATTCGAAAATCCGGATCCGTTTGTTGCAGTTAATTATATATCGTATTTTTAACATAGCTTACTTTTTTTTGGGTGTTTTCTCTTTCAGATTAAAAAAAAACTATTTGAATTGCACTATTATCAGTTTATGACAACTATACATTACATCTTTATTCGTATAAGCTACATCATATTATATGTTATCAGGTTATGCATCTACCCTACATCAAGGCTGGATTTCTCGAGAAGCCTAGACTTGAATGAATGAATGAATGAATGAATGAATGAATGAATGAATGAATGAATGAATGAATGAATGAATGAATGAAATCTTATATAGCGCATACATGTATCCAGCCGGAGGCTGTTCAGAGCGCTGAACATCGAGAGTACATGTAACTTAGCAAGGCCTTGTTGTACAGTTGTAGGGCAGATGATGTTATGTGATGGCGACAAATTTAATAAATTATGTTTCTTTTGATATAAATTTTCTGTCAATTTTATCATTATTATCATGATTAGCAAATGACATGTGAATTTGTTCGGACACGATACAGTGTCCCTTCTATTCTTCACCAGAGACACATACATGGCTCTTCAGAGGAGACACTCTCTGATTATAACTGGTGCAGGCCACCGTGGACTCACACGCACATATTATCGCCCTCTTGGCATTGTTCCTTGACCTGGTTAGGTCCCCCGATAACACGAAAACCAGTGTGTGCTCAAAGTTGGGCCAACGTCTCTGACGGTGGTCCAACATTGAACAAACACTGGTGGAGCATCTGCCACGGCCCTGCTCATTGCTGGCAATCTTACCACAGTTATCCACTCATTGAACCAGCTAATAGCGTATCATGTAGCTGACGTCATCTGCATTATTAATTAGCTCCAAGCCTGTTGATAATACAAATGGGACTTAATTGACCCTTTGACCCCTAAAGTTAGCAGAAAAGTATGCAGATATTTTTCAGATAATGTTCTTTTTTATGTAAGACAGTAGTCAAAATATAGTTCATAATTGTTTATGGTTTATCATCATTTAGCCACTCGACTCGTCGTATTATTGTATATTATGTCATACAAAATTGTAGCTGGAAATAATAATACAAATAGAAATAAGAGTCTCATCGAATCGGAATTGTTCCATTTTTAACTATTCAGAGTAATAGATAAACTGTAGATGCTAATGATAGCAGCCTGATGTGACGATACATGCTTTCTTATATATTTATCGGTGTTGAGTCATTTTGTCTTACTCATCGCCACGAGTAGGACATAGTCCCGGCTTCGGACTTCCTTCTGTAGCGATATTGCCATGATTGCACAGAAAACGATGTAAAGCAATATGCACTCACTTACTCGTCGCCATACTTTCTACGCGTGGTGGGCGGGGGCCCTAGGGTAGTGGTTAGCACCGCTGCCTTTCACGCCAAAGTTCGGGTTTCAGTTCCCAGTCTCGGCGGTTTGAAAGGAACAAGAAATGTTTCGTCCCCATCCACATGTGAAAGTCAGTATTGTGGGGAGCCTCTGTGGCCGAGAGGTAGCGTGCTCGGCCTCGAATTTCGAATCCTGTGTCTGGGGGACAGTGTCATCTCAATCTTCTCACCATCCTCAGGAGGTTCTCCTGGCCCAGTTTAGCCTATATGTGCACAAAGGTGGCCTAAAGCCCGATTCATTTATTTTCATTTATTTTCTACGCGCAGTATATTTCCGACAACACAATTTAAGTGTCAGCAGAGAGGTGTAATCTACCTGGTGTCATCAAGCCACAATATTAGGGCTTTATCAAATACTACTTCTTATATCATATTTCAGACCAAGGAATCATTGCTCTGACTTGTTTAGAAAATGCACATAATTATGACTGAAAAACATAAGTAGCATTGAGAGAATAAGCTATGCCATCCAAAACTCGATAACGGTGTCCTCAACATGCTAACACCATCTCCCAAAATGTCTCTGTCAACATGAGGTGTGAATAATTGTGCCGCTATGATGACGGGGCGTTTCTTTTTCCAGGAGTAAACCCCGGAGATAAAATCCCACCCCCACGGCGTCCACGTCAGAGGGACCCCCGGGTGCCTGTCAAATTCACTTAACTCCAACGTCTTCCGTGACGTACAGATACCAGTGAGACACCCGCTGTCGCCGCAGTGTTGGGCCAGCGTCTTCGACGCTGGACCAACACCGAGGCGACAGCGGGGCAGTGCCCCGAATTAGCCGGGATGCGGACTTCACCTTTCCGTTCTTGATGAATGGATGAGGGGAATATGAGACTTGTCGGTCCTAATGAAACATAAGCCACGGCGCATCATCCACATTTATGTGAGCAATCTAGACGCTGTCTGGGCGATTGGACAACGTCCGGCAAAGCTGGCCAACGTTAAGCCAACACATGACAGATAGGTTAAAGAGTATGAGCACCTCACAAAGACCAACATCTGAGGGAGGAGACAAAAACAGGTCAAACAAGTTGAATCTGCCAGGAGGGTTGAAAACATTGATCCTTCTTGTGTGATTGTAGATAATACGTGGATGCCGTTGCTTTCTCATTAGTTTTTATTGGATACAACAGGATAAAATGGTGTGTATTTTTGCCAGTATTTTCGTGATCATGGGCCGTTTCTGGTTATCAGCCTCATCTCTTGTTATTGTCGCGTTGTGCTAACGCGTGTAACGTTAGAGCTGACTCTGCAATAACAACACCCTGAAGGCCAATCTGATAATCATTTGAACGCTCGTAAATGAATAAACCATGCTATTCACTCTCGCCAATAATAATTCACTTATACTGGTGGGTGGCCGAACTGAATACACACTATAAAGCTGAATAAATGGCATGCACACTATCCAGTGCAGTTTGCTGTCGTTTAATATGGTTTTGCAGCACCTTTTAATTTAGAAACAAGGCACTCACTCCCCTACTGTATGACATAAACACGGCTCTTCGAAGCGTGTCTAGTATATAGGTTCCAAAGTGTCGATGTATTTGAATAAATTACATTTTACTTAAAAAAAATACATTCTTTATGAGTTTAAGTCAATTATTTTACGACGCTGGCTCAAAATCAGGGATGGGGTCAAATACGTAATTGCATTTCTATTTGGGTATTTGTATTTTAATTTTGCGTATTTGTATTTGTATTTGACTTTTTAGAGGCACGTATTTGTATTTGTATTTGATTCATGTATTTGATGTTGGGCCAACATCGAAACCACAGTGGTTCAAAGTATCCTGATTCCTGATGCTGGGCCATCCACAATTAGGCCTATCCCAAAATGTATAGTCGTGTGATGTCGTGTGTCAAGTGTTGCGGTGCGATATGGACTTTGGTCTGATTTCAGGTGATATGGATAATGTTGCATAGAGTATTGACCAAATAAAGTAAAACTGTGTGCATCACAGCAAAAACTAGACGTTGACCCAACGTTGGGTTAATGTTTGGCCACCGTGTTCGACCTTGGCCCAACATTAACCCAACGTCTCGTGTGTGCTGTTATATCCTTGTTTGGACGCAATTGTTGTTGATAGCACGCCATCGTCACATTGGGCCAGAGAAGCAAACTATTTTCTCTGCCCTGGCTACACTCCTGGAGTGATAGGGCGGCATGGATGGGTTTAGTGGCTCAAATTAGCACCCTTTAGCTGCCAGATCCACATGCTAGCGGCTCCCCGCTGGCCGCCCTGGCATTAATAATGCAGCCTGGGTCGGCAGGCCGCCGGACTAATATGATCAAAATGGCGGGAAAGAGGTGAAGCAAGCAGGCCAATTATGTCAAGGGTGCGGACGGTCTGCGTGCCGGGGATATGTCTATCCCAGCACCTTACAGATACAGGTTATTTTCATCACCGTGATTATTAGACAAAACAGTGTCATACACCCTTTGAGTCCCCATACTTCACCGGTAGTATCACAGTCATATTGCAATGCAATGCTGACCACATGTTTTCATTGTTATTTGTTTTCATTAACCATATCAAGATAACCATTAAAACAGTAATGCACTATAAACATGATGAATACATAAACCGTATAGTGGATTATTTTCCAAAAATGGTCGTACTGATTCTCATAATTTTGTGCATGAATTAGTCTTGTTATCCCTTAACCCGTTAAGCACGTTTATAGTTGTTTCTAATTCGTTTTGTTAAAAATTTAAAATATAAGTCACTGGTAACGATATGTGTGTTTAAATATCAAGATTTGAAAATGTTTTGGTCTCAAATATCAGTACTTTTCACCCACTTGAAGTGATGGGTTGCGGTAGCGAGACAAATTTAAATTTAAAATGTATTTTAATGTAGCACTTTAAAGGTTAAGATCCACTAGTATTGTCAACGCCCAAAACAAGGGAGGGGGGGGGGGCATTTAGCGATATAAGTATTTTTGCTATCAATGTTATTAGCAAATAAAAACGTCCTAGCTCTTTTAACATTAACAGCCTATTCCATCGTCCATCTACTATTATCGATAACCGCATTTAAAGCTCGGATTAATCAATGCAAACTGTAAGCTATTCATGTGGTCTTTAACATGTTTGAGGATGAAATAATATCATTATGTACACACAGCACGTGTACACATGCACCAGGCACTGAATTTGAATAATTCTGCCATATATAAATTTGGCCCTACTCCGACCGCGTGATCATTTTTAAATGTATAAGTATTGATATTCAAAATATGCTGATGTATTTTACTTTATTTCTTCGTTTTAAATTATGTGAAAGGCAAAATGTTTACGTTTGAATTAAATCAAGGTAAGAAACAGTTTGCATGGGTATGGAAATTAAATGGTGTGTCGCCTGTAAGACACTGTAAGACGACAGAAAATGAGTCCATGCACAAGCTATGAGTCGTCTGAACAACCGTTTGTCATTTGCCGTTCTAGTTTTGACTGATTTGATTGATAGTCCTTGTGAACAGGCAGTGATCACAGACTGCATCGTTAATGTAATCTCCAAGGATGACACAAAATAATTATTTTTTTTACTAATACTGTCACTTGTGTTAACCCAAACCGGCCACTGCTTGTGTTATAACATTTAAAAGATTCAGCCACAACGCTGATGTAATATAAATTTAAGTGGTATAATATTGGTTATATTACACAGACGTTATAAATCTAAATAATTTTGATTGAGCTAAAAAGGTGAATAATCCAATTACAGCAACCTAAATCAAATGTCTCCCTGTCTTGTTTGATGTAGAAGTAATTAAATAGTGTCTGCTGAATTTAACTTTGATAACAACGTTTTCAAATATCACATGGCCTGTAGCATTCATGTGATAATACATACTTGATGAAGCTGTAAATATAAATCGATATAATTGACATGGTTAAATCAATGCAACAGATGTTAAGTTGTTTTATCGATTCGGCAATAATCCGAATTATATGGTGCATGATATAAGGTTACTCTAAACAAAAGAAGATATTTAAATTGCAGTACATTATAATTAACATGCTTAAAATAAAGAATGTATCTATTGCTGTTACTTCAGTGCTAATTGGTTCAAAAACATGACTCCAGGTGATGTGGTGATGATGGTGCTGATGATGGTTGTGGTGATGATGGTAGTGATGATGATGATAATGGTGTTGATGGTAGTGGTGGTGGTAGTGACGGTGATGGTGGTGTGGTGTTGACGGTGATGGTGGTGATCGTAATGTGGTGGTGATGGTTTTGGTGATGGTGGTGGTGATGGTTGTGGATGTGGTGGTGATGGTAGTGCTGGTGGTGATGGTGCTGGTTGTGGTGGTTGTGGTGATGGTGGTTGTGTATGTGGTGGTGATGGTGATTGTGGACGTAATAATGATGGTAATGTGGTTGTGATGGTGGTAGTGATGGTGGTGGTTGTGGTGGTTGTGGTGATGGTGGTGATTGTGTATGTGATGGCGATGGTGATTGTGGTCGTAATGATAATGGTGATGTGGTTGTGATGGAGGTGGTGATGGTGGTGGTTGTGGTGATTGTGATGGTTGTGGTGATGGTAATTGTTGTGGATAGGGTGGTGATGGTGATTGTAGTGGTGGTGGTTATGGTGGTGGTGGTGTTTATGAATGTGGTGATGATGGTGATTGTGGTGGTGGTGATGTTCGTGTGGTTGTGATGGTGGTGGATGTGGTGGTGATGGTGTTGGTGGTGATAGTGGTGGTGGTGGTGATGGTTGTAGTGATGGTGGTGGTGATGGTTGTGGGTGTGGTGGTGGTAGTGGTGATGGTTGTTGATGTGGTGGGGGTGGTGACGGTGGTGGTGGTGGACGTAGTCGTGGTAGTGATGGTGGTGGTTGTGGTCGTTGTGGTGGTGGTGGTATTGGCCGTGGTGGTGATGGTGGTGATGGTTAAGATGGTGTGGTGGTGGTGGTGATGGTGATAGTTCGGATGTGGTGGTGTTGTTGTTGTTGCTAGTGGTGGTCGTAAAAAGGGGGAAATAAAGGTTTACAGTCTGATATCAAGACGTATCTTCCGACTTTACATTTTCACCCCCCCCCCCTGGTCACTATACCTGGTAATTCATGTGGAATTTCAACTTAGTAGTGCGTTGACCGAAACACTTTGATTTTAGGGTTCAATTTCAAAACATGAAAATTGGCATGCATAAAGAGTGATCCGTACTGAACAATTTCTGATATAGAACACTTATATAAGTCTCCCCTATTTTGGGTCCAAACCGAGCATTGATATAAAATTTAACCAGTGCTATTGTCATTGATTACATACTGGGTGACGTAGTCTGCTGTAAAATCAGTAAAAGCTATATTTTGAAGTGCATAGCATTGTGCACGTGTGACGTGAGCTGCAACCGCGATTTTTTTCATAATATTACTTTGATAATATCTCAAACATAAGGTAACTTTTTCCAGTCCCATTTTTCGGTCCCATGTACTTCTTGTAATATCTTGTAATATGAATATTATACACTTGAAATAGTCGTTTGCTTTGTTTTCAACTGTATATAATATTAAATATGGATAAAAAAATATGTATAGTTAATTTGTATGATAATCTTCATCACTATGAACATAATATGAGGTGCATTATCTTCACATAAAACGATGCTGTTATCCATTTACGCTTGAATACATTCAGTTTTAACCCTTTACCGCCAAATTATTTAATCTGAATTTTCACCCACTTGAAGTTGTGTCTCACTGACGCGATCCACAACTTCAAGTGAGTAAAATTATGCAGATTTGACAAAATCGGGGTCAAGTCTTTTCAAATCTTGCTGGTTGATGTCACATTTTATCTTTAACATATTTAAAATGTGATACTTAATGTGCTAATAAAAAATGGAAACTCGAAGATGTGCGGCACCGGCGGTTAAAGGGTTAAAGGGAGGACGTTTTCCCTTGTTACTGAGGCCTGACAAAGGTGGTATATAATAGAAAATGAGCCCGCGATATCACTGAACACTCAGTAAAATTGTCATAATATTAGCCCATTGTGCATGGTTCGAGCTAAAATGAACACTTAGCTGTCCCAATAACTCAACGGAAAGCGTACAGTCCTGCGGCCGTTAGAGTGAAGCATTTGAGGGTAAAGTGCCTTGCTCAAGAACACAACATAGAAACAATGTCCCAAGATTGTGAGGGGAGAAACAAGATGTTTCTCTAAAAATTCTGCACCAATCGGGGTTCGAAACCACACGACAGGCAGCGACATCGGCAAAGAGCCACGCCCTAACCATTGCTGCATGTCCCTCTCTAAATACTAATAGTTGTAGTGATGGTGGTGACGATGGTGATGGTGATGGTGATAGTAGTGATAGTGATAATGGTTGTGGTGATGATGGTGGTGGTTGTAGAGGTGGTGGTGGTGGTGATGGTGGTGATGATGGTCGTGCTATTGGAGGTGATGATGGTGGGGGAGATGACAGTGATGGTGGTGGAGCTCGTGCTGATGATGGTGGTGGTTGAAGTGATGGTGGTGATGGTGGTGGTGGTGAAGGTGGCGATGGTGGTGATGGTGGTGGTGGTGGTGGTGGTAATGAGTGTGATGGTGGTGTCGTTTAGGATACGCATTGATAACAGTTTGTGTCTTCTCGCTATAATCTTGTCGTTAAATCCTTCGGTTTCAACTAAACTTTTCATCTTATAATGTTAGAATATTGCTTACTGGACAATAGGGCCGTGCACATACAGTGCTCCGAACAGATCAAATGCCTGGAATGCTCTATGTAATAATATTATATTGCCATGATCCTAGAGAAAGCGACATAAACAATATTCACTCACCACTGGACTATGGAAAAGACCTTGGGACTGAAATAGCATCTCATCGTCTGGTCAGACGTAGATCCACCATTCAGTGAATTTGTGGCGTGGTTTGAGTGATTGACAGGACGGGTCCGTCATTCAGATAGGATTTCACGAGCGATATATTTTGCTGATGACACCTGTGCTGTTCACTCATAATCATTTGGCTGCCATGGTAGGCGATATTGAGAGCGCAGAGTCAAGCCAGCTCCCCTCCCAGCAAGCACACGACGTTGACCCACTGTAGGGTCAATGTTGGACCAACGTCTGCATCTATTGCAGGGCAACATAATACTGACCAAAGGGAAGCTGGGTCAAACCCGACCAAGAAGTGAAAAACATTCTTATGATATATGTGATGATATATATATAATTTGAATATGTTACAAAAGAGTATTTCAGCTAAAACATTATATTGTAACATATTTAATAAAGTATAATATGAAACATATCAGTCCAGTATTAATTATTTTCAAGAATAATGTGTATAATACGTCTTACGTCAAGAAAGTTTAAACTGTACCGTCTTAGAAAACTCATAAAGTCCTTTTTCTTTTGAAGACCACAATTTTTTTTTACCTTTTCTACAAGATAATGACAAATCATTTACAGTATTAAGTATAAATGTTGCAAGCCTTAGATCAAAAATTGATGAAATTGTTTTTTTTTTATAAATGAGATAACACTATGTTGTCCACCTCTGAGTGCAATATGCATTCAGGAAACATTTTTATAAATGAGATAACATTATGTTGTCCACCTCTGAGTGCAATATGCATTCAGGAAACATGGTTGCATGAGCACGATGATACAGCTGTATATCATTATTTAATTTAAATGGCTATAACTGCATATCTCAAGGAAAAACTTGTAGTCAAAGAGAAGGTATCGTTATATATTTGATTGACAGCTTTAACTATAATATCATAAAATGTCCGGACATCTCAACTTTTCGGGAATGTCAATTTATTGAAATAACTAGCAATATGCTCTCTAAAAAAGTAATCTTGGGGAATGTCTACCGACTTCCTAGAGAAACATCCACCGATCACAAAACAATTTTTGATGAATTTTCCCCCATATTAGCTCAGTTGGAACAATCCCACTCCGAAGTCATTATAGCTGGCGATTTCAACATTAATTTACTAGAAATAAAGACTAGAGATAAAGTATTAACTTTTTATAATTCTTTTACTACTATTGGCTTTTTGCCTGAAATTTCTTTGCCTACACGATTTTCACATAGGACAGGTACACTTATCGACAATTTTCTTTGCAAATTGTCAGATATATCTTTGAATTCTAAGTCTGGCATTCTTGTAGATAGATTATCAGATCACCAACCATATTTTATATCATTAAATCTAAGAACGGTCAACATTATCCCACACAAATATATAACAACCAATAAACAAACGCCCAATGCTACATAATTTTAAAGAAGAACTTTCAAGCTCCAATATTATGGAATTAATTGATGTGAATTTGGAATCTAATCCCAACAATAATTATGATGTATTACACGACATAATATGTGCACTGAAACAAAACCATTTCCCCCCCCCCCCCAAAAAAAAAAAATAATAAAAACAAACACAACAGTACGCCATGGATTACAACATGTATTTTAAAGTCAATCAAATTCAAAAATAAAATACACTTGGCACTTAGGAGAACACCATATGAATCTCCTCATTGCAATACAATAGAAACAAATTTACGAAATTATAATATCATACTAAAAAAATTGATTAGATTGGCAAACAAAAATATTGCACTACAAATTTTCAAAAAGCAAAAGGTAACCTTAGTTAGATACAACTAGTATTGCGAATAAATTCAACTTTTTCTTTACAAATATCGGACCAAATCTGGCAAAAGAAATTTGCGTTCCGTCTAGAAATAATTAAAAAAACTATTTATTAAATCAAAATGATAACAATTTTACCTTTAAACTCATAGAAGAAGATTTTGTTAGCAAACAGATAGACGATTTAGATAGCAAAAATAGTACAGGATGTGATGGGTTATCAAACACCTTACTTAAATCTATTAAACTAAACCTAGTTAAGCCAATAACACTCATTGTGAACCAAATACTAACAACGGGTATATTCCCTGACAAATTTAAAATAGCAAAAGTCATACCATTATTCAAAAATGGAGATCAATCTATATTTTCGAATTACAGGCCCATTTCTTTATTACCATCAATATCCAAACTTTTTGAAAAAGTAATTTATCAACAACTATACAAATATTTTGAAGATTCAAATTTATTATACGAGAAGCAATATGGTTTCCGGAAGGGTCATTCCACGGAATTGGCCTCTCTAGAACTAGTAAACAGGTTGTTATCTAAAATGGATAAAGGCAGGGTATGTCCAGCTATATTCATTGATTTATCCGAAGCCTTCGACACCTTAGACCATGATTTATTACTATACAAATTAAATGTTATGGCTAACAGGAAATTCTATAAATTTATTAAAATACTATTTAACAAATAGACAACAATATGTACATTATGATAAAACTGACTTTCTTAAAAATAATTACTGGGGTACTTCAAGGTTCATTCTGGGGCTTTTACTATTCTTAATTTATATGAATGATATACATAAATCTTCCAATCTCTTTCATTTCATCCTTTCTGCAGACGACACGACTCTAATAACGAAGAATGATATTTATGATACAGATATTATGAATGCAGAACTGGCAAAACTCTCAATATGGTTTAAAGTAAACAAACTTTCTCAAAAAAAAAAAAAATGTTTGCCCATACTGATCCACTATTTAAAAACTTGCATATTTTAAAAGCAGATGATATTTTTAAAATATAACAACTTAAATTATTCTACAAATACTTAAAACACACTTTGCCCACATTCTTTCTGAATCTCCAGTTTAAAACCATGTGAACATAATTATAATACAAGACATCAAGATCTATATAAATGTCGTATAAAACATGAATTTGCTAGACAGTGCTTATTATATGATATACCCGATGCAATCAATAACTGCCCAACAAATATAAAGGAAAAGTTTTTTACTCACAGTTTGCAAGGTGTCATCACTTATGCAAAATCATCAATAATAAACAGCTATGACAGTATTTGTCATATTCCGCGGTGCTATGTTTGTAGCGCAATTCAATAATATATGTTTTTGTATTACATCAAATTTTCCGTCTTTTTAATTATCATATTGCCTATACCTTACAGTCTGATAGTGTGTTAATTTTTGAAGTGTCTAATTTACCCATTAAGTTCTAGTATTTATTGCAACTGAATTCCTAAATGTGTTAGTAATTTTTTTATAATAAACTTTCATGATACTTAAGCCTACTATTATATAATAGTTTTTTCTATTCACAATATTGGTTTATATTGTCTGATGATAGCTCCCTGTCTGTCGCCTTGGTCTTCAAGCTTCGATCAAATGAATGAATCTGAATCTTTTGCAAGGTATTTACTCCAGAGTGCCTGACAGTGAGCAAATGGATTGGTGGCGATATAAAAATACAAAATGAAACATCTAAAATAGCTGGACCCTGGACACTAACGTCATTCGGATTATCGGACCAAGTATAGTATTCTACCCCCGACAAGTGAAAGCAATATCCAATTGTTCTGAACGAATAGAATAATATGAACTGTGTGAGCCTAAATAACTAGTAGGCCTATTTATTAATACAAAATGAGTTCCACTTTAACTGATATTTCAGGAGCAATAATTTTCTTTAAAAACGGCGTGAGCATCAGCTCCGAACGAAAGATGATGGTGAAGATGATTGTATACACATGATAAACGTGGAACAAATATGGTATTCTCTACCAATGATAGAGTGCTTCACTCGGTCACATGATGGGATGAGCCAGTCAAATCCATCATTCAGTTGATATGTGTAGAATACCACTTTGGGACCATACAAGTTTATATTTCGACTCTTTATACATGTCCGGACTTGTTATATTGTGAACAGTTGCGACTGTTTGGCATTCCATTTGAAACAGTGTTGTAGCAATATTATTGGCACTGCCTATAATCATTGATAATATTGCTACTACACTGTTTCAAATAGGAAAAATGTTTTGGCAGATAATATAGATAACCTAGATAGCGTCTAAGTACGCCTGCGTTGGGATTTATACCTCCGGAAGTGGACACAGTGGCATAATATAACATGATACATCACCTGGCGCCGCGCCGATCCTACGCCATTCTAATAGCTTTTATCCAGAGTTGCGTTCGCCGTATAATTTAATGATTACGGCCCGGTAGGCGTGGTAAATTTGTCGGAGAAGCTGCCGCATATAAGACGATAATAAGTGATGATGGACCTGTGCGCTCGGCCACTGGAATCACACCCTCCGTCATGCAAATAAACACCGCAAATTTCTGCAGCGATCTGTCGCCATCTACTCACAAGTGTCGTAATAACCTGCAGGTTCCTGGTATTATGTAGTACGGGGTCTGGTCCTTCTCGGAAGTGATGGATACTATCGCCAAGAACTAGCTATTACTTTTTTCTGGAGCAATTCGAATGTTGTCACACTCTGTCGGAGCAAGAACTTTATATAATATTCTTGGTAGGAGGCAGTGTCATTTTCTAAACATTCCATACACATGTATGATAATACATTTATTATAAAAACTCTTGAGCTGTTACCAGCCACTAGCAAGCTTCTAACAAAAAATACATGTACAATTGTCCATTTCACAATAAATCTCACCTAACAGTTACATCTATATATAATCGTTCACACGAAAAAAACCCCAGCACATGTAGGCATGGTGGTACATGAATGATAATGATAATGATGATGAAGGCATAACAGTTCTGCTGTGCAAATACAACGGCAACATACGCTTACTTTACAAGCAAGCATCAGATATGTCGCCCTCCGCAGACCATTCATGATGTTATGATAAACAGTAGTAATCATTGTGATACTCTACCAGAGGATTTTATGCAACCAAATAATATTGAATGTAAACATTTTTCTTAATTTGAGATAAAATCCACTGCTAAAATGGTAGCTAGATTCCGAAGGTTTTTATTTCGCGGAGCAGAATATGTAGCATATATGGAGATATAATGACTAATATCTTCAGGGTCATTTCCACAACTAGGATATTGTGTCTGGTATTAAGTTGTACGAAAAACGTTGGAAGTGTTAATCCCAGACGCAATCTGCAGTGCTGAAGAGAGTCAAGACCATGCCAGTTCGGAAGTTGATTGAGGAAGTTCTTTTTTTACCCAGTTGATGTTTTTACTATTTTTTAGACCGGCTTCCAATTTATTCCATGTGTTGACCATAGTGGGAATTTTTTTTAATGGGTTTACTTGACACTTCCATGGAACAAAGTGTCCAGTTTGACGAGTGGGCCGATAACAGTTTCGCCTAGGGGGTAGCATAACGACTGAGTAGGGGGAAACGTTTATGGTAAAAAATGTATAAATAATGGACATTTTATCCCTATTTGTTCTAATTTCGGGTGTTTCCCATCTCAATCACGTAGTAATTTGGTTTTTTTAAGTAGTCTTGTATGCCCCAATACAATCTAGAGCCGCATTTCGTTTTTTTTATCAAGTTTACTTAGGTGGGTGAAAGCTGAAGAGCTGAATATTATGTCTCCATATACTAAATTTGGCAGGATACAAGTTGTATAATTATACACACACTGGACATAAGTTTTGTTCACCCCCAAAGTGATGCCTATTACACAGATGCTTAATACCTTATTGAATCATAGCATATAAACTCAAACCCGGATAGTTTATTTATTCCTTTTTTTACAGATTATGAGCGAAAATATATTTATGATGCTATATGAAACATAATTAGTGTCACATTAATAATATTTAGTTGGGTAGCCACGTGATCTTATAATGGCCGCTGCTTTTCTGACCAAAAAGAAATACACTGTTCTGATCTTAGCAGGACGAATTATGTCACAACTTCTGAATAATGCTGCTTTAATTTCTTTACATGTGGTTGGTTTGATCTCTTATTCGCCCTTTTTTATGCGACTCCAGATGTTTTTGATAGGATGTACATCTAGAGACCGCGGAGGAAATAGCATCTTGCGTTTAGCATTGTTTTCGAACAATGCCAACACCGCCATGGCACTGTGACAAGGAACATTTTTTTGTTAGAACAAAAATGGGTGTTGCTGGTCCCTAAGCATTTGCTCTACTGACTCCAGCAAATTTCCACCAATGAGGTCAATGTAAGAATACTGGTTGACATTTCCATCAACCACTACCCTAATGCCAACGCAAGAAAGCTGATGCATCCCCGAAAAATAACAGAAACGTTTCCGAATTCGCATTGCGTCCGCATTCATACTCAATCAATTATTTCTCCAGCATCCTTCACTCCCATCATTAGTGTGTTAAATAAACACTTATCAGAGAGCACCAAAAATGACTTATTTTATTGTCATTGGTGGTTCAGTGCTGAACTCTCTTGGCCCACCTGATGTGGTTATGCCGGTTTTGTTATGAACCATGAGGTTTTTTCTTGCCACTGGGCTGTCTTCTGCGTGTATGTAGTTGTCATCTAACAGTTTTTTTTATGACGAATGCGTGCCAAAAAACAAGCTGAAGTCAAAAGATAACTCAGAGCTAGTATACAAACGTCCCAGCCTTGACAGCATCTTCAGACGTCTTCCTTCTCTTCACTTCTGGCTGATAGTCTGTAGCTTGCCCAAATATTTTGTACTCTTTTTCTGTTGCAGCTGAATTGCGCTGCAATTACATGATTTTAAATCCCATTACATTTGAACCCTTAATTTGAATTCGATTTCCATTACAAATGTCTCTATTTTGCATGAAAATGTGTAAAACATATGTGAATGACATGTGACACAGCCTAAAAGCTTTAAAATCTTGTCGGTATGGTATATGAGCTGGTCGATCAGTAGTCATTAAACAGTGCTTTGTGCACGAGTTGTGTGTGGGTGAACTAACTTATGTCTAGTGCGTATAGCTGCTCTTACTGTTTGATGACGAATATAGTGACAGGATACTAAACTAATATTAATATATTATACTTTTTTGCTGATGAACTCATTGTGTAAGATGGTGTAAAAAATCGTAAACTATAAGTAGTGGGTTGATATAATATGCTTTGCCAGTCAATCAATATGTATTTATTCAACAATGTAAAAATACCGTGTTGTCAACAAAATTCACGACGTATGGCATTTCACTATGGTACATGTAAAACTAGCTATTTAGTTGCACATATTACAAAATTATGCAATATTCTAAGTATAAATATTAACACGTCATTGTTAAACTTTTGCATCAGGATTTAGGATACATCTTTTTACTTAAATATCATCTGTGTCAGTAAAACATACTCGTGGTGTTTTTTTTGTCCTGAGATGATCAAAATATCCCTTTTAAAATAGCAAACACGAGGCGATGAGTCAATGTTACACCAGTGTTGTTCCGTCGTCTGCGATCCTGGCCCAACGCTCAGGCAACATTGGCTGAACGTCCCGTGTTTGCTGGGATATATAAGCAACGGCGCCTGAGGCTGGTGTGGTGAGGGGGTGGGGGGTGTGAATGGGGATGCCCAATGCTGGAGTAATGTTGGTCCAGCGTCTCCGACGCTGGCCCAACATTACCCCAGCATTGTGTGAACGCCTGTTGTTTACTGCCATGTCTGGGTGTGTGTGACTGAGGGATGGGTGGCGGACCCACTGTGTATGATGAACAATGACACCGGCTAGTAAGCGATCATTACTGGCCACTCCGGACTCCAGGATAGAGTCTATTGATATGGATCAGCGGCTAGTGCTCCCTCCATTAGACAGGCATCCTCCGGGGGGATCACCTGTACTCTGCCAATTACCACCATCAATCCCCCCTGCCCATCAATCCCCCCACCCCTCCACGCCACCACCACTCTTAAACACTTTCCCATCTATGATGTTTCTCATAGTGTTTGACAAATACATTTTTGCATTGATCTACCGTTGTTATTATGATAGTAATCGCTAATATAACAGTGATCGCTACATAGTAGGAATATGTTCACTCACGAAATTCAATTTATAGTCTCGCTTTCATTTACTTTCAAACATTTTAAACTGGAAATTAGTTAAAATTGATATTGCCGTTGCGATTTTTATATCTCATGACTTCAATCATCATATTGAATTAATTATCATATCATTATTTTCTAAGCGGTTGTCGGGACGAGCAGAGCACAAATATTTGTTCACGACCACTTTTAGTATTTATAAATAGTTTTAATTTGATTTTATGTATTATCTACACATTTTAATTCTGTTATTTATGTCCACATTGATTTTTGTCGCGCGTTTGGTAGAGTGGTGGAATATTGATAGAGAGATAGCCGCGGACATCTGTCTACGTCTATATAACTCTGTCTGTATGATGTGATGAATGCCTACTGTTAATTTTTATCACTCTATGATAGGATCATTGGGTACAGATTCATTTGTGATGTTCCTACAGATTAGGTCATTCCCTAGTCCTGCATTTCATAAGTAACAGTTCATACCATGTGCTATTCAACACTGACATCATGCGCTACATCGTCTATAGGTCTACTAACCTTGGTCATGATTATCATAAATTGTTCATAATAAACATGAATTAAAATGGGTTTGTAAATAAAAAATCCCTGAAGGCACTACCTTACAAAATCGCCACCCTGACCTACAACTTCAAGTGGCTGATAATTACTCATATTTGTTAATTTGAGAACAGATATCTCAAAATCTTGATGTTTGAAACTCAGTTTCAATTCCAATATCAGTGATTGATTTAGCCTGGTAATAGCACAGATCGAAAACGACTATTATCTTTAAAGGTGATCTATCATTCCTTATATGGTATGAATAATTATGTCCTTATATGGTGTGATTGGCTATCATGTGACCCTCTGAGAGGGTCACATGATAGCCAATCACTCCATATAAAAAACACTTGTGCCCCATCTTGTGGCAACTTTGATTTATTTGTCACAAAATTATTCATACTATATAAGGGGTGATAGATCATCTCTAAAGGATAAGAGTAAATTTTGAAAACGCAAATACTATAGCATGGGATAATTTATGTAGTTGATTTGTGAGCATACGTGTGCGTTCTGTGCTGTTTCCCACTTTACATTTGGTCGATGAGCCTATATTAACATGGAGCCTCAAGGGTGCGTCATGATAGCCGTTGAGTATTGCAGACTGTGTGATCTCTGGCAGACATCTAAAGTGCGCCATATTTCTCTCCCTTTATCGCGGCCGCTTTCTGGAACGAGCATTAGGATGACCGCCCTGTGCTCGGGGGTCCCTAATCCACTGTGTCCACGTCGATATGTCCTAATTACTGTTAGAAGGGACACACACACACACCACCAACACCCATTTGACAAAATACTCTGGCAGATCTCTGGCCCAACGTCGGACGACGTTGGGCCCGCGATCTGCCATAGTATTATGTTGAGCTGTCATTGATGGCCGACCGGTCAGGTGCCAACTTTTCGCTACTCTGCTACTTGCCCCAGCAGTAAAACTGGTAACACCATGGTTTACATAAGTTGAAGGCACATGGAATGCCCAGCCAGTTTAGTCTGTACAATAATGTTCTTGGTTTTCACACTGTAGCTGAGAATGCACTTCTAAAATGAAAAAAAAATTAACAGTTACATCACAATCTGCTTTTTATATGAAGTCACATGGAATGCCCAACCAGTTTTTACATCAGAATCAATGCAGACACATTTTAATATTAATCTAGACCAATCCCTCAAGTTGGGAATCTGAGTATCGTCTAGTCAATCGCCAAATTATTCAATCTGAATTTTCACCCACACTTGAAGATGTGTCTCGCTGACGCGATCCACAATTTCAAGTCGGTGAAAATTATTCGGATTTCACAAAATGGAGGTCAACCGTTTTCAAATGTTGCTGATTGATGTCACCTTTTATCTTTAACATGTTTAAAAGGTGGTACTTAATGTGCTAATCAAAAATGAAAACCCGAATATATACGACACCGGCGGTTAAAGGGTTAATCGACAGAAACAATCCAGTGAGTCGTCGTATTTATTTATGAGTGTTGCCTCCTTTTACAGAGCAGACTATTATGTAAGTCGGATCTTGTGCATCCCCTAATTTATATCTCGTGTCCGTCTCCTAGAACACCGCAGTGGTCCAGAACCGACTGTGTGCACAGAATATTTCCCCTCAGTGTCAATATGACACCGTAAATATGGCTAATTGTCACACACACACATAGACAAGCCACTGTCCCTGCCCGTGAATCAACCGTCCCGCAATGGAAAGCTCATGAATATGTAACACACTGCCTTTCTGGTTGGCATACTTATGATGGTCTGGTAACAAGACAGCGAGATACATCGATTAAACTTCGGATTAATGCTGGGCCAACGTCATAGACGTTGGCCCAGCATCAAACCACATTTAGTAGTCTGTGGACTCCCTCTAGATCCCAGTGGATGACGACCATAAACAGTCCGTTGGGCGCGTCATTTATAACACTATCAAGCAATGTATGTGCGTCTATTGAACAATGTGCTTAGTGACATATTGGGGAAATCAATTGGAATACATTATGCGCTCAAAGTATTTTCATAAAAACCGAGAAACCGAATCAGAGCTATTGAAATTTGAAATCACCATAAATGTCTCAGCTAGCGCTCTCCGCTTCATTTGAATACCTATGTTATGGGTCTACGCCCTTTATAAATATTTTACTCTTTTGACTGAATTTTCGCGAGATGAAATGTACCGATGCCCGATGAAAAACATAGCATAGCCTGGATATCGCGGACTGTGTAAACGGCCCTCAACACGGCAGGCTCGCCCTGTCCAAAGTGATAAATGTGATTATTGTAAACGTTTAAATAGAAAGCGACAAACACAACATATTCCTGATGTTAATATTCAGGCACTTAAGCGCTATTGATGATCATGTGGAAATCGTATTAATTATAATCGTCACTGAACTGGTCATTGTGTTTATAGGCTGATTACATGGTTGAAATTTTCACTCACCTGAAGTTGTGCCTCACGGGCCCGGGAAACACTAGCCGTTGACCCTATGTTAATTTTATGTTGGGCCATCGTCTCAGACGGTCCGACATTAAATCAACACTGGTTCAACCATTCCTGTTTACTATTTGATTTTTTTGGAGGATGATGTGTGTGTTCATTAATACACAAATCAGGACAAGGAATAATCGCTGGTTTTATTAGTGTTATTTCATTGTTATTTAGACGGTAATATAATATAACGAAGAAAAAGTTGTGCAATAATTAATAATATTATTTTGAATAAATAGCCATATGTTAGCATGTATGATAATGTATGCATATTATTGTTGTTTAAAAAAGCTAAAAGTTGCTTCACCAACTAATCAAAAGAGACCGCTCAAATTATAGAAGGACAATGTAAAAACCAACAAGTCGAGAATTTGATTTGAACGAATATGATCCATTTTGTCTTTGAGTGTATGTCATGATGGTATATAATAAGATATATGATAGACATCTAAAAAATGACTAATAATCGTGGGGGTCGGTCATGACACATTGTAAACCTACACTTTAAGAATGTCACGACATAAAGCACTGGATATCACGGATAGCAGACTGATAGGTTTAGCATTTGCCACAACCAAACAAGGCTAGATCACTATGTGACCATGAAATAATAAAGGTATGTTACAGCACAATTTTAGTGTCACACTTTGTCACGATCATGACAATGTAAATAGGCTAATTTTTAAAAATATATAAAAAAACATTTACTTCGTTTTTAGATCTATTTACTTTACATTCAACTCTATCGAGTGTTTATTCACCGCTGGCTACATGTTGTAAATCATGTATAATTATGTCATGTTTCCCGGCTGGTCGTCCTAACCATATTGTGGCTAGACTTATCCTGAGGGAATCCTAAATATACACTGAATCACATCCCGGATAGAAACATGGATTTCATGTCACAATAAGAAAATTAACCATGAGATTTATACAACATCTGATTTCTCAGTGGGCTGAGATAAGTGAATCTACGCTGAGTAGAAGTACAGTTTGTTTTGTAACACTCGGGTTCTTTATTCTGATGATATTCAGATTTTACATGTATTGATGTATGACAATATAATATATCATGTGACCCGTTATGTGATATTTGAGCCTTAGAACTTAATTATAATCTATTATATAACAGCTTTAACTTCACGTGAATACAATAGGTTATAATGTCACAGAAGCCAGGCTATATTCAGTTACAACCTTTTCGATGCAGACGACGTTTTTCATCAGATTAGAATACACCGAGTGTTGGCCTACTGGTTCACATCTCAAGCAAAAAACACTTATAATAACAGCAGGTTTAACCCTTGAAGCGCCAAAAGGGTTTTTAAATTTCAAATCATCATAAATGCCTTAGATAGCTCTTTCCAGTTCATTCAAATACATATTTTATGGAACTACGGGCAATATAAATATTGTATTTCTTTCAGTGCGGGGACCGTTTTTATACTTCAGAATCTGACGTCTGTAGACGTCAGATTCTGACGTATAAAGACGGTCCCCGCACGGAAAGGGTTCACTTTGAATAAACAGGCTATTTCTTTATTTATACTTGAATGTGGAAATTGAACTTAAAATGAATAGAGAAATCTGAAATGGTAATGTTGTACCTATAACCTTCAGAGAATATAGTTTTTGTCTGGCCATTGATTACAATGTATTGTCTTCTTTGAAATCGTGACTCGAATCAATCTGAGTCTAGTGGAATTTAGTCAGGAGTGAAAACGTACCACTACGTTTTTTTCTTCGTCCGACCACAACATTCTAATTCGGCCGGGAATGGGTTATTGTTGATCAAGTGCGGACCAATTATCATGGTAGGCCTATGACACTATAATCAGGCAGGTGCGACTGAGCTGTTGATTATGAGGTATCATCATAATGGTCGGATGTGTTTTAAGTCAGTAAAAATCCTCGTGGATATCCATTTTTTAGCTGTGAAAAAAGCTAATAATTTAGAACTCGCCAGGTGTTATCGTGTACGGAATACCTTAGACTACCTGGCTCACTATTGAACCACCATCTTGTCTTCGCGAGGGACTCATAATATTTCACAAATCTGATCAGAATCAAAATATGACATTCCCAGAACGGCGTAAATCAATAAGGCGGGAGAATGACTCTGAAGTGATATTTACTTCCAGCTGGTGATTTGTATCTCACAGAAAAACATACCCAGGGAATCCGTGATTCGATTTGTGTTAACCCCGGAGTCATTTATCCGGATCTGCCGCCCGGACCCGCGGGAAGGTGCACATGGTACAACTGATGTCCTGAAAGAAAATTATGTTGTTGAGATTCTAGCTCAACGTTGGGGCAGCATCGAGCCTGTTGGGCCATCGCTTAGCTAAAAAGTTTTGTAACCAGCCCCATTAAGCCTACAGCTAGTGTGCGTTTTGTACTAGCCCAATGGGCATTAGAGCCACACTCAGACCTTGGAATTGTGTTCACACCTACAATATGTCATTGTTTATTTATTAATAATAATTGCTTAAACCTGCAATGATAATACCAATGTATATAGAAGAAATATTAATTGTATAAAAAGATAAAACTTGCGATCTTTAAACAATAATTTGGATCTCATTTCCAGTATGCCTAATACTTTCGATGTCGACCATTTAAATCGAAACCGGTACAAGAGGGGTTGGGCGGGGGCCCTAGAGTAGAGTGGTAAGCACCGCTACCTTTCACGCTAGAGCTCGGGGTTCGTTTCCCGGGCTCGGCGGTTTGAAAGGAACAAAATGTTTTTTCCACATCCACTCGTAAAACTCGTATTGTGGGAACCTCTGTGACCGAGAGGTAGCGACTGGACCTCATACATCTAGGGTTTGAATTTCGAATCCTGTGTCTGGAGGGCTGTATCATCTCACTCATTTCATCATCCCCAGGATGTTATCCTTGCCCAATTTAGCCTGTATGTGCACAACAGTGTCCTGAAGCCCCCTTCATTTCCTTTCATTTCATTTACAAGAGGGGTTGAATGCATTCAGGCGTCTATCTCAAGAATGCTAGCGTAGCGTAAAACAACAATCACTTATTTTATATGTTAAGCAGCATATGTATTAAAAAAAAGATACATGCTATTGTACAACAGAGCAATACTACTATTTGTCTCTAGCTGCACGACTGTACTCACCTCTTAGGTAGGACATTCTACCGACATAATAGTTTCTACATGCAAATCTGAGTATGTTTTCCCGCCGCTGCAAAAGCAGATCACTGGTGAAACGGATAAGGGTAGTAATGTTTACTAGCTGAATGTCATTTTGCATGATGAAATTGTAATTTGGCTGCTCGAAAGACATTTGCTTTCGAGCAGTGTCATGGAATGAGAAATAAATATGTCATGTAAGCAGAAACATCATTATGTCATTTATCTCAACCTGTACTTTGAGAATAACCTAAAACTTTTATATGATCGTACGATACAAAAAAATATTTCGAAAACGAGTTTAGCCCGCTATTTGAGCATGGTATGTTGCATCTACAAAATTGACATCACGAGTAGTTAGCAAACCAGACAGACCAACAGAGACTTGGACTAGACACACCGAGCGAAAACAATCACTGCCATTCACGTCCGAAGTCCCGCCTTTCTCGCTCTCTCATCAAATATCTTTTGTTGGCCCAGCACTTGCCCGATATTGATCCAGCGTCTACGACGCCGGATCAATATCGGGCAAGCGTTGGACCAGGATGAGGTGGCAACGCGTTCGTGACCAAAGAAATAAACCCGCGGGGCACAACAGGTAGCGCCGTGTTGAATTTTTCATATCGGGATCGGCATTAAAGCGGCGAGGAGCCGGTGGACTTATCATTGCAAACAGACGGACAGACACGCACGCTGCAAGCGTGAACAGGATAGCCCGGACTGCGCTGTCACCCGGGATCTGTCCATATCAGTGTGAACAATGCGCGCTGCAGGGAGATGTCTAAGCGTTGTGCGCAGGCGAAACCGTATGGACATGATGCAAGGATGTCCTTCAAAACAAAAGATACATTTCATTCTAAAATCATTAAGATTTTCCACTTTGCTTTCATCACGTCTGTTAATATTACTTTTTTGATTTTCGGCACACAATAGCAATATTACTTGGACTGATAGCTGGCCAACTGACATTTGTTCTAATGACCATGTTGCATTTTTTCCTGGTGGCCAAGAGACATTTGTATTGATGGCCAATGGACAAAAATCCTGATGACCAAGTGACATTTTTTTCTGATGGTCAAGTGACATTTGTTCTAATGACCAAGTGGCATTTGTTATGATGACAAAGTGACATTTGTTCCAATGACTAAGTGACAATTATCCTAATGGTCAAGAGATATTTTTCCTGATGACCAAGTTACATTTTTTTCTGATGGCCAAATTACATTTGTTCTAATGACTAAGTGGCATTTTTACTTGATGGCCAAGAGACATTCGTACTGATGGCATATTTCCTGATTGTCAAGTGGCATTTTTCCTGATGGCCAAATGACAATAATCCTGATGACCAAGTGATATTTTTCCTGATGGTCAAGTGGCATTTGTTCTAATAGCCAAGTGACATTTGTTGTGATGGCCAAGTGACATTTGTCCTGATCAGCTGATGGCATTTGTTATAATAGCTAAGTGACATTTGTTGTGATGGCCAAGTGACATTTGTCCTGATCAGCTGTTGGCATTTGGTATAATAGCTAAGTGACATTTGTTGTGATGGCCAAGTAGCATTTGTTCAAATGACCAAGTGGAATTTGTTCTGATGGCATTTGTTCTAATGTGCAAGTGACATTTGTCCTGATCAGCTGATGGCCAAGTGACATTTGCTGTGATGGCCAAGTGGCATTTGTTTTAATGACCAAGTGGCATTTGTTCTGGTGGCAAAGTGACATTTGTTCTAATGACTAAGTGACATTTGTCTTGATGGCCAAGTCCCAAATTATTTGCCATGTTTTTATCTATTCCTAAAAATGTGATATCTGTATGTTTAATACCATCGAAGCATTGTCTGAATAGATGTGATTATTGGTGTTGCATACTATAGACACAGTTTAATTACAGTGTTTTTATATTTACTGATGTATTCCTGCAGAGTCAATGTATATCCAAACAATATCTCAAAAAGCTTATTGTGAGCGCCTATTATATAGGATGACGGGACAGTTTTCCGCAGTTTCAGTTTGAATAGACTACTTATACAGGTCTATATGTACTGACAATCCTCCTGGGAGATGGGAGCTCTTAACAACACTCATACCAGCAAACACATAACATTTGCCAGGTGCTGGCCTAATGTTGGGCCACCGTCTGCGACTCGTGGTTCTTCCTTCCTACAGTACTATTACCATGCAACTCCAGGAGAACCCTGCAAGGGTTCTCCAGGGGCTGCATGGTAATAGCACTCAAGGGTTCCTTCTAAAGAACCTATATGTTTTAGAGTGTAGTCATATAACCGGTGAGAAGTCATGGAATTGAACCTTCGTTATTTGCCTTTCTGTTGTAGTTTGAATGTGAAAGTGGTGTATATCAGTCTGTTACAGACCCTTTACGAGGGGTTTCTGATGGTAATTAGATGGTCACACACATAGTACCTGCGCGACATGCAGAGACTTATTGTGACCAGAATGTATAACGGTAGTTTATCAGGAGTTCTGGCTTGGGTCACTGCCAGATTCCATTCAGCTGTAGACAATGACACTCAGCAGCTATGACTGCAGTCATGCATCTGTCACAACACGCTCTACAAACATGGCATTATCCATGTTAACCCTGAATGTGCGCTGTGACGGCGCTTAATTTGGATTTTGATTGACATGCATATGGATGGCATCATGCACAAGTGGGCTAAACCACATTTTGACGTTTTTGAGAAAAAATCGCACAGCAGCATAATGTACAGGATAAAACAGATAAATACAAATTAACACAAAAAGGTAACAAAATCAGTGACCAAATGGTCTAACCCTCAATGGAGAAACTCATATATTGAACAAGTTGTTGCTATCAATTATATTTTCATTGTTTTTTTAATGTGGGTTATCCCACTTGTGAATGATGCCATCCATATATACTAATTGACATGCATAAACTGTCACCTGGTATTCAGGATATAATATTAACCTCAAGTATACTTCTAGACAATCCCCTTATGTTTTTTGAAACGTGACCATTTTCTGGTTTAAAAAATACGAATCGTGGTTAGTAAACCAGATACATGTAACACATCTAAAATATATGTTTTCGTGCACAACTTGTTACATCTTTCTATGCAAGAATTTTCTGGAATTTATTTTGTATGGAAAAAGTCCATACTGCGTTGTTTATTATCTAAATAATTTTTACTTTTTTATTCTATGTTTTGTGCCTGCATTATTATTTAAATTTATTTATTAAGAACATTTTATAGAGGTATGCACATTATTTATCTATCTATTGATAACATCAGTAAAAATTCACATCTTAAGGTTAATAATTAGAATAGTTATCTGGGTGGCAAGACTATATCATAGGTCAATTATGATATAAATATATATTTATTAACGACATGAAGTCTATGTATACGCATGCGTCACATTTTGATTTTTTTCTAATTTGAAGATGAATTACACAACATAAAATATTCACAAAATATTCACATATTTATAAACAGATAAAACGCTGCAACAATCGTTCAATACCACCTCTACAAGCATGGGTGTGGCAAATAATTATATTGTATCATAATGTTTTCCCTTGATAGTTTTCAATTCGATATTTGAGTCCATCAGAAAAATCTAATGATTTGAAAGTATACAGAGTCATTTGGATCGTGATCAGTTGATGTTTAAAAACGCTTCAATCATAGGATCTGAGTGGCGTTAGATTGATCCCGGGACGGTGTCTGTGTATGCACAGGAACATGGATTGACTGAGTAAACAACCACTGTCATGGGCGCTATGTCCAAAGAGAAAATGGTCACATCAGTGGCGAATATCTGCTTCTATCAATCATCAGGCCGCATACAGCTGTCATGGTGCGCTGACCTACCGTAGACAGGAGTCTGGCCAACATCAAAGCTGCTGGTCCAGACTGTTGGTCTATGTTAAGCCAACATTGACCAGATCAGATCGGGAATGATGCGTTCCCAAATTATGTGTGCCTAAATAATATTTGCGTTCAACTTCATATCAATCAATTTATATGCAACGCCACGGAAATGTTTTATGCATTACCATTGAGGGGACGGTATTGAATACATCATACTCATACAAAATATTAGGAATTAAAAGATACGCGTAATCAGTTAGACAGAATATATATATATATATATATTTGAAATATATTTTGTCATTTTATGAAAAATGTGATTATACGCGTATGATCTAGGTTACACTAATCATGTCATCTGTGTGGCTGTTTATAGTATCCGCTCACCAGAAAATTATATCATTTTATATACATGTAGTATTTAAACTAAACAAGTGAAGTTCTTTCCTGAAATTTACCAGCTGCTAATATACTTTCAAGACAATTATTAACTACAATATTTGATCCACGGTTACATTCATCAACCGATTTGTGAATATCTTTACTGAGTATGTGTAACAAAGGGAAAATGTATTTTAGATAAAATAAAAATCAATCCATAGATAAAGATATACGTTGATGCAGTGCACGTACAAAGCTGGAACAGTATAAATGAACAACTTGAGAAATAAATTGTAGCTCTGCATTTCAAACATATATCATAATAAGCCAAATAAGATATATAAAAAAGCTAATAATTGATGTAGATTTATGTGTATTTCTCTGTGATTGTAAACAATATGAAACTAGGTCAAGTATATAGATATGTATATAAGAGTGATATTTGTATGTTGACAGAAACAATGTGATACCCGTGGTGATGGGACCGAGAAAGAAGGACTACCAGAAGGTGGCGCCACCAGGCTCTTTCATCCATGTGGATGATTTCTCTTCTCCGCGTGAATTGGCGAAGTACCTCCACAAGCTGGACAAAGACGATAACCTCTACAACAGCTACTTTGAATGGCGTCACCTCGGCAGATTCTTGAACACCAAGTTTTGGTGTCGCCTGTGTGCGATGCTGCACGAGGCTGATAGGACAAGCCACGTCACGTGGTACCCGGATATAGACAAATGGTGGAGAAAGCGAACCTGTATTCTTCCCGAAACTAGAAGGGGGCAGCGCTGGGCAAAATGGCGGTAACGAACCTGTCAATTCAGCGAGACCAGAAAGGGGACAGCCCTTGGCAAAATGAATGATGGATCCAAATCCAGCAGCCACTACACGTTGGCTCAATGTTGGTTTAACCCGTTGATAGTTAGTGACGATCATAATTCGTTATATTAGCCGATCGGATCACTGTTTTGGTGAACGGAATGTATGTTTAAACATCAAGATTTGCAAATATCTGGTCTCAAATAAACATACATGCGTATTTTTCACCCACTTGAAGTTGTGGGTCGCGGTAGCGAGACACAACTTCAAGTGGGTGGAAAAATAAATACGATAACTGGGTCAATATTAAACTGACATCATGTGAACGTCTCGTGTCTGCTGGGAAGTGATGTTGTAAGTGTCTCGTTGCAATCTGGCAGAAAGGTGAAGTTTGCTTCAGTATGATCGCAATGGGTTAGAATCTGTTGCTCTAGATTAAGATACATGTACAGGCAAAATAAACAATTGACACAGGTCTATCAAATAATTGTTTTAAATTCTGCTAATGTTCAAGTTCCCTCTTATCAAGAAAAGAACATTCTTGAAAGTTCTTTGTTGTATAGTACATGTGTTTTATGCTAGAGACAAGTTCCACATGGATGTAGAAAATGTCTCTATTGTATTTGCAACACAGAACCTTCAAGAACCCTTTTTGTAAGAGTACATCCCGGCAGTACTAGCGGCAGCTCAAGCACCTGTGTTATCATGGTTATAATATTATGTAAATAAGCGCGTCACGTGTTATTACTGTCATCGTATTCCCCTTAATGTAGCTGAGAGAAGGGGTTTATCTATAGTACTCAAGAAGAGCGTCACAACTTAATTATAGGGGTTGTCGCAAGAGCTCATATATTTCCGAAATATTTCGTATTGGAGGTTGGTTGTTTGGCTGGTCGGTTGGTTGGTTGGTTGGTTGTTTGGTTGGTTGGTTGGTTGGTTGGTTGGTTGGTTGGTTGGTTGGTTGGTCGGTTAGCTAGTTAGTTAGTTAGTTGGTTGGTTGGTTGGTTGGTTGGTTGGTTGGTTGGTTGGTTGGTTGGTTGGTTGGTTGGTTGGTTGGTTGGTTGGTTGGTTGGTTGGTTGGTTGGTTGGTTAGCTTGTCGGTTGGTCGGTTGATTAGTTGACTAGTCGATCGGTTGGTTGTTGGTCGGTTTGTTTTGTCGGTTGAGTTGCTTAATTGATTGATTACTTGATCGATTAGTTAGCTGACTGGGTGGTTAGTTGGTTATTGGTTGTCGATCGGTTTGTGAATGGATTAGTTGGTTGTTTGGTTGGCTGATTGGTTATGTTTTCTTTGGTTGGTTGGCTGTTTGATTGTGCAGTTCTTGTTTTCTGCTAGTTACCTTCCACGAACAGGTAACGATATACCAACTCCACTAGTAAGCCAATTGACAAACTCGTTTAATATTGTGGCGAGTTATCATTATCCAGTTGATTGATTTTGCAGACAAGGGTGTTTGTCGTGAAAGGAATTTATGAACGTACTGTTCCGAAGTACATACAAGCTCAAATTTAGTAGATTGTGATGCCTGTATTTCTTATATGTTCCTTGTCATCGTGATCGTGTTCTGTGAAATACAGTATTGGTTCAAACATAGGCCATCACTTTATATTCTCTCAACAATAGTGTCAATTTGAATACATTCTATATTGTGAGCAACAACAGTATCATGTTGTACTTTGCTTGGACTGTTTTGCTACTCCATTGCGCCATTCCGTTTGTATTATTTCGCTACACTACACAGCTTTCATTTTGCAAAGTATGCTATGATTTCTAATAATGCTAATCATGATCATGCGTAATTTGATTATGATTTCTAGCGCCTTGTTGGCTCTACTATGTCTCAGCCTGATATGTCCCAGTTTTATTTCATGACTATACACGTTTATCAATCGAATCGAATTTTGTATGTGCTTTTGTCAATCGAAAAGTGAGTGAATATATTTATATGTACCATTAGACAATGTATGTGTAACCACTACTAAGAATGTAACTACATCCACTAAGGAAGAATCAACTTTTGATACGACAGAATGTCTTATTTAAAATAAAGGAAAAATCACTTATTGTAAAAAAAACCTGGATATTTTAATAATGCCAATAGGGAATGATTTGTTCCCTGGCACATTATTTTTAATCGGGTGCTAAAGCAGCGCAAAAATATTAAGAAATACATTCGTCTTTATTCCTCTCATACTTATATGACAAAACTAGATTTAGAAAATTGCTATCATGACGACTAGAAGTCTACCACCTCGGACGAAAGGTAACATTTTAAAGTTCCAACATCTAAATGTACTCACTCACTTAATTTACGAACTCGTAGTTTAAAATATATGGTAAAATGTAGCTGTATGAAAGTCATATCCATTGTTGCCAACTGTTGCGATTTGTTGTTATTTGTATATTATCATGTATGCATTTAAAAAATATAGAGCAGCGAATTATCAAAGCACGTTATGATTGTGACTGTGATTTTGTATATCTGACCAACCCAGCAATAAATTGTCGCCCTTGTGCACGGGTCGTGTTCAGGGAAAATCTTAAAAATATTTATGTTAGTTAACCCTAGTTAACTCTTACAGTGCGGGGATAGACTTTAGACGCCAGAATCTGACGTCTGTAGACGTCACATTCTGACGTCTAAAGTCGATCCCCGCACCGAAAGAGTAAAAATATATCTAATGGCCGTAGACCCATAACATAGGTATTCACATGAATCAGAAAGAGCTAACTAAGACATTTTTTTAAATTTCAAATTGCGAAAACCCTTTGGTCTCCATGGTTTATATGAAAGTATTTCAACGCTTTAAGAGTTAACTTCTAAGATGGTCTCAGAACATGGCCCCAGGTGAAGTGTCTTTCCTGATCCTCACTTGAGGGAGAGGAAAGACACAATAGAGCTCAAAGGAAGAAAATATCATGTATCTGCTTGAAATAAATTTGTTTACCATACTGCCTTTTTATTTTTTGTCCGAAATAATTGATCACGTCATATTAATCAATGATGCTTACTATTTAATATGAAACACAGTCGAGTGATATATATTGCATAGGAGCGTTCATATAAGGGTTTTGGGGGTCAGGGAATATATTTATGCTGTACTATTTTACATTTTGACATTCCTAGATACACAAAAAATATATTTGCGTAGAAATACATCATTATTATCTTACAGAACATGGGCCCAGGGAATAGTCGTTTGTGGTGTCATATTATTAAGCAATGGCTCATTATCATTTCACTATGAAAAATCTGGGTGGAGTCATAGCGGGCATGGATGGTAGCCTAAAATGCCAGATCAATGATTCTGATTTTGATGCCTAAAACCAGTCCTTGACCCTCAACTTTGGCGGCTGGCAGATTATAACCCTTACATCGCTAAGGCCGACTATAATTATTTTTAATCTGTTTTATTAGCATGATCAGCAGGTTAAATTACTATTATTTGGATGAAATTTATGCTTAAACATCAAAATGTGCAAATGATTCGTCTCAAATTAAACAAATATGTTTATTTTTTACCCAATTGCAGTTGTGGGTCGCGGTAGCGGGACATGACTTTAAGTGGCTGAAAATTTAAATGATTTAATTTACCGCTTTAGTGCTTAAAGTCTGATAGGGGTTGGTCAGGTTATTGGATCTTTGTCTCCCTGACGGACTTGACCACTGGGTACCGTCTCGCGGCCGAAGTGAATCGGCAGCACTCGGAGTGTGTGTGTATATAAAGACATTGGTAGCAGCTCGACATTCATTCTCGTCCAAAATATCGGCAGTCCATTCACAATACATCGCCTAACTGAGTAATATTAAATTCTAACAAACCAAATCAGGTGTAAAGTCATCGATTGATAATTATTCTTTGCATATGTTACAAAATAATACCTCCAGGAAGGCGAATAACACCACACTTCTCCATAAATACGGGCACATTTTGTTTGCCGTCATTTCTCGACACGAACCCATCACACTTTCGGTACCGCCCACTTTTCAAGGCAATCTGAGAAAACAACGTATTATGCAACAAATCTCACGAATTATAACTTGCCGTGTGGCATATCACCATCTCGCTTTGTTCTGAAGACTTCAAAAATTAAAGAAAACGAAAAAAAAACATCATTTGTCTTACTTTATCAACAAATCGTCAGTTATTTGACACACTAGCCAGAATAAGTTATGCAACAGGTTCCACTAGCCAGTAGCATACACGATACGCTGAATCAATGTTGGCGAGATGTTATTCCATCACATGCAACGTCAGCCCAGCACAAAAACAGCATCGGGTCAACGTCCCGTATCTGCTGTGCAGCTACCCGCATAAAGCAATGGGGCCACGATCATACAAATTCGACTTCTATTATTGCCATTACGATGACAGCACAGGCATTCATTGATCTTTATCAAATAAATGCTTTTAAAAAGCAAATCAGTTATTAACAAACAGTCAGGATAGGGCGTTCAAGTTTGTGTGTCAGGACCACAATCTAGTCATATGTGGACAGGCCGGCACAGGAAAAACTTTTTTGTTGACAAATATTGCGCGCAAGCTGATTGAGTTACAAAAAAATGTTGCATTCACTTGCACGACTGGAATGGCGTGTTACAATTTCAATAGTGTGTTTTGTTGTTGATTCTAATTATTTTTTAATATTAATTATGGTTCAACGTCTGTAAAGATAAGGCTCTTCACTCCACGACAACGTGCAGCACATCATTAGAACATAAATTTAGGTATAATTATGTTATCAGATGTAGTACATGTTTTGATATGTAAATCATAACAGCAACGACAGACGCTTACGTAACCCTACCCCTTAAAATATAGATAGGTTTGGGGGTACACCAAATAAGCATATTTATTATATGAAAAACGCATGATGCGGCAACGGAAACCACGTTTTCTTAAGCCTGACACCCTAATAGACAATAAACATAATAAAACTAGAAAAGGTGAATCGACACAGGCGTCCATGATGCCTCCGTTGTTAACACCCCCCTATTTTTTAAGGACAGTCAAAATTAATATTCCTTTGATCTACATCGTACCTCCCCCCCACCCAAAAATAACTGAAACCAAATATACCCTATATATTTTTTAAAAGACAGTCAAAATAAATAAAAATATCCTTTTGACCTACCTGCCCCTCCCCCCCCCATCCCACCAAAATAAATTAAATCAGAAGATGCTTTTTGCAAAACAATTAAAATAATAAAAGTAAAATAATATATTCGTTTGACCCACCTTCCCCCTCACCCGAAAAAAATAATCCTGAAGAGGCTACTGAAAAAAATAATAATTTGCCTGGACCCCCTACTTTTTTGTTCAAATTTGTTTTGACCCCCCGCCTGCCCCCCTGGCAAACAAAAATCAAGTTGGCCTTGACCCCTCACCCCCGACCTGATCCTGAATAAATATTTGTTAATATACGAACGGACGGACGGACGGACGGACGGACGGACGGACGGACGGCCGGCCGGACCGACGGACGGACGGACGGACGGACGGACGGACCCGACAACATAATGCCTTCGGCCGCAGGCGAACAGAAACATAAAAATGATTTCCACATGGTAACAAAGTTTTACCACTGAACTTTTTTCTAGAGCACAGTAAAGATTCTACCACCAGGTTATTAATATTAGTAAATGTAGATACTTCTGCTACTTTGGACAATATGAAATATTCAGTTTTGTTTTGCGATATAATGATTAAACACCAAATAAAATTACATCTCTTTCAATTCCTAAACGTGACAGTATATGACAGAACAATTTTTTGTAATAAAGTGCCACAGACTTACAAACAAAGACATTAGAACGCATTGTAAAGCATATGCTATGAAAGCGTGGATAAAAAAATCATAAGCAACAGACTATGTAAGGCCATTTTAGGTAGTAACACTATGGCTGTCTCTATTGTCTTTACCAAGCTGACATAGCTGATAATACTACCTTCTCTGTCTAATTGTTCATCGTGCAATTTTGATTTGAGACGAAAATAGTTCAATAGCCTATATTATTGGTGATCACCACCATAAATCTAGACCCTTCTTCATCTGCTAGTTATTTCTGGTACTGTGTTATTAAACGTCGGTACCCGATGTACCATGTAATTAAGTATAATATTGTTATTATTTTCATGTATCTTATATATTTGTCATCGAAAATAAAGATACGATTTATTTTATCTTACCATTCAACGATCATCTTTGACGTCACGTTAATACTGCAATCACGAAAGCAGTGCAGTGCATGTGTTTAATTCTCGTTTTCTTTCAACGAGTTTGCATGATAGAGAGACAGTTGTTATAATGCTGGTACCAGATATTTTTCTTGAACAATCTCTGCTGGTACCCACACAACGTACACCCGATGCTGTTTTCGTGTCTGGCTAACGCTGCCGGTGATGGTATAACAACGCGCCAACATTGATTGAACGCATCGTGTATGCCGGTAGCAAGTGGACACCTGTTGCATAATTAAGTCTGCCAGTGAGTAAATTAACTGACCATTTGTCGATAAAGAGAAACAACGAATGATTTTTTTTCCGTTTTCTTCAATTTGTGATGTCTCCAGGACAAAAAGAGATTGTAATATGCCACACGGCAAGTTACAATTCGTGAGCTGTGTTGTAAAATATGTTGTTTTATCAGATTGCCTTGAAAAGTGGGCGGTACCGAAAGTGTGATGGGTTCGTGTCGAGAAATGACGGCAAACAAAATGTGCCCGGATTTATGGAGAATTATGGCGTTTTTCGCCTTCCCGGAGGTGTTATTTTGTAACATATGCAAAGAATAATTATCATTCGATGACTTTACACTTGATTTGGTTTGTTAGGATTTAATATTACTCAGCTAGGCGATGTATTGTGAAGGGACTGCCGATATTTTGGACGCGCATGGCTGTGGAGTTGATACCCATGTCTTTATATACACACACACTCCGAGTGCTGCCGATTCACTTCGGCCGCGAGACGGTACCCAGTGGACTTGACAGATGTCGTCGTACTTTGCGTAGCGTCTGTGACACGCAGTGACGTCACCGGAAACCCTTTTGAATGGCTACTCGGTGTAAATACTGTTATATAAGTACCCCTCCCCATGCTTCATTGTATTATATTGTTAGTTGAGAACATAGCAGGTCAAGGCTATTGAATTTCACAGAATATGCTATACAAAGAGAAGCTCTATAAGGTTGATATTTTCCAAAACTATTACCTCGCGTCAACCCCGCGTTACGCGCTCTCAATCAATCATTCCTCGGTGCATACAATGTCATATATGTTTAAATTTATGGAATTATGATAACAGCCGAAAAATATAACAGATTAGCGCCGATTTAATAAACATATTAAATAGTAATAAGAAATGGCAATATAACCGTAAAACCTATCTAATTTTATCAAATTTGTGGTTACGGTAGCGAGAAAATTCAAGTTAAATACTTTGTGGTTAATTTCTAAATCTACATGCAATCAGGAAATTGCATTTGTTCAGTATTTGAAATCGTTACAAATAGTCAGGCAGCAGTTCTCATTCTACTGTGCCCATTTTGCCAACTCTAGTTTTTTGCTTTAATATCGTCAATGGCATCCCAATGAACAATAATTCACTTGTTGCCATTTTTTTTGCTTACTTTTAGAAAAAATGACGTTTTAAATATTTGACCGTTAAAATCACCACCTACACTTCTTTTAATGAAAATAAAACATCAACTACATTAATTTTTCGCACTTTTTCTTATACATATGTGATATAGTATGACACGGAAGCATTGTTATGATATACAATGTTTCTTTTCGTGTTTTTTATTTAAACAAATACAGAAAATACTCGTTTTATTAAGGAATAAATAGTTATGGCTGAGGAAAGCAGACTAAACAAAAATAATGAGCATATGTTGAGAGATAGAGAGACCACAAACTATCAGTATGGGATAAAGTACAAAATATTAATCGTCTAAATTGATCTCTAGAGAATATTTGAGAATATGAGAATATTTATTAAGGGTAGCCCTTTCAGCATAATACAATCATTACATATACATATAGGAAATTAATTAGTCAGGTATTACGCTGGTTTCCCAAGGGGCCCAAGTACATATAAAGACACACAGTTAAGTGAATAAACACTCGCACAGGCTACAACACAAAATGACAAGAACATAGGTTTCATGATGGCGATCGGGGTCTACAGGCCTATCGGGTATAGGCTCCTACAGTGTTATTACATTCATTCCCGCATACACACATGTCTGTGCAACGCTAATTGTTTTTTTTACACCCAAACGACACGACAACCTTTCTCACAGTTGCATTGTCGAAGCTCAAGCAAAGCCTCGGGAGCTGGAGGGTTGACTCAGGACACTGGTATAAGTTTGACATATAATAATTCCCAGTAATAGTGGGTAGGTGATGGAAATTGGGGGAAAGGCTCTTGTGATAATTCCCATATTCGAGCCATATAGAAAGCTTTATGGACACTGGGTATTACTCTCCCTGAGTTGTAGGTAATTGCTGACCCTCCTTTCCCTTCTGTGCTTCACTCTTGTACAGTGACTCAACGCTCCGAGCGGAGCACAGGCGTCACTGTTATGAGAGTGAATTCTGTGCAAGCCACATTAAGTCTCGCAATGAGCATTCGTTGTATGTTGCATCAAGTATGTTTATGTCCGATTGTGAAAATGTTTTATAATGACCTTATAAGTTCCTTTGAAAGCATACCACCCAACGAGTACTTCTGCCATATTTGGACCCAAATTCAAGTAACATTTATACATAGATATCCTCTTTGTTGTCTTCTTGAAAAGTGTAGTGGAAGAAAACATTTGTACCTACAGAAAAAAAATCAAGTGTGGTGTTAAGAGTTCTTGTGCATTACATCAAATGCATTCAGTAGTAGGCTACAAGTTGATCACTTTCTTCAAAGTGGTGCAGACCAGATGTCATCTCTGGCATGCTGACTATATCAGATAGAGGACAATTAGCCTCCGTCACTGTATGATGCCTAAACTAGACTAGAATTATTGGATAAGCTTCTCTGTGAGGTTGTTTAGCTCTGCTTTTGTTTTGATGTGAGAAAGAAAAGACTTGACATTCCTAATTTCAGTACCATCATGTACATGGTAGTAAATCGGTGTTGTTTTGCTGTTCGCTTATCTCTAGTAGTTTCTTTCAGCGGATTTGACACATATTGATCAAAAACAATGCTAATTTCTGCATAGTTAGTTTTACTGATTTCAATTACAATAGTCACGAACTTTTTATCAAAATGCATTGCATTTGGTCATCTCTAGTGTTTTAGTTGCTCATGTTGAGCAAACACATAGCATCAATAATCAAAACAGATGAAAAACCCATCTCAATATGAATGACTTAACCATATGGCAGTGGCATATTGAATCTTAAAGATACTACTTGTGCTGTGTCAAATCGCATGACCATTGGTCCATCTGGGTAAAAATTAGATTGTGAGACCACACTAAATTTAAAATCTCCGATGGCCTCTCCTTAATGACAAAATCAGTTAGAAAGTATTTCTCGAGGGCATGTTCATTGCCCGTGATGCCAATGAAACCACCTTTTATCTTCATTTTTTAATGTTCTTGTTTGATGCAGTGATCTAGTTGAAATTACCACCATTCAGAAATACCCATGTTTCCGAGTCACAGTGCTGTAATTCTAGCATATAAACTGGGCCCCAGCGTCCATAATTTTAATGAATATCAAACAAACCGCATTGAGTCGTCTCGGAGATATTAATTATTTCTGGCTTGATGTAGTAAGGAATTTATTCTTTGGTTAGTAGCTCGGCCAGGGGAGCATCACCTGTTGATAATTATGTTGATTGCCATCAACTGAACAAGCCTTCAAGGAACGTTTAGAAATAGAACATTTACAAACTTTCCGGTGAAGAATGCCTTGATGCTTGAGCTACAAAAGTTAGATCCGTTAGTATATGGATGGAACATAGACGGGAATATGTTATGTTCAACTACAAGGAAGCAAACTTGTCTCAAATTGCCAAACTGGTCCAAGCAATCTTCAAGTATGATTGCTACCGTAAAAAAAACATAAAATATAGGACACATCCTCATTGTCTCAGGATATGATGCATACTAGTACTACATTAATAAAGTTGATAAAACAAACAATGATCAGGAAGGTAGTAGCAACTTTAAAATATATATATGGTCGATTCCCACGAAAGTGATGCATATCGGCAAAAAAACGACTTTGTTGCACAGTCCTTAATTCTTCAGTTTATATCGCAGACATATGGAACTTTCACAAAAAATATATGCGAGCTCTTATTATATGATAGTTGCAACATGAATGGAGTTCATGCTCATTATTGAACACCAGAGTAACCCTACGAATGCATATTATGTAATATGTAAATGCCATAATGTACTAAAACTTTGGTCGCAAAGAATACAGCAGTTCAAGGGGTAACAATTAGGTGGTTGTGTTTAGAACAGTTAAATAACAGTTGCGAAAATTTGATACTGCACATAATGATTTGTAGCCAACTTCTACTGTGCTACAAATAATCAATATTCAGAAAATATATAAAAAAGACATAACATGTCTTTCAATTGAAGGCTCAGAGTGGAAATAGCAGTTGAATATTAAAATGTAAATGGAACATCTTGTTTAAAATCATGATTTCATATTATTTGTTCATCTAAACATTTTTCTCATAGGTTTTAAAAGTGTATTCGTAGGGTTACAAATTGATATTTTATTGAAAAAATAAGGCTATTAATTAACATAATTGTTGTGTTATAAACGATTTGTATCGATAACTAGACAGATAGAGCTACAATGCACAAAAAAGGGTAAAACTGGTTGCTCTACGTCGATTCGAAATGCTTATATCAGCTTTGTTTGTAGGGTTACGCTGTCATTTGTAGGGTTACTCTATCTAGGTGGGCTATGAAAAATCATCACAATACTGCAATTTTGACGGCTCATTATATTATTTGAACACATGTGTGTTCTTTCGTATGATACTGCTCAATATCCAATAGATTTACCACGCTATAATTAACTTCACATAGACTATTGAACAAAATATCTAATTTGTCAAATAATTTTATGTATTTCCAACTGGTGAAGTCAGACAGTGATTATGTCGCTATTGTATCACACATGTTTTAAAATACCACTTGTTGAGGCTTGCTTGTATATATTGTTTTTGAAAAATATCGTGTTTTTAGATAAAGGTCTCGCGATGCCAATTAAACACGTATTGTGTTATACAACATAGAAGCTATTTGTGAAATTGGTAACCCTACGAATACACACAGTGGTAAACTCTTTTAGATGCTAGATATGTTTAAATTCATATTTCCAATATTTGTAATACACATAAGAATACACGTTAGATATATTTTTGATATGATGTATAACAAAGTAAATTAACGGTGAATTAGCCTTTGCATTGGTAAGTTAAAATAATTTTTAAACGTTTTAAAAACGTGTATTTTATTTTTTGGATATAAGTATTTATTAGCTTGTTGAGTTTTACACCTTATAAGTGCTCGCTATGATGTTAGCTTTATTCTTGGCCTGTTTTGCAATGAAAACAATATATATTTTTTAATCATTTAACGTTTTTCTCTTGTAGATAGTAACCCTACGAATACCTACCATTTGTGTAACCCTACGAATGACAATATCATCAGTCTCTGGTGGCTCTTCTATTACATAAGAACATTTTAAATGATATTGTCCACATATTGCCATGTCATGACATGATATTGCATCATAGATATTCAATTAGCTCCTGTATTCTCCACACCTACACAGTGAAATATAGCACTGTGATAATTTGTAGGATATATTAAAAATTCAAACATTGCTAGCGTTTCAAGATATCTATGTTAACCAATAAAATCTGACTGTCACGTACACTGTACCTTGGTTATTCCGTTAGACAAGGTGGTAAACCCCATGTCCTTTCATAGAATTCCACAGCTGCCGTTTCTTTATTTAAAATTCGTAGGGTTACACATTTAAAAAAAAACCGTAGTGTTCAATGGAAGAAATTAAAAAAATGGTATAATTTTCCGATACGTTACCTTGCCCATATTATACATTGGTACCACAAGAGTATTCGGAGAAAAGTGCTTTGGTTAATCTGTAGTAGTATTTGTTTTATAGAACATGGAAGCGCATTTGTATGGTTACAAAAACGCACTTTAAATTATTGCACCTATTTTGATATTACCAACATTATATTGTGGACATTCTCCACAATGAATTCGGTTCAGCAAATAAACAGCAAGCACAGCTCAGGTCATAGATATAATGTGTAAAATATTTATATAGTGCATTATTGATTTATTCAGATATCATAACACAAGCTGTATTCGTAGGGTTACACGAGTTTTAAATTTTCAAAAAATATGAATTAAAAAAATTCAAATTTACAAAAGCAAAAAAAGTGTTGGCTATTGATTAGGTGCAGGTGCCGCGCTTCAGAATGCTTAATATAAAGGCGCTGTTTATTTTGAATATTGAGAAAATGAACTTTTTCAAAATAAGGTCCAAATGCATCACTTTCGTGGGAATCGACCATATAGCAATTAACAAAGTGATGACGAAGGTGGTGGTGTCATTTCTGATTTTTTATTTTGCTTAAAATGAAGAGCTAATTTGAAGAAAATAACGGTCACGTACAATTTCGGTAGTTTAGCAGGTACAGTGTAACCTCTGAGTTATTACACCACATATAGATAATAAGTGATGTATCCATACAGTCAGATATAGTGAGGGAATAAAGGGTTAAGTAAATGTTTGTTGAAACAAAATCATAGATATTATAATGGCATTATATAAAATACGAGAAATAAAACTCTTTTCAGTTATTTTCTGACGCGATGGTATCTTACACATTCCACTATAAGATAACTCTGCCCACCAGATTAACTAATATATTGCCCGTCTAGATTTTGTAATTTTTCCACAGCCACATTAAAATTTAAAATATCAAATCAAATTCCACAGTTCATAATTCTGACGTCACCGCATATTAATATGCATGAACCTCCGGCCTAACCCAGTGAAGACAAGGCGTTGAACCAATGTTGTTTCAATGTTGGGCCACCGTTGTAGACGATGACACAACATTAAAACAACATTGGTTCAACACACTGTGTTTACTAGAAATTCTGGTATTCTACCACATAATTTAAATAACTAAATTACGGCGGTGATCGGACAATCTCGTCGATTGGTCGCGGTGGAATACTAGCCTTGATCCCACAATTTGATAAATCACAAATTGCGTAGAGGGAGGAGGAGTAAGAGGGGGAGGAGGAGAAGAAGGGGGTGGAGGAACAGGAGGAGGTGGAGGAGGAGGAGGAGGAGGAGGAGGAGGAGGAGGAGGAGGAGGAGGAGGAGGAGGAGGAGAAAGAGGGGGGAGGAGGAGGAGGAGGAGGAGGAGGAGGAGGAGGAGGAGGAGGAGGTGAAGGAGGAAGAGGAGGAGGAGGAGGAAGAGGAGGAGGAGGAGGAGGAGGAGGAGGAGGAGGAGGAGGAGGAGGAGGAGGAGGAGGAGGAAGAGGGGGGAGGTGAAGGAGAAGGAGGAAGAGGAGGAAGAGGAGGAAGAGGAGGAGGAGGAGGAGGAGGAGGAGGAGGAGGAGGAGGAGGAGGAGGAGGAAGAGGGGGGAGGTGAAGGAGAAGGAGGAAGAGGAGGAAGAGGAGGAGGAGGAGGAGGAGGAGAAGGAAGAAGAGGAGGTAGAGGAGGAGGAGGAGGAGGAGGAGGAGGAGGAGGAGGTGAAGGAGGAAGAGGAGGAGGAGGAGGAAGAGGAGGAGGAGGAGGAGGAGGAGGAGGAGGAGGAGGAGGAGGAAGAGGAGGAGGAGGAGGGGGAGGAGGAGGAGGAGGAGAAGGAGGAGGAGGAGGAGGAGGAGGAGGGGGAGGAAAAGATAATGTTTATTTAAAATTCAATCAGTTGAGATGGCTTCATTATTTGAAAACAAACATAGCACTATGTCTAGATTGGTTGGCCACAAAATCACCACAAGAATGTGTAATATTCTGCTCGTGCTTAATAAAATATTATTCTTAACCCACATTTGCATACAGGTCAAATAATGAAACTACAAAAAAGGCCAGTAGGAATAATGTATAAGACACATCGCTTGTTCCAATCTTCTGAAAATAAATGGTAGCATCTCCACTTGTTAAAATCGTATTATAAAACACTTCCGGATTACATTTGATATTACTATGCTTTGTCATGATCATACAAGGAAACTGAATTATGTTACCTGTCAGTGCAACAAAAAAATATGGCACATCTGAGTTCATACGTGTATTTGATATTATAAAGAAAGAGCGGCTCGCATTACTTTGCCACGTATACTTCACCAAAATATCAGCCACAATTCTCTTTTACAAAAACTTCGCATAGGCATCTCAAAAAAAAAATCGGTTTAAAAATGTTGACCACACGTGACTTTTATGTTCAACAATTATGTCTAAATATGTATGTTTTAATCTTATGTCTAAATATCATTATCAGGTAATATTTTCTCATCTTGTCAAAAATTGTACTTGCTATCCAAAATACTGGTATCAGATGTCAAATTGGTAATTTATGTACGACACATCGCTTCACTTCATATAACATGTTATACCGTGTTTTAACCGATCGGCCATCATAATTGTCACTGTAATAATGTGACGATTGCTGATTTTTTATTTAACACCGTGTGACGTGAAATATCGACCGTCATCGTAGAAACGTATACTTAGACATTTTAACCCTTAGGCCTATCATATTCGGATGAAGGTTTTTTTGATCCCAATGACGTCCGTCCGTCCCTTTATTTGTCCGTCTGTCAGCATGTTTATCTGCGTGTTTTATTTGATTGTTCTCGACAAATACTCTCACAATACATACCTGCCGGACGTGTTAGAAACTGGAACGGGTCAGATTGCAGGTGCTCGAATATAAACAACTGTTCTTTTACATAGTGTGATTGACTCGCGGATTTGTATTCCAATGTTTTGAAACTTGACACATGTACAGTCACTGACTAGTTAAAAATTGACATGGATCAGATTTAAAATGATCGCCACTCGAACATAAAATTTTTCACAGTCTCACAGTCTCCTAGTGGTTAGGTCACTGATTTATTTGACAGTTTTCGATAAATAAATTATTTAGCGCTGCTGGATATTCTCATCTTTGATGCCTTTTTTTTAAAAGGCCTTATCCATGTTATCGCTAATCTATGTTTTAAGAGCAACGAGATATAGCTATCCTGGCACTCATATTTCACTTCTGTAATTATGAAAACAATTCAGTTTGGATATGAACAGCGTGATGGGTACCAGTACACTTATTTAATTATATAGGCGGTGCATCAAGACAGCCTACCTTCCCAACAAACACAAGACTCTAAGCAAATGTTGATTTAATGTTGGTCCAGCGTCGTAGACGATAGGCCATCTTTAGACCATAATTGGTCCACCTTCCTATGTTTTCTGAGTTGGTGGCCGATGGGCATCGGAGCACTTGGGATGGGGGCAGGTGCAAAGATCGCCGCACAAGCAACAGGAAGCGTTCAGCGATATTGGCACAACATCTACTGATGGACACACGGCAAATGTCCCTCTTGCACGGTCAGAACGGAGAGCCCTTTCCCGTGACCAATCGCGCGCAGACATGACCGGTTTTAATATTTAATAACATATTGTCTGGTCTACTCAATTCAGAACTCCCCGGAGAATGGTTCGCTGATGGACGCTGACTAAATCATTAAGCACTCTTCGCCTCGTCACTTTACTCGTCTCCTATTCTATCTCGCGCGATGGCATATATACCTTGAAAATTTCCCGATGAAACCATTAGGCTATTATATCTATTATTCCGTGCTCTGCCAACAAATATTACATTATATCTTTATCATATTTTTAGCTATTTAATTTGCGATAATACCCTGCTTTCTGAAAAAATGTGGAATTTAACTCGAGTTGAAAATTAAATCGATTATATCATGTTTCTTTCATCAACGTTTAGGTTAAGTTTAAATGCAATACATCTCTATCGTGTTTTAAGATACACTAGAACATACAAAGCATGGTTTTAATTTTGTTTCATGGTGTATGACTATCAGCGATGTTGGATCTGAGTGAATACTCTGAAGAACACAAATTGCGGCCCAGTGACAAAATATAAAACGTGGGATCAAGTAGAGTATTCTACAACATACCACCAACCTGTCGCGTGTGAGATAAACTTAACACCGATATTATTCAGTTACTATCTAAATGCATATATTGTAAAATAGAAACCATATATCGTCCCCTTGGATATGAAAGGGTGTATCTGCCACTTTACAAAGTGGCAGATACACCCTTTCATATCCAGGGGGACGATGTACTTTATAGTGTATCATACCACATGTGTTATATTGGTACACAGAATGACGTTTTGTAAATATCACTCAACGCATCTATGATACTGAAAACATTTTTTGCTAGAACAAGCAGAATACAATATTTTAGGCGAAGAATTCCACCACATGTCACTTTTATGTTCATGTCTAATTCAGAAGGATAAGGGAAACTTAGGCACATTAATCGCACCAAGTAATCTACAGTGCTGGTAACATCTGCTGAATTAGTCAAGTATAGGCATCCATCGAAGTGACTCACAAGGGAATTCAAACCTGTTTGTCACCAGATGAAGTGCCAACGTGCGAGCAAACACAAAATTAGTACAATGTTGGGCCAACGTTTGGTGATTGCTGAGGCGTGCCATCAAAGCTGTCGCTAACAATACATGGTAAGAAACAGGAGACGTTGACCCAATGTTGTTTCATTGTGGGCTAGCGTCGCCGACAGTAGACCAGCATTGGGAAAGCATCTAGTGTTTTTCTGGATGGTGAAATATCAACTACATGAATGCTGAAGAGTATATGCAATTTCTCCATGTTGAATTACCTCAGTAAAAGACGTTTAGTTGGTAGTCACAATGAAGAAATATTTGTTTTCTTATGTTCAATGGCGTTCAAAAATGCAAAAGAATGTTTTAGATTTTTTGATTTTTTATTCGATTATTAATACCAATAAAATCTTCGGGCCAGGTATGGTACTCTACCACCGACCAATGAAATAGTGACCCAGTCTGTCACATGACGAAATCAACTAGTCACCACCGTCATTCAGCTATTATTTAAATTAGTTGTAGCATTTTCGTAGAGTCTTCTTAAATTGTTATCATCCTAAAAAAGTACAACGAAAAGTTTGCAATAAAGAACATAAATATATATCCAGCGCACATATTACAGGGATTAAATGCATGTTACAAGCTATACACAGGGCCTACACGTACGTAATAGGGGTAACATTAATTAGCATGTAAACCTTTAATTGAATTGAAATAACAAGCAGAAAAATACTTTTTAAAGATCTGACCACCACTTTTCCAAGAAACACCGACATATTTTACTTGAAAGCATACGGAGTATAAACATAGAATTATTTTAAATCAATATGGAGTGATCCTCCAAAACCAAAGCTAAAATAAAAAAAATGTGCCACGCCTTCACCGGAGCGTGAACACATTTAAAATGGGGGTATTCTGTGGAAGTGGGTTGTTTGCGGATACCATCACAATACCGAATACAGCGAAGGATGCGTACTTTAACCCTTTAACCGCCAAATTATTCAATTTGAATTTTCACCCACTTGAAGTTGTGTCTCGCTGACTCGATCCACAACTTCAAGTGAGTGAAAATTATTCAGGTTTAACAAAATGGAGGTCAACTCTTTTCAAATCTTGCTGGTTGATGACACATTTTATCTTTAACATATTTAAAATGTGGTACTTAATGTGCTAGGAAAAAATGAAAACCCCAATATATGCGGCACCGGCGGATAAAGGGTTAAGACGAAATGTTCATGCATATTAGATGGTACTCTGGTTGGGTATCCCGGCTTACCATTGACAGGCTTCTCAGGGAATCCCTTGACAGCGAGAATTGAACAATCAGGTATCATCTTTTACACGGAATTAACTCAGAATCAGTAGGCGGGAATTACTGGCTAAACTGCGGTTCTATGATGGACTGATGCCAACGGCATTGCTCCATCGCTGGGCGAATTAGCCTTGTTTCACAGGGTGATTAGCCGACAGCCAACTGAGCCGCACAGTGTCCTCAGAGGAGTCCCAGATGATGTTTGCCCAATGTTGAGGTAGCGTTGAACCGACGTCGAAGACGGCAGGCCAAAGTTACCTCAACATTGGGTCTATACTTCGTGTTTATAGGATAGGCAGCTATCCTCACAAACCTGGAGATTCATTTTTAATTCAATGGAAAAGCGTGTATCTTCAAATGCATAATGTACATACATATACATAGTAATTAGATGAGCTGGAATTCAAAATAAAGCTGAATATAGTCATATTGCATTTTGCGTTCTATCCAAGTACGTTTGGTGAGTAAAAACAAAGGCATGAAAAGAGAGCTTTTATTCTAAAGGGTAAAGGTAAAGGTTTATAGTCTGATATCAAGTCTGAAGATCTATTATCCGACTTTACATCTTACCCCCTGGTCACTGGACCTGTTCATTCGTGTGCCATTTCATCTCCACGGAGAGCATACAGTCCTGCAGCCGTTTCGGCGCATTGAATTTATCGTACACATTGCCATCTCTGTCCCACCAGGTACCCATTTTCACCTGAGTCAAGTGAAGCATTTGAGGGTGGAGTGCCTTGCCCAAGGACAAAACATCTTAGCAATGTCCCAAGATTTAGAGGGGAGAAACATGATATTTATCTGAAAATTCTGCACCAAGCGGGATTCGAAACCGCACGGCAGGCAGCGACATCGGCAGAGCGCCACGCTCTAACCATTGCCCCATGTACCTCTCTAAAGTTCAGTATGATATATATTCACGCGGGAGGGGCAACTATGAAGCATGATGGATCAAAGGTATTTTCGATAAAAATGACATTTTTTGTTTATGGTATTCAATCAATTTTGTTTCAAAAATAATGTTTTCTTTCGGCAAAATTATCTTGGATTTGTGTATAACAAACGAGGGAAAAATACCATTTTAGAGATGTTAAGTGTATATAATAGGATTTTCCCGGAAAAATATTGTGTTCTGCAAAATTATTTTGCTAAATGAAAATGTTCAACATATTAAGTTATTCCATAGTATATACACTCTGTAGGTAATCTACCAGAGATATGTGTCGTTAATGGTGAAATAAGGCATGTTTAAAATGACAAAAATGTTACAAAATTTAAAGGTAAAACAGTTTATGTGCTATCATGACTGCCTCTTTGAAAGCCATTTACCCCAAACTACTATATAAATGCCCTTATTTTTTACTTTTAGCTATACTCCGGTAATCATGGTAATATTAGACCGATTTTAATAATATTTCTATCAAATTGATCAGGACATTGTGTTCTTCCCTGGAATGGGGAAAAACATTGCCTTCCGCCTGATATTATGCAGAAATATTAATTCATCTGAAATACAATATGATTTTAGTTTATAATCCCGAGAGAATGCTACAATTTATATCTACATATTAATCAGGCGTCGTAGCACCCGATGACATTTCATTTGATCTGATTTGAGAATGTTTTATTATGTTTCAAATCAACCATTATTTAGTTATAGAATTTCTCCAATATTAGCAGATTAGTTTGCTCATATCTATCACACCAATTGTCACAGACATAATTCACTTATCAAATTTTGTTGATAACCGAGTTAAAACAAATGTAATAACATTGTCATGTGATGAAAACCAGGTCTATTTATAAAAATAAAGACAATATTAGAATCATTCCAAATTTAAAACCCTACTTCTATTGATAATATTTTATGTAAAAAAATAGAATCGGTCGAAATATAAAACCAAACTTCTATTTATATTTTTTTCTAACTAATCACTTATATAATTACAAAGTTATACACATATTGAGCGCGCCCATTCATTTCAATAATGAACTGACGTACTGATATTATGTACAACGTATATTGCTATTTACTCATAGTCCTGGGGCTGCTTCTGAAAACTTAGATTTGGTTGCACCCCCAGGAGAACATAGGTTTTATGGTATATTTTGTTTCTTTGGTTCCCCAGCTTCCATTTTAAAAACATTACCCCTTTCAAATGTGTCCGAAAGACCCTTTAAGGACCATTTCCTGCAGTCGGTCATAGTGCTCTGATAAAAATGTGAATATTGCCATTTGTGCACTCGTAGCTGACAAAAACCATAACAATTATTTCAAATTTCACCCAGTACGTATTTAACCGTATACTTATATATATATATAATATTGCAGTGTAATAATTGGTGTTTACCTAGGCATAAATTAAAATAAATAAAAAATTCTGCAAAAAAATGAGAAATCATAATTTTTTAAAGGCGATTTTTTTTTCTTTCGGGCACATTCTTAGAGGGGTAATGTTTTGAAACT